>CM039503.1:50167536-50561553 GCA_022432975.1 Begonia masoniana | reverse complement strand
TGGGGAGAAGATATTTGATTGCTATTGGATATGCATCTGGAATTATTTACTATGATCTGAGGTTATATATTTTGGAAATCTGATAAGTTGGGTATATGCATGTTTTTGAAATTTTGGTATGAATCTGGATATATGTATATGCTGTGGGGGAGCTAGAATTATGGGGGAGAGTAACACTTAATCAAATTTATGCTAATATTTTGTCATCATCAAAAAGGGGGAGATTGTTGACTTAAATGATGTTTAAATCTAATTATGTTTTTTGATAATGAGTTTGTATGCTAAATATTGTAATTTGATTATGTTTATTGAATAAGAATAATGAATATACAGTTGAGTTTAATCTGTTGGAAATACCCTTAAATAGGGTATTTTAGTGTTCTAATAATATTGGCTAAGTGTACAAGGAATGCATCTGCCGATGGAGTACAAGGCGTGAACATACCGATTGCTATACGTCAAAGAAGAGTTCCTTCTGCCGATCGCTAAACGACAAAGTAAAGAAGGCTTATGCCGATGGCCTTCATCTACCGATTGATAAAACGACAAAAGAAGAAGTCGTTTAACGCCTACTTGAACGGATAGCGTTTTAATGATGCTTCTGCCGATGGCATTTGAAGCAACTCATACCGATGGCGTCTTTGAAGATGTTCATGCCGAAGGACTCCAAAACCTGCATCTGCCGATGTCATATCAACTTTCATCTGCCGATGGAGTCCTCAAGCCGATGAAGTTCAAGATGAATCTGCCGACGATTTTTTCAAGGTGCATCTACCGATGGAATTCAAAGCCTTCATCTGCCGATAACTTTTGAGATGCATCTGCCGATGATGCTGTTAAGCTTGCATCTGCCGATGAAGCTCAAGATACACCTGCCGATGGTTTTTCAAGTTTCACCTGCCGATGGCGTTGAAGATACATCTACCGATAACTTTTAAGTTGCATATACCGAAGGAATTTTAGAGCAACACATACCGATGACGTGGCGACTGAATTAAAGCTGTTTCCACCGATGAACTTCCGCCATAATTCAAAATAGCTGCGAAGCTACAGTGACGTCGTTTTCAGCATTAACTCCAGAACTTTAATGGCAACGACGAACAGCACTTTCCGGTGCAACGGATATCTGCTTCTGTACGGATGCTTCCCAACGGTAACAAAGTTTCTATTATTAGATAAGAAGCATTGAAGTCAAGCAGAATTAAAGAAACAGAGTATATAAGCCGAGGTTAGAGCTTGATGACCTAACTTTTGCAATTTGAATCCCTGAGCCCTAATTTGCGAATTTACTCATACTCTATAATTCTATCTACTCTCCCCTCTGATTCAAAACTTGAGATTTATTCTTTGAGAGAGTTTAGACTGTGATATTTTTCACTCATTCAAAATCTGTAAAGGCTGTGGATTATCGCCCGTGAAGTATAATCCTGAAGTGTAAAGGCAGTTGATCGGAGCCCGAAATTCCGATCTGGTTATTCTCGAGGAGAAGGTTAAGGATCTTCAAGGGGTGAACCTTGAAGCGTGGACGTAGGCTGGGTTGAGCCGAACCACGTTAAAACTCTTGTGTTAATTTCTCCCTCACTCTTTACTTTATTTGTTTTGTCTGTTTTTAGCTTTTAACCAAATCACGAGAGAAATTACATAGATTATTAAATTAAGTTTTAAAAAGTCTAATTCACCCCCCTCTTAGACAAATCTCGATCCTACAAATATTTGTTCACGCATCATTGTTTTCAAAAAGACATGAAAAAGAATTTCGACGCATGTTTTACAAATAAAAAGGTAAACGAATATAATGATGGTCACGTCGATGGCAGTGGTTCAAACATGGCTGTCAGGTGAAGCATGTTTTTCCCCCGGTTAGATACGAGGGGCTATCCAATCGCCGGATGTGCCGCTCCTATCTAGGGAGAGAGAAGCTCCGGTGACATAAATGAAATGTATAGCGAAAAGGTAGGACGCATGATTTATGAACTGTACATGCATAGCATTAGCATTCACGTACATTCACTTAGATTTACTGAACCTCTAGCTCACGTGTTTAATTCTATGGTGTAAGTGATTTTGAGACAGGTGAGGAAGACGTCCCTCCGCCTGAAGTATGAACACGTTGAAGGAGGATGGCCCGTGAGAGTGCGCTGGCAGTCAATGCGTAATTTTGACCCGTGGGGACGTAGGTAAATGTTTTGGGGAATTGATAGATAGGATATAGGAAATTGTATAGTTAAACATTTTAGGATGCTTGGATCTGGATAGATAATATATAGTGTTTTTGGAAAAATTGAAAGGATTTTGTAATGTTTTGATATTTTCAAACATGAGGTAATATTAAACTTTTAAACGGAACCACGCGGTTCGTTTTTATGAAATCTGGTTATATTTTAAATGTGTTTTAAGTCGGTGAATGGGTGATAGGTAGCGAGTGAAATGTATGTGGATGGTAGTGTGATTGTGTAGAAATTTTATGAATGTTAGTGGTAATTTGATGAGTAAAATGGTGAAGTTTATGTAAATATGGTGTGTAGGGTGTGAAAGGAATGAAGGAGGAGAGAAAGAGGAGGCAAGTCCTCTAGAATCGAAATTCCAGAGGACTTGGCGATCGATCGCTAGGGAGGGCGATCGATCGCCCCTCTATTGGTCACGCTCTGGAGAAATTCCAGACCGTGTGCCTAGCGATCGCCTGGAGGCGATCGCTAGGCAAAATGTTGGCGATCGCTGTGGGCGATCGATCGCCTGTTTTGGGCGATCGATCGCCCCTCATTTATTTTCAACAGGCGATCGATCGCCCCACAATTTTATGGGACATTTGTCCCTTTTACCCCTGCCCGATTGTTTGTTAGTTTTAAATGGTTTTAATTAATTGTTTAGGTTTTATTTTAATTGTTTTAATAGTTGTTTTAAGTTTTGTTCTAAGTGATTTAACAAATAGTTTTCAAACGATTTCAACGATTTAGTCTTTGATTTAAATTCCGCTCGATTGTTATAAAGTTTATTAAGGATAAAAAAAAATATAGGTAATAATACGAAAAATAAGGGAATAGTGTAAGGGTCATTACATTCACCGCCTGTGATGATCGTTTTCCGATCAGAAACACACAAAGACCTCAACGTAATGGAAATGGAACTGAACTATTAAACAAAACCTAGCATCAATTTTTAGCTCTGAGCGTAGAGTGGGAAGAGAGCGACAGAGAGGGCCAGGGAAGGAGAGAGAAACGAGGGTGAAGGGAGAAGAAGACAAGGGCATTTCGGGAGGAAAAAATAAACATATGAAAAAAACACAATTTTTTAACTGAAAATGTGACGGTATGAGTCATATTGCTAATTATCAATACATTAAGGTTGTTCTTGCCAATTATCTAAGTTTACGGTATAAATTGCCCATTTCACCTAGTTGTAGGGGTCAAATTGCACTTTACCCTATAAAAAAAAAATCACAACACCACTCAACTTTAAACCGAACCAACCTTAAATTCATCCTAATTTTACTCGGTTTTTTCTCTTGTTCTCCAATCTCCTCGCGCGCGGCCGACTGACTCTCTCTCGCTATCTCTGAGTATCTCGCACCCTCGTCTCTCGCTCGACAACTCTCTCTCGCTGTCCAGTCTCTCGCTCGACGGCTCTCTCTCGCTGGCTCGCTGTTTAACCTAATCTCGTCTTCAATCCTAACTCAGGTTTTTTATTTCTACTTTTCTAACGCTCTGTTACCGTTTATTTCCTCATTTGTTTACTTTTTAGCTGATTTATTTCTTTTTTTCTAACCCTCTGCTACTGTAAAGATTTCTTTTAACTTTCCTGTTGTTTGATTTATTTCCTGTTTTTCATTTTCTGCAGTTGATCTTTCAGAATTTATCGTCCTGATTTTGTTTGGTCTTGATTTTTTAATTCTGAAATTGTTTGTTGAGTAAGCATATCCATTCTCTTGCTCCTTTCACCCGAAACCTAACCGTTGTTTCACTGTATTAAATTCTTCTCAATGTTCATATCAAAAAGCTTAACTAGTTTATTGGGATTCCACTGTGTTAGGAGATTGATAGAGTACTGCTGACGATCTTTACGACTTCAGTTTGAACTTTTAGAAAGTAGTGAATTTTCGAACTTACATTTGTATAAATTTTTTAATGTGGTTTTTTTTATCTTTTAGGTGAAGGTGATCTTAAAATGAAATAAACTAGCTTCTTAATTCTGTTTCAACATGGAGATAAACTGAGGCATAGCTTGCAAATTATTCTTAATTGGTTTTGCAGCATTTACTGCAATTTGTTTTTCTCCTATTCTGCCTAATGATGAATTGTTGACTATCTGCATGCATTTCTTCTTTTACACATGATCATCTTCTTCACTTGTTGAGAGAAGGTATAATCTCCTTTTTAGGTAGAAAGAAGCTGGTAAAGATGGAAATGATCATATAAAACCGAGCCCAAATGAATAACCGAGCCCAAGCCAGTTGAAAACTGAAACCAAATCGAAAGAACCGAGCCCAAACCGCAATTGGAAACTGAAAACCGAATCGAGAAGAACCAAAAACCGATCGAAAACCGAACCTCGGTTTTCGGTTCCCTTTACCGACTCGGTTCAGTTCCAATTTGTCCAAAACCGACCCAATTCCACCCCTACTTTGAGTTGTTTTCTCTTTTCTAATTTAATATGAGTTTCTGGGGTTGATGAGAATTTTTCATAAACGGTAGTGTAGATTCTTCTCTGAGCAGGACACTTTGTGATATTTATTTATTTTTTAATGTACCTTTCTGCATCAGTGCCTAAGTGATAATGTCATCCTTCTTTGAAGTTTTAATTATTGATTTGTTGAAGCTGTTTTGTAATTTCCCTCTTCCCGTTTTGAGCTCTTAAAATCATTAGTTTATTCTGAATTCTAATTTTTGCTGCGAATAGTTTCTTGTATTCCTTATTTTGATGGCTGGGATTTATGAATTGGTTTGAAGATGACATAATTTGAGAACTCTAGTTATATATTTTAAGAATATTTTTTATCTGTTTTATTTCATTTTCATGAATTCTTTTCTTTATCATATCCAAAAGCTTTTGAGTTTTGAATTTGAATTTATCGTGCGTCCATGATGTTGAATTTGATAAACTTACGAAGGTGCCAGACACGTCCTCTTCCCAAGCAAGGAAGGGGCAGGACATTCAAGGTATTCCATGGGACAAATTGAATTTAACCCGTGAAAAGTACAGATTGACAAGTCTCGAACAGTATAAGAATTATGAGAACATTCCGTCTTGAGAAGCTGTTGAAAAAGTATGTTGCTGTTTCTTATTGTAGTTGGGTTAGGATTTTTTAGGAAGGGGCCATATGTGTTGCAAAATTTTGAGAGAACCTAATGTAATAAATTTTGTTGCTTTAGGAGTACAAACCTATTCAGAAGAGTGGGAACTACTGTGAATTCTTTCACAATACAAGATTGGTAAAGCCTACTATACCTCATTTTCAGGTATGTGCATTAACATACACATTCTGAGGTTGATTGCCGTTTAATTTTTCTCTAAGGGTTACAAGACTTTTGAAACAAATTTAACCTTTTTTTTTTAATTTCGAAGAATTTTGAGTAGATGTATACAATTTTTTTTATTATAGTTTTCGTCAATAGCCAATATGCTTGCTGTGAGTCTATCTGGTTGGCTATCATATTTTAAAACATCATTTTCCTTTTAGGTTAGATTATTTGCATTACTCAACCTTGCAACTGCTACGTTTTTCTGTTGAGGTGTTTATGACGTGATCAATAAAAAAGTAAATGTAACTTTTAAGAGATATGAACTCCAATGAAAGGTCAACACTTAGTTTTGCTTTCTCTTTGTTTTTCAACAGGATATGATTCTATGGTTTTGAAAGGAGCCTTTCTCCCCATTTTGTTTGTTTTTATGTATTTGATAAAATCTGACTTCAACTATTTCTGCTGTTCATTTAGAAAACTATGTATTCTCTGATGTGTTCTGTACACATTGTAGTGAAGAGTAATCACTAAGGTTCTCTGTTACTGCAGGACGTCTTCTGTGAAGTAGAGTTATGGATATGTAACTGATGCTCTTTTCTTTACACAATTTTATGGGAGATTAGTTCTGGGTTTTAACGTTTCAAAAGAAGCATAGGGACCAACATGGTGCATTTGCTATGACCTATGGTATAGGAAATATTTAAATGTGGTATTGTGTAGTAGCCTTTTGAAATATGTAATTTGTACAAGCTTGAGACATGGTTCTGTCTCTACATTTGTCTGCTCCTCGGGATTGTCCACCACCATCATTTCTCTATACAAACTTTGTCCATGGAGATCCTGTATCTTTACTAGGAAATATAAGAAGAAATTATCCAAGAAAAGTGAATTTTAGAAACCTTAGCATTTCCATTTCTTGTTCGATGCCCAAAATTGTTCGAAGCCGACCACTTGATGGCCATGTTGTAAAGCAAAACAAAATCCGGTTTGTTCAAAAACTTAAAACACTCCTTCTTTCTAAACCCAAACAATTCATTCCAATCGAGCTTCTTTCCAAATGTAGAGCATATCTTTCCATTCATAAACCTCGTTCTATACTCTCAATGATTCACCGTTATCCGACCATTTTTGAAGTTTTCTCAATTCCTTTTTCACCCACTCCACTTAATGCAACAAAGTCATATCCTCAGCTCTGTGTTCGTCTAAGTCCAGCTGCAGCAGCCCTTGCTGCGAAGGAATTAAAATTCAAATCAGAAATCTCAACAACCTTGGCCCAAAAACTTCAAAAATTACTCATGATGTCTTCACACCAGAGACTTCTTTTGTCAAAGCTAGTTCACCTTGCACCTGATCTTGGTCTACCCCCTAACTTTAGGTCCCGGCTGTGCAATGATCACTCAGACAAATTTAAAACTGTTGATACTTCCTATGGTCGTGCATTGGAACTCGTTTCTAGGGACCCCAACTTGTCAAAACCATTACCTTTCACCTAAAATCATTTGCCTGAGCTGATTGTTGATAGGCCTTTAAAATTCAAGCATCTGAGACTGAGAAAGGGGCTGAATTTAAAAAGACACCACCAGGCATTTTTGTTAAAGTTCGATGAAATTCCAGATATCTGTCCTTATAATACTCAGATTGACGATTTAGCTAAAGAATCAATTGAGGCAGAGAAAAGGGCCTGTGCTGTGGTGCGGGAGGTCCTGGGGATGATGGTTGAAAAGAGAACTTTAATAGACCATCTAACACACTTCAGGGAGGAATTTGGACTGCCCAACCAGCTGAGGGGCCTGATTATGAGGCACTCAGAGTTATTCTATGTGAGCTTGAAAGGAGACAGAAACTCTGTATTTTTAGTCGAAGGGTTTGATGACAAGGGTTCTCTTTTGGAGAAGGACGAAGCTTTGGTTATTAAAGATCAATGGATGGAGTTAGCCAAAGATTCAAAAAGGGTTAGAAGAGAGCGGAGGAGAAAACAAATCTATGGCAGTAGTGATAATTATGAGGTTGAAAGCGATGATGATTATGACGATAATGATGATTTTGAGTATGATGATGATGGTTTTGAGAATTTATTTGAATCTGAAGAGTTAGATTTTGGGAATGACTATGAGAGCCTTGATTCCCGTGATAGAAGCAACAGTGAATTTTGGACCGCAAATACTGCTGAAGATCTTAATGATGTTCATGAAGGACATAAAGAACCCTGGTAATATTAAATATTACATTATAATTTTGTCATTGCAATTTTGTCATTGTTAAATATTACATTAAAGTATGAGGTTTTGATCCGTTTTTTGACCTATTCTTACTAAATCTATAATAGAACACAAAACTCTTGATAGTACAGATATGACTTTAATTTTATTTCCCATCACAAACTTGTTGATACCCTTCCTTTTCACTGTCAGGTGATTGAAATTACTTCAAAACATGAATTGAAGGAGCTATTTTTAGAGAATAATATTAGATATATACTCTAATTTTACATTTCGACATGTGTTGTTTATTCTTTATTAGTATTATTAAGGTATAATAATTACCTGATTTTCAAAGAAATACCCGGTTTTCAGCGAACAATTTCGCCAACCAGCCATAATCGCATGTTCCATCTTGGTTCATTTATAAGTTATCTTGTACCTTAATTGCAGTTTGTATTCATACTGAAGAAATAAAAACAAAAGTATTATGATCTTCTTGAAGTTAAAATGAAATTGCTGTGTTGTGTGTTGAATGATGTTGTGTATTTAGTGGAGCATCATGGATGGGGTCCTTCTAAATTTGGTTGTTCCCCCATAGTTTATGCTCCTAACAGCAATCATATTGGCTTCTGATGACTACATGGTAAAAGACCTGCTGTGTGGACAGATACGGGTCGAACATTAAGGTACTTCTAGTTCTTGCTGGAATATATTTTTACAAGCTCTTAGAATATTGATTACTTGGAACCTGTAGATTTCAGACAATGTCTACTGTATTGTTTTGTATATTTCAAATTATAAAAAATTATTAATTTAAATAATTGATAATGTGCAAAATTTAAGTTTTTAATTATCTTTTTGTTACATTATGAGTAAAATGAAGTGAATTGGTCACAAAATTTTTAATTTTGGTGGATCATTTAGATTTTTAAACCTTTCTATTTATTTATTTTCAAATTTTCTGCTCTTAAAGTAGTGAATGATGACTTTTTTTAAAAAAAAAAATCAATATGAAATTGTTTTAAGACCTAAAACAAAGCATGTTTGCAGGAGTTTGTAATTTATTCTTTGAAAATTCTCAAAATTCAATTTAAAAAATCCTAATATATTTGATTTGATTAAAATAAATGCGTAGGTCTCATTAAAATAGGTCTAAAATAATGGAAAGAAACAATACAGTTGGAACATTTGGATAACAAATGAAGCCCACCCTCTCTCATCATTGAAAGTGATATATGATATGAGAAGATAATGTTATTCTTTCCCAATGCTTATTTTACTTTCTCTACATCATAAAGGTGAAGAGAGTGCGTGACTCTCTCTCTCTCTCCAAATCATGAAAGTATGAGCAACCCACTTTCTCTCTCTACAACGCTGTCATAAAAATGTTGACAAAGTAATGAGAAATTGTGACTCCTCTGTGTAATATATTGTGTTTACTACTGTATTAAATTTCAACAAATATATGACTTATACTTGCCCTTGTGGTCTGAATCAACGTACGTTCTTTGTTCCTTAATATATTGTCGTGTAGTGCTTTATTACAATGTATTTGATACATTATGAGAAAGATATTGTCTCAAATGATGGAATTTGTGGGCAAAAGAAGAGAATGAGCTATAGAGAGTAATGATGTTTGGAAGAATGACCCATTAACTCTTTTGAAGCATGCAATGAATCATTACCATACCCATTTCACTATACATTGTCACGTCTTTTGTTCACTATAATTTATATCTAGAAGTATGATTAGTATGATGCTATATGTAGGCAGTTTCTTGCGAATATGAAACTGTCAATGATGGACCGAGTCGATGAAGCTCGACGACTTAGCTATCGGGTTTTACGCATTTTGGGTTTTACTGTTCAACTTACAAGGCCGGCAAGCTCACACGTGACTCGTACTTTCTTGACATTGTTGCATCACGTGACGGTAGCAACTCCAACTTTTTAAATATAATCGTGGAGATCATTTTTAACGTTGAGACAGTTTGTAATATGAGCAAAAACTTACGAGAAAGATGTTTAGCAAATCAACTCACCGAGAAAAAAATGAACTAGATTCAAGTCGTAACTACGTCGATGGTGATGATAATTTCGGAGTCTGGTATGTTTCCATACTCGTGTTTAATTTATTTACGAATCATTATGCTCTAATTGGTGAGTTTGGTTCGAATTTAGCTCATATCAAAATCAGAGTTAGGTTCCAAGAGTTAGTACAGGTTTGCTAAATGAAAATCTGATTCGAACTTGGAACCTAACTAATAATACGACCCAATACCACCGTAAAATCCATCCAAAAACATAATTTGACATAAATTTTGTTTTAATGAAATATGTGAACTGAACGGGGATCAAACCGAGTTGATCTGGTTCAGTTTGATTTCCTCGTGTTCATGGCTCGGTGTATTTTTAGGAGTCTAAAAATAATTTGTTTGGTTTCTTCTGTTCAAAAGTAATTGCAAAAGAATAATGCTACGCATATTATTTTATTTTACTAACTAAATATAACAATTGACGTGACAAATAATTATTGATACAATTAATGTAATAAAATATTTGTGTACTTTAATTATACTCATTATTGTTTAACATGTGATGAGAAAGGAAATATATAATTACTGGTACCGAATTGGCATAAATAAAAAAACATCAAATTAAAATTAAGACAAATTATGTCATTTTGAGTGGTTATTAATTTGCCCGAGATAGAGAGAGAGAGAGGGCGTGTGTCCCACGCGAAATCTGGTTTTTGCCGACATTCATTTGCAGATCTCAAAACCTCCAATGTTATCGTGGAATTGAGAGCAGAATGGCAGATTCCTTCGCGTGTCTTATCTGACGGGCTTACAGGTTTGTTGTTCCCCTTTATTTGGGTATTTTAATGGGAATTTTATGCTTGTTTGAGCTGTTTTCTCTTTTCTTATTTGTGGTTAAATTTTCGAATTAATGAGTTTCTGGGGTTTCTGAGAATTTTTCATAAAGGTTGTGTAGATTCTTATCGGAGCAAGGTGACTCTATGATTTTTATTTATTTTTTAATGTACCTTTCTGCATCAGTGTCTAAGTGATTATCTCATTTTTCTTGGAAATTTTAATTATAGACTTGTTGAAGGTGTTTTCTAATTTCCCTCTTCTCGTTTCTGGCTCTTAAAATCATTAGTTTATTCTGAATTCTAATTTTTTCTGGAACAGTTTCTTGTATTCCTCATTTTGATGTCTGGGAAATATGAATTGGTTTGAAGATGGCATAATTTTGGGGTGGTGGTGGGATGGGTATGAATACATTGGTAATATAGCTTTCTGGTGCTTCTTCTCTGCAGTGTTGAAAGCAGAGAACGGGAGACAGAGAAAAAGATTGTTAAGAAGGGACCATGTCCTCCCATGGGCAAGAGGTGGAAGTGGATGAATTTGATTACATGGCAGAAGGTAGGGAAATGGTAAATATCTCATATGAAATGGATGATGAAGACTATGGTGAAGGTGATGGAGAAATGGTCGAAGATGAAGAATATGACATGGTTTGCTTTTGTTGTGTGTTTCCAACTCTTATTTGTTTCATTCCTTTGCCAATACTTGTATTTATCGCACTTCCATGATGTTGAATTTCACCAGCTTACGAAGGTGACAGACACATCCTCTTCCCAAGCAAGGAAGGGGCAGGACATTCAAGGCATTCCATGGGACAAATTGAATTTAACTCGTGAAAAGTATAGATTGACACGACTCAAACAGTATATGAATTATGAGAACATTCCATCTTCTGGAGAAGCTGTTGAAAAAGTATGTTGCAGTTTATTATCGTAGTTGGGTTAGAATTTTTTATGAAGGGCCCATATGTGTTGCAAAATTCAGAGAGAACCTAATGTAATGAATTTTGTTGTTTTAGGAGTACAAACCTATTCAGAAGGGTGGGAACTACTATGAATTCTTTCACAATACAAGATTGGTAAAGCCTACTATACTTCATTTTCAGGTATGTGCATTAACATACACATTCTGTGGTTGATTGCCGTTTAATTTTCCTCTTAGGGTTATAAAACTTTTGAAACAAATTTAACCTTTTTTTTTAATTTCGAAGAATTTTGAGTAAATGCATACAAAGCTTTTGATTATGGTTTTCGTCAATAACCAATATGCTTGCCGTGAGTCTATCTGGTTGGCTATCCTATTTTAAAACATCATTTTCCTTTTAGCTTAGATTACTTGCAATTCTCAACCTCGTAACTGCTACGTTTTTCTGTTGAGGTGTTTATGATGTGATCAATAAAAAAGTAAATGCAACTTAAGAGATATGAACTCCAATGAAAGGTCAACGCTTAGTTTTGCTTTCTCTTTGTTTTTTCAACAGTATATGATTCTATGGTTCTGAAAGCAACCTCCATTTTGTTTTGTTTTTTATGTATGTTGGGGGAAAGGGAAGAGGATTTGCTGCTTCAAGTTTTTCCCTAATTTTAGACTTTGCAGCCTTTCTCACTAAGTATTATCCTATGTAGCTGCATGAAAAACGTTTGTACTTTCTTTGTAATAAAAACTTCTATTAGGAGAAAGGATGTACTAGAAGGCAAGGATACTTTTCACTAATAAACCCTTCCAAAACAGAAGTTCAATTTATTAACACGTTCTATTTGATATGATTCTGTCTTGGCATGCAGCTTAGGAATCTTATCTGGGCTACATCAAAACATGACGTCTATTTGATGTCAAACTACTCCGTTATGCATTGGTCATCATTATCTAGCAATTTGACGGAGATCCTCAATTTTGCTGGACATGTAGCCCCTTCTGAGGTACCAACTTTATCCTCAGTGCAATTTGTTTTCGCTAATCTTAGTCAATATTTACAATTGGGGTTTTTTCTTATTTGGTTCAGTATTATTTATTCAGCTTTTGCTAAATGTTTCTATGTGATTCTACAGAAACATGCGGGAAGTATATTGGAGGGTTTTACGCAAACTCAGATTAGCACACTAGCAATCAAGGAGAATTTTCTTGTTGCTGGCGGATTCCAAGGAGAGCTTATTTGTAAGGTTGGTACAACAAGCAAGCACTTGCTGTATGTTTTCTTTGATCCTGTTGGGATTTCAATTTTCTCATATGTGAATTGAGAGTCGAGAAATACGTGATTGACCTTAACTGTGATAATTAACTTAAGAACTCAGTTTATTTTGATACTTTTCCTTCATTCCTTTTATTTTCACGTGTTTCATGTTACTGGATAGACAAACTTAAGCCATCTCGCTTATCCTTTCTGTATTGTTCAATTACGCAAATGAACATCCTTGATGTATAGTTGCTGAAATGTATTGTTTGTGAAGCGAAATATTTCTCACTTTAGAAGATTTAGATTTGGATTGTTATGATGTTTGTAGGGTTTTAATTGAATGAGCAACATTTTATAATGGCGAATGTTTAATAATCAAGCTAATGGAAACTGTTGAAAATGTGCCACCGAATTCAACAAAGTTGATGGAACAAATAATAATTACTTCTTGAGCATCCTGATTGGCCAAGCGTCCTTAAAGTGTACTCAACTATTTAAAACCAAGGCCAACTGCCTACAATCTCTAAAATTAGTGATGTAGACTTCAACCATGTGACTGAATGTCCCTTGTCAATAAATTTTCGTAGTCACGTTCATTTCTATTTACCAAGAAAATTGAGTCACTTCACACCTTTTCAATTCTTATTTCACTTCTCAATGATACTGAATGTTGGTTTATGTAGTGGAATCAAGAAGGGAGTAATTGAGACAGTATTTTTGGGTGTTTTTCTTCTTCTTTTGACCAGAGTGCTTATGAAATTTCATTTTCTGTATTGTGCTTCTAATATCAACTCTTATTTATGGAAGCAATTGATAATTATGCTCAGTATATAATGCATCTTTTTATGATGATTGTGTTTAGTTTCTGTTGCGTTTTTTTTTACATAGATAATAGGCGAATGTATCTACATGTGTTCTTTCAATTTTATATTATATGGTTTTCTTAAAGATTTCTAGTCCATGATCTCTCACTCATACACATTATTATACCATTTATTCTTTGGCTTAAAATAGTTTAGAAGTCATGAAAACAATTTTTTTGGGGTTAGCCTTCCCCTGTATTTATGTTTTAAGAATCTACTTTTTATGTTGTTTGGCTTTCATTTGTTTTTACGAGGATGTTGAAATGTTTTGATTTTTGTACTGGCAGCGTATGGATAAAGGAGGAGTCAGTTTTTGTGCTCGTACGACACATGTTGATAATGCCATCACGAATGCCTTGGAAATATACGACAGCTTGGGGTAATAATTAACTTTTAGCTCTTATTTTACTACATCTACTAACCTGAATACAATCTAATTCTGAAATTCTTACAGCGGTGGGGTGCACTTCATGGCATCAAATAATGACTGTGGCATACGAGAATATGACATGGAGAGGTTTCAGCGTTTGAATCACTTCTGTTTCCCCTGGCCAATTAATGTATGTCGTCTTTAAATGCCAGTAATGATGTTAAAACTTTGTGATTTTCTCTTATGTATTTCTTTGAACATATGTATTCTTATTTCAATAAATTTTCTTCATTTTTGCGTGTGGGCTTTTTTTTCTTCCTTTTTGAGATCATAAAATCCCAATAGAAAAGATAGTTTAGGTGTGTTATGAAAAATGCTTTGACCATAAATACGAAAGATAAATTATGATAAATACTACTGTGGAAAGAATCCTCACTCCACAATATATTCAAAAAAATGAAATAGTGAGCACCAGGCATTAGTGACTAAAGCAACTGTATAACTTGGATGTGGACTATGTTGGAACTGTACCGTGTAGGTGTTTATGTTCTTCATCTTTTCAGGTGGAAAATTGCTGAAAAAAGTTTTGGTAGGAATTATACATGTATCCTGTAGAAAAGTTTGTGAATGAAAATCTTTCCACGTCAATTACTTTTCCTCTTAGTTTAAAAATTTAAAGCTCATTTAACATTTATATTTTTTCACTGATTCATTCTTTATTGTGACACAGCATACATCAATGAGCCCTGATCGACGGCTTGTTGCTGTTGTTGGAGATCATGTGGACGGGTTACTTGTCGATTCACAGAGAGGGAAGGTAAGAAAAGTTGCGGAAAACGAGATTAATGTTAATGGTATAATAAAATGCATGAAAGAGCTGATGTTTTCTTTTTTTCTTTGGGTGAATTTCCTTTTACTTGCAATGCAATATTTTCCTGTAAAAGAATAAAATGCATTGAAGTACAGAAGGAAAGACATCTTCTTGCGTTTTGTTTATGGCTAAAGGATTGAAATTGGTATCTGATGAGAATGAAATGTTGCAACCTCATTTTTACACTTGATCTCCTTCGAATGCGGAAACATCATTTTCAGGCAGGAAAGACTAAGATTTCTTTTCTACTTGTACATTTTGCAGGATTGTTGAGCTTTTCCTTTGTTTTATATGTCTTTCTCGTAATTTATACTTCTGTTGTTGATGATAGAAAAGAGAAAGATCATATCATTTTCCTTCCATCGCTATGGTCTTTCTGCAGTCTTTTTGCTTATTTTTCTTTCAAAATAATTACATGCTGTATTGTTGTGGATGTTTAGATCATAGGCTTGCACCAAGATTCTTTCCAAATATATAGCACCTCAGTAATCTTTGATGCAACTTGTTTCTTTACCCTCCCTTTTGGTACATTACTTTGATCAATAAAAAGTTGCTACTTAGGATAGAAAATATTTTTGCAAATTTCAAGATATAAACTACATTGAAATTTTGATGTTGCAGACTGTTGCTACAGTCTTTGGTCATCGAGATTATTCTTTTGCTACAGCATGGCATCCCGATGGGCGCACCTTTGCCACTGGGAACCAAGACAAGACATGTCGAGTGTGGGATATAAGACACTTAGTGTCGCCCATTGCAGTTCTCAAAGGCAATTTAGGAGCTTCCAGATCGATACGCTATTCATCTGACGGACAATTTATGGTGGTGGCAGAACCTGCAGATTTTGTGCATATTTACAGCACAAAAGTGGATTATGATAAGCGGCAAGAAATTGACTTTTTTGGCGAGATATCTGGGATATCACTGAGCCCAGACGACGAGTCTTTATATATAGGAGTGTGCGACAGGACATACGCAAGCTTGCTGCAATATAACAGAAGGCATAGAATATTGATTACTTGAATCTGTAGATTTCAGACAATGTCTACTGTATTGTTTTGTATATTTCAAATTATAAAAAATTATTAATTTAAATAATCGATAATGTGCAAAATGTAAGTTTTTAATTATCTTTTTGTTACATTATGAGTAAAATGTAGTGAATTGGTCACAAATTTTTAAAATTTGGTGGACCATTTAGATTTTTAAACCTTTTATTTATTTATTTTCAAATTTTCTTCTCCTAAAGTAGTGATATTCATAATTGATGACTTTTAAAAAAAAAATCAATATGAAATTGTTTTAAGACCTAAAACAAAGCATGTTTGCAGGACTTCGTAATTTATTCTTTGAAAATTCTCAAAATTCAATTTAAAAAATCCTGATATATTTGATTTGATTAAAATAAATGCATAGGTCTCATTAAAATAGGTGTAAAATAATGGAAAGAAACAATACAGTTGGAACATTTGGATAACAAATGAAGCCCACCCTCTCTCATCATTGAAAGTGATATATGATATGAGAAGATAATGTTATTCTTTCCCAATGCTTATTTTACTTTCTCTATATCAAAAAGGCGGAGAGAGTGCGTGACTCTCTCTCTCTCTCCAAATCATGAAAGCATGAGCAACCCACTTTCTCTCTCTACAATGTTGTCATAAAAATGTTGACAAAGTAATGAGAAATTGTGACTCCTCTGTGTAATATATTGTGTTTACTACTGTATTAAATTTCAACAAATATGACTTATACTTGCCCTTGTGGTCTGAATCAACGTACGTTCTTTGTTCATTGATATATTGTCGTGTAGTGCTTTATTACAATGTATTTGATACATTATGAGAAAGATATTGTCTCAAATGATGGAATTTGTGGGCAAAAGTAGAGAATGAGCTATAGAGAGTAATGATGGTTTGGAAGAATGACCCATTAACTCTTTTGAAGCATGCAATGAATCATTACCATACCCATTTCACTGTACATTGTCACGTCTTTGGTTCACTATAATTTATATCTAGAACTATGATTAATATGATGTCAATGACGGACCGAGTCGATAAAGCTCAACGACTTAGCTATCGGGTTTTATGCATTTCGGGTTTTACTGTTCAACTTACAAGGCCGGCAAGCTCACACGCGACTCGTACTTTCTTGACATTGTTGCATCACGTGACGTTAGCAACTCCATCGACTTCTTAGGTGTTTAAGTTACATATCGCCCGGCATAATTGATGTAGTTTGAATATGAGAATAAAAATATATTGTCGTAACAAATTATTTTGAAAAAAAAATTAATTAAATATAATCGTGGAGATCATTTTTAACGTTGAGACAGTTTGTAATGAACAGCAAAAACTTACGAGAAAGATGTTTAGCAAATCAACTCATCGAGACAAAAATGAACCTAGATTCAAGTCGTATCTACATCGATGGTGATGATAATTTTGGAGTCTGTGGTATGTTTCCAGACTCGTGTTTAATTTATATACGAATCATTATGCATGAATTGGTGAGTTGGGTTCGAATTTAGCTCATATCAAAATCAGAGTTAGGTTCGGAGAGTTAGTACAGGTTTACTAAATGAAAATCTGATTTAAACTTGGCACCTAACTAATAATACGACCCAATGCCACCCTAAAATCCATCCAAAAACATAATTTGAGATAAATTTTGTTTTAATAAAATATGTGAACTGAACGAGGATCAAACCAAGTTGATCTGATTCAGTTTGATTTCCTCATGTTCATGGCTCGGTTTCATTTGTATTTTTAAGAGTCTAAAAATAGTTTGTCCAGTTTCTTCTATTCCAAAGTAATTGCAAATAAATAATGTTACACTTATTATTTTATTTTATTATCTAAACATAGTATCTGACGTGATAAATAATTTACGAGAGTAAATATATAATTATTGGTACCGAATTGGCATAAATAAAAAAGCATCAAATTAAAATTAAGACAAATTATGTCATTTTGAGTGGTTATTAATTTGCCCGAGATAGAGAGAGAGAGAGAAAGGGCGTGTTCCCACACGAATCTGGTTTTTGCCGACATTCATTTGCAGATCTCAAAACCTCCAATGTTATCGTGGAATTGAGAGCAGAATGGCAGATTCCTTCGCGTGTCTTAACTGACGGGCTTACAGGTTTGTTGTTCCCCTTTATTTTGGTATTTTAATGGGAATTTTATGCTTGTTTGAGCTGTTTTCTCTTTTCTTATTTGTGGTTAAATTTTCGCATTAATGAGTTTCTGGGGTTTCTGAGAATTTTTCATAAAGGTGGTGTAGATTCTTATCGGAGCAGGTGACTCTATGATTTTTATTTATTTTTTAATGTACCTTTCTGCATTAGTGTCTAAGTGATTATCTCATCTTTCTTTGAAATTTTAATTATAGACTTGTTGAAGGTGTTTTCTAATTTCCCTCTTCTCGTTTCGGGCTCTTAAAATCATTAGTTTAGTCTGAATCATAATTTTTGCTGGAACAGTTTCTTGTATTCCTTATTTTGATGTCTGGGAAATATGAATTGGTTTGAAGATGGCATAATTTTGGGGTGGTGGTGGGATGGGTATGAATACATTGGTAATATAGCTTTCTTGTGCTTCTTCTCTGCAGTGTTGAAAGCAGAGAACCGGAGACAGAGAAAAAGATTGTTAAGAAGGGACCATGTCCTCCCATGGGGAAGAGGTGGAAGTGGATGAATTTGATTACATGGCAGAAGGTAGGGAAATGGTAAATATCTCATATGAAATGGATGATGAAGACTATGGTGAAGGTGATGGAGAAATGGTCGAAGATGAAGAATATGACATGGTTTGCTTTTGTTGTGTGTTTCCAACTCTTATTTGTTTCATTCCTTTGCCAATACTTGTATTTATCGCACTTCCATGATGTTGAATTTCACCAGCTTACGAAGGTGACAGACACATCCTCTTCCCAAGCAAGGAAGGGGCAGGACATTCAAGGCATTCCATGGGACAAATTGAATTTAACTCGTGAAAAGTATAGATCGACACGACTCAAACAGTATAAGAATTATGAGAACATTCCATCTTCTGGAGAAGCTGTTGAAAAAGTATGTTGCAGTTTCTTATTGTAGTTGGGTTAGAATTTTTTATGAAGGGCCCATATGTGTTGCAAAATTCAGAGAGAACCTAATGTAATGAATTTTGTTGTTTTAGGAGTACAAACCTATTCAGAATGGTGGGAACTACTATGAATTCTTTCACAATACAAGATTGGTAAAGCCTACTATACTTCATTTTCAGGTATGTGCATTGACATACACATTCTGTGGTTGATTGCCGTTTAATTTTCCTCTTAGGGTTATAAAACTTTTGAAACAAATTTAACCTTTTTTTTTTAATTTCGAAGAATTTTGAGTAAATGCATACAAAGCTTTTGATTATGGTTTTCGTCAATAACCAATATGCTTGCCGTGAGTCTATCTGGTTGGCTATCCTATTTTAAAACATCATTTTCCTTTTAGCTTAGATTACTTGCAATTCTCAACCTCGTAACTGCTACGTTTTTCTGTTGAGGTGTTTATGATGTGATCAATAAAAAAGTAAATGCAACTTAAGAGATATGAATTCCAATGAAAGGTCAACGCTTAGTTTTGCTTTCTCTTTGTTTTTTCAACAGTATATGATTCTATGGTTCTGAAAGCAGCCTCCATTTTGTTTTATTTTTTATGTATGTTGGGGGAAAGGGAAGAGGATTTGCTGCTTCAAGTTTTTCCCTAATTTTAGACTTTGCAGCCTTTCTCACTAAGTATTATCCTATGTAGCTGCATGAAAAACGTTTGTACTTTCTTTGTAATAAAAACTTCTATTAGGAGAAAGGATGTACTAGAAGGCAAGGATACTTTTCACTAATAAACCCTTCCATTCCAAAACAAAGTTCAATTTATTAACACGTTCTATTTGATATGATTCTGTCTTGGCATGCAGCTTAGGAATCTTATCTGGGCTACATCAAAACATGACGTCTATTTGATGTCCAACTACTCCGTTATGCATTGGTCATCATTATCTAGCAATTTGACGAGATCCTCAATTTTGCTGGACATGTAGCCCCTTCTGAGGTACCAACTTTATCCTCAGTGCGCAATTTGTTTTCGCTAATCTTAGTCAATATTTACAATTGGGGTTTTTTCTTATTTGGTTCAGTATTATTTATTCAGCTTTTGCTAAATGTTTCTATGTGATTCTACAGAAACATGCGGGAAGTATATTGGAGGGTTTTACGCAAACTCAGATTAGCACACTAGCAATCAAGGAGAATTTTCTTGTTGCTGGCGGATTCCAAGGAGAGCTTATTTGTAAGGTTGGTACAACAAGCAAGCTCCTGCTGTATGTTTTCTTTGATCCTGTTGGGATTTCAATTTTCTCATATGTGAATTGAGAGTCGAGAAATACGTGATTGACCTTAACTGTGATAATTAACTTGTTTCATCTACTGGATAGACAAACTTAATCCGTCTCGCTTATCCTTTCAGTATTGTTCAATTACGCAAATGAACATCCTTGATGTATAGTTGCTGAAATGTATTGTTTGTGAAGCAAAATATTTCTCACTTTAGAAGATTTAGATTTGGATTGTTATGATGTTTGTGGGGTTTTAATTGAATGAGTAACATTTTATAATGGCGAATGTTTAATAATCAAGCTAATGGAAACTGTTGAAAATGTGCCACCGAATTCTACAAAGTTGATGGAACAAATAATAATTACCTCTTGAGCATCCTGATTGGCCAAGCGTCCTTAAAGTGTACTCAACTATTTAAAACCAAGGCCAACTGCCTACAATCTCTAAAATTAGTGATGTAGACTTCAACCATGTGACTGAATGTCCCTTGTCAATAACTTTTCGTAGTCACATTCATTTCTATTTACCAAGAAAATTGAGTCACTTCACACCTTTTCAATTCTTATTTCACTTCTCAATGATACTGAATGTTGGTTTATGTAGTGGAATCAAGAAGGGAGTAATTGAGACAGTATTTATGGGTGTTTTTCTTCTTCTTTTGACCAGAGTGCTTATGAAATTTCATTTTCTGTATTGTGCTTCTAATATCAACTCTTATTTATGGAAGCAATTGATAATTATGCTCAGTATATAATGCATCTTAATCTTTTTATGATGATTGTGTTTAGTTTCTGTTGCGTTTTTTTTACATAGATAATAAGCGAATGTATCTACATGTGTTCTTTCAATTTTATATTATATGGTTTTCTTAAAGATTTCTAGTCCATGATCTCTCACTCATACACATTATTTTACCATTTATTCTTTGGCTTAAAATAGTTTAAAAGTCATGAAAACAATTTTTTTGGGGTTAGCCTTCCCCTGTATTTATGTTTTGAGAATCTACTTTTTAGGTTGTTTGGCTTTCATTTGTTTTTATGAGGATGTTGCAATGTTTTGATTTTTGTACTGGCAGCGTATGGATAAAGGAGGAGTTAGTTTTTGTGCTCGTACGACACATGATGATAATGCCATCACAAATGCCTTGGAAATATACGACAGCTTGGGGTAATAATTAACTTTTAGCTCTTATTGTACTACATCTACTAACCTGAATACAATCTAATTCTGAAATTCTTACAGCGGTGGGGTGCACTTCATGGCATCAAATAATGACTGTGGCATAAGAGAATATGACATGGAGAGGTTTCAGCGTTTGAATCACTTCTGTTTCCCCTGGCCAATTAATGTATGTCGTCTTTAAATGCCAGTAATGATGTTAAAACTTTGTGATTTTCTCTTATGTATTTCTTTGAACATATGTATTCTTATTTCAATAAATTTTCTTCATTTTTACCAAGAAATTGAGTCACTTCCACACCTTTTCAATTCTTATTTCACTTCTCATGATACTGAATGTTGGTTTATGTAGTGGAATCAAGAAGGGAGTAATTGACGACAGTATTTATGGGTGTTTTTCTTCTTCTTTTGACCAGAGTGCTATGAAATTTCATTTTCTGTATGGTGCTTCTAATATCAACTCTTATTTATGAAGCATTGATATTATGCTCAGTATATATGCATCTAATCTTTTTATGATGATTGTGTTTAGTTTCTTTGCGTTTTTTTTACATAGATAATAAGCGAGATGTAGCTACATGTGTTCTTTCAATTTATATTATATGGGTTTTCTAAGATTTCTAGTCCATGATCTCTCACTCATACACATTATTTTACCATTATTCTTTGGCTTAAAATAGTTTAAAAAAGTCATGAAACAATTTTTTGGGTTAGCCTTCCCCTGTATTTATGTTTTGAGAATCTACTTTTAGGTTGTTTTGCTTTCATTTGTTTTTATGAGGATGTTGCACATGTTTTATTTGATAACTGGCAGCGTATGATAAAGGAGGAGTTAGTTTTTGTGCTCGTACGACACATGATGATAATGCCATCACAAATGCCTTGGAAATATACGACAGCTTGGGGTAATAATTAACTTTTAGCTCTTATTGTACTACATCTACTAACCTGAATACAATCTAATTCTGAAATTCTTACAGCGGTGGGGTGCACTTCATGGCATCAAATAATGACTGTGGCATAAGAGAATATGACATGGAGAGGTTTCAGCGTTTGAATCACTTCTGTTTCCCCTGGCCAATTAATGTATGTCGTCTTTAAATGCCAGTAATGATGTTAAAACTTTGTGATTTTCTCTTATGTATTTCTTTGAACATATGTATTCTTATTTCAATAAATTTTCTTCATTTTTGCGTGTGGGCTTTTTTTTCTTCCTTTTTGAGATCATAAAATCCCAATAGAAAAGATAGTTTAGGTGTGTTATGAAAAATGCTTTGACCATAAATACGAAAGATAAATTATGAGAAATACTACTGTGGAAAGAATCCTCACTCCACAATATATTCAAAAAAATGAAATAGTGAGCACCAGGCATTAGTGACTAAAGCAACTGTATAACTTGGATGTGGACTATGTTGGAACTGTACCGTGTAGGTGTTTATGTTCTTCATCTTTTCAGGTGGAAAATTGCTGAAAAAAGTTTTGGTAGGAATTATACATGTATCCTGTAGAAAAGTTTGTGAATGAAAATCTTTCCACGTCAATTACTTTTCCTCTTAGTTTAAAAATTTAAAGCTCATTTAACATTTATATTTTTTCACTGATTCATTCTTTATTGTGACACAGCATACATCAATGAGCCCTGATCGACGGCTTGTTGCTGTTGTTGGAGATCATGTGGACGGGTTACTTGTCGATTCACAGAGAGGGAAGGTAAGAAAAGTTGCGGAAAACGAGATTAATGTTAATGGTATAATAAAATGCATGAAAGAGCTGATGTTTTCTTTTTTTCTTTGGGTGAATTTCCTTTTACTTGCAATGCAATATTTTCCTGTAAAAGAATAAAATGCATTGAAGTACAGAAGGAAAGACATCTTCTTGCGTTTTGTTTATGGCTAAAGGATTGAAATTGGTATCTGATGAGAATGAAATGTTGCAACCTCATTTTTACACTTGATCTCCTTCGAATGCGGAAACATCATTTTCAGGCAGGAAAGACTAAGATTTCTTTTCTACTTGTACATTTTGCAGGATTGTTGAGCTTTTCCTTTGTTTTATATGTCTTTCTCGTAATTTATACTTCTGTTGTTGATGATAGAAAAGAGAAAGATCATATCATTTTCCTTCCATCGCTATGGTCTTTCTGCAGTCTTTTTGCTTATTTTTCTTTCAAAATAATTACATGCTGTATTGTTGTGGATGTTTAGATCATAGGCTTGCACCAAGATTCTTTCCAAATATATAGCACCTCAGTAATCTTTGATGCAACTTGTTTCTTTACCCTCCCTTTTGGTACATTACTTTGATCAATAAAAAGTTGCTACTTAGGATAGAAAATATTTTTGCAAATTTCAAGATATAAACTACATTGAAATTTTGATGTTGCAGACTGTTGCTACAGTCTTTGGTCATCGAGATTATTCTTTTGCTACAGCATGGCATCCCGATGGGCGCACCTTTGCCACTGGGAACCAAGACAAGACATGTCGAGTGTGGGATATAAGAAAATTAGTGTCGCCCATTGCAGTTCTCATAGGCAATTTAGGAGCTTCCAGATCGATACGCTATTCATCTGACGGACAATTTATGGTGGTGGCAGAACCTGCAGATTTTGTGCATATTTACAGCACAAAAATGGATTATGATAAGCGGCAAGAAATTGACTTTTTTGGCGAGATATCTGGGATATCACTGAGCCCAGACGACGAGTCTTTATATATAGGAGTATGGGACAGGACTTACGCAAGCTTGCTGCAATATAACAGAAGGCATAGGTATGGATATCTCGATTCCTACTTGTGATTTTATAGAAAGAAGAAGATTAGAAAAAGAAAAGAAAAAAAGGATGGAAAACTAGGGTTTTGATAATCTCTACTCCATTGGAGTTCTTGCTTCTCTGGTTGCTTGTTTTCCAGTCCATGTTTTGATGATAGTAGAGAGCTGTTCTTCTATGTAACTGTTGTTTGTACAGTGATTATGTTGTTATATTGCGTGGATTTCATCGCAAAAGTTTATGGCCATTTGTTGAAGTTATGATCCCGGACCGAACCAAAATAATCTGATTTGTCGATTGAATCCGGGTGTTATGTCCGGACGAGGGATTGGGGATGGTAGGCCTTTAGTTAGTTGATTGATTGGACTAACTAGTTATGTTTTTAGAACCTTGATTAGTGTTTGTAGAAGAGATGAAATAGCAAAGTAGTGGAACTTCATAGAGAGTGGCAGTGTGGATGAAATAGCCGGGAAATCGCAATTCATCGACGACGACTCAAAATCATCTTTTCTTTCATCCGTGTTCACTGTGATTTTCTGCTCGGAGAATCATGGCTCTGATTTATGCTCGATATTGCTACTACGGAAAATGTTCGTTATCCATGGAGCGCAAGTGGTCGAAGAACGATTAAAGACTAACAAATCCGCAAAAGCGATAAAACATAGACATAAGCTCACAAGACAGCTCTCGGAGTGCTGTGTTTCGGCTAAATTGCTTGGTAAAAATTTGAATTGTCGTGAAAAATAGTCAGAGGCCGTAGGTGAGAAGGTTCAAATTATTAGTTATCCAGTTAAATTAATATTATTTTATGAGAAAATCATAAAAATACAAGTTGGGAAAGACCAAAAAAGGAGCACCCGTGAACCCAATCCTGATGAAAAAGCGTCGGGTGCAGATTCACCATCCGTTCCATCTCAACGGACCCCACCCAATCCTTTCCTTTTTATCATTTTCTTCTTGTTTTTTTTTTTTTTTTTGAATTTAAAATTAAATCCCCACATTTTTTTAATTCAAGATATTTTCTGATATCTAATTTTGAAAAACTACTTTTTAGAGCATGACAAATTTTGAACTCAAGATATTTGAGTAATTTAGCTTGTCAACCATGAGCACGAATTAAGTTTTGTATTTGGAAATTCCAAGTGACTTGTCTGTAATTCTTCCAACGACCTTTTAAATGTTTTCTTTTAGCATGAAAGGCAAGGAAGTGATCAAAATTTTAGATAAATAACTCATTAAACTTAGTCGTATTAGTAATTAAGTCAATGCCGACGAGAGAATCATCAAATAAATTATATTTTTGTCACGTAATTCTCTCTAATGTACGTTTTTCAGAAGGAAACAACTTTCGTAAGAACAGTTTTTGCGATTCTAAATTAGAGTTTCTCGATTTATTTTCTCTTAAAATTGTTAAAATCATTGCAACGGAAGTTGTTTTTATTTAAAAATTACCCAACAGAGAAGTTCACGTAACAAAAAAAACATGATTTCTTTGATAATTCTCTAAACGTCGTGGACCTAACTGCTAATGTCCATAACCAAGGGAATTATTTGCCTAAAAAAAGATTCATAGATCTCCTTACTCTTTACTCTTAAATTTAAAACACTATATGCACTTTGCCCATTATTTTATACAAAATTATTAATTTTTTTTTGGCAATAAGTAGTAATTTTTCAAAGATGATAGTAAATATTACAAACCAAAAAAAGGCATAAAAAAGCCAAACAAATGTTGGGGAGTGAGAAGAGAAAATGAAGTGAGAAAATGGATTTAATGAACGAAAAATTGAAAAAAGAGTGAAAGTGAAAGAACATGAAAGAAACAAATAATGACAAAACCTAAGAGTTATGGCGTCTGAATAAGGTGTTGTCTTTGGGTAAATGACATTCAAGATAAAGCCTTTTTGCATGTTCTTCTTCCTTTCTGTTTTTCTAACCTCTAGAAAAGTGAGTGCGATTTTGGATTACCTTTTTAAAAACAACATTCCATCCATTTCCGCCATTGCTAAGCTCTGAGCTGAAGCTTCAGACACAAAAAGGAGTAGAGAGAGCTATCTACTATGTGTTTCTGATCTCTCAGCTTCTTTTCCTCTAGTGGGTATTTGTAAATGGCTTGGCTATTTTTGCTTGTCTACTGTCATTTCAGCAGTCCCTCCGTAATTCCGCCATTGTTAAGCAACTCAAGCTGAAGCTTCATAAAAACAGAGAAAGAGCTACGATGTCGAGGAACGATGGGATACTTCGATTTGCGACTAGTTTTCTGATTTTACTGCAGTTCTGTACGGGGGACGATAATGGCGGTTTGTCACCAATAAACGACGATGTTCTGGGTCTGATTGTTTTCCAATCAGAGCTCCATGACCCTTCTTCATTTCTCTCCAGCTGGAACGAAGACGACGACTCTCCATGTTCATGGGAGTTCATTCAATGTAATCCTCTTACCGGTCGAGTTTCAGAGGTTTCCATTAACGGGGTCGGATTATCAGGAAGAATAGGAAGAGGGCTTGAAAAGTTGCAGGGCTTGAAGACACTTTCATCTCTCCGACAACAACTTCTCTGGTATTATAAGCTCTGAGCTTCGTCTTCCTCGAAGCGTCGAGAGGCTTAATCTTAGCAACAACAGACTTTCTGGAAACATACCCATTTCTATGGTTGACATGAATTCCATCAGATTTCTTGATTTTTCTGCAAATTTGTTTTCTGGAAATGTTGCTGACAACATGTTTGATAATTGTTCTTCGCTCCATTTTCTTTCTCTGGCTGGCAATATGCTTGAAGGGTCATTCCCTACTTCACTCTCTAGATGTTTCTCCATCAACACTCTTAATCTCTCCAGCAACCATTTCTCCGGTCAACCCGATTTTGCTGCGATTTATTCATTGAATCGCCTTCGGTCTTTAGATCTTTCGAAGAACGATCTAACCGGGTCTGTTCCTGAAGGAATTTCATCCATCCATAACTTGAAAGAGCTCTCATTACAGAAGAATCAATTTTCAGGAACAATTCCTGCAGATATAGGACTATGCCCCCATTTATCTAAATTGGATTTAAGCCATAATCTTTTTTCAGGAACATTGCCGGAGTCCCTCCGTTTGCTGAATTCTCTGTCATTCTTCGGAGTTCTGGATAATGAGTTATCCGGCGAGTTTCCTCAGTGGATTGGAAATATGTCTGGCTTGGAGTATATTGATTTTTCAAGGAACAGTATAAGTGGAAACCTTCCATTTTCACTGGGGAAACTCCGATTATTGAACTATTTGAGTTTGTCGAGTAACAAGCTGTCTGGAATTATTCCTCCATCCATGGCTTTCTGCACAAAGTTATCGATAATCAAGCTTGGAGGAAACAGCGTCAATGGAAGCATACCAGAAGGACTGTTTCAATTGGGGTTAGAAGAGATAGATCTCTCGGATAATGAACTGGCCAGTTCGATCCCGTCAGGCTCTAGTAGATTGTTCGAATTTCTCCGTAGATTGGATCTTTCGATGAACAAAATCGAAGGGAATTTTCCTGCCTGATATGGGACTTTACACCAATTTAAGATACTTGAATCTTTCATGGAATAGTCTTCAGCGCGAAGATCCCTCCAGAACTCGGGTTTTTTCAGAATCTAACCATGTTAGATCTTCGAGAAAGCTCGTTGTTCGGCTCAATTCCAGGTGATATATGCCATTCTGGAAGTTTGGAAATTCTTCAATTGGATGGAAATTCTTTCTCCGGCTTAATTCCCGACGAGATCGAAAATTGTTCTTCGCTTAACTTGCTGTAAGAATCGACATTTCCAATTCTCAATCATCTAACCTATCCATTCTGTAGTTCTTCAATTCTGTTTCTCTTTCTGCAGGAGCTTGTCCCGAAATAATTTTACCGGCTCAATACCGGTGTCGATTTCAAAGCTTCACAAGCTGAAGATTTTGAAACTAGAGTTCAATGAATTCAGTGGAGAGATACCACAAGAGCTCGGAAAAATGGAAAGTCTTCTCGTTTTTAATGCTTCATACAACCGGTTGATCGGCAGGCTGCCGGTAGGAGGTATATTTCAGAGCTTGGATCAAAGTTCCTTACAAGGGAATTTGGGAATTTGTTCTCCATTGTTGAAGGGGCCTTGTAAGATGGATGTGCCTAAGCCACTAGTTCTCGACCCTGATGCATATGCCGGTCAAATGGGTGATCGTGGCCGGAGAAATCAAACTTCGAATTCGGTGATCTATGATCGTCAACATATGTTCTTCAGTGTCTCTGCAGTTGTGGCGATTTGTGCCGCTACTTTGATCGCATGTGGAGTGATTGTTATTAGTTTGCTCAATGTGTCGGCTCGGAGGAGATCACTTGAAAATGCCATGGAAGAAAGCAAATTCTCGAGCTCTTTACCTTCGATAAATTCAAACACGGAGAAGGTCATAATGTTCGACTCAAAATCGACCCCACAAACGATTGAAAATATCGAGTCTTTGCTAAACAAGGAGTCTGAAATTGGCGAAGGAGCATTTGGAAAAGTTTACAAGGTTCCACTCGAGAGTCGAGAGGGAAATTTAGCTGTTAGGAAGCTCATCGGACCGACCAGGACAATCCAATATCTAGAAGACTTCGATCGAGAAATTCGAATTCTGGGAAAGGCCAAGCACCCGAATCTCGTGTTAATACGAGGATATTGCTGGACTCCCCAAATGCAACTTCTAATCTCGGAATATGTTACGAATGGAAGCCTACAAGCCAAACTCCACGAAAGGCCGTCTTCGATTGCGCTGCTATCGTGGACCAGCCGATTCAAGATAGTGATGGGGACGGCAAAAGGGCTGGCTCACCTCCACCACGCATGTCACCCCGCAATCATCCACTACAACATAAAGCCGAGTAACATCTTGATCGACGAGAATCACAACCCAAAAATCTCCGATTCGGACTGGCAAAACTGGCGACGAAGCTCGGAAAAGACGCAACTTCCAATAGATTCGAGAGTAACTCGTTAGGCTACTCCGCACCGGAATTGGCATGCAAAAGTCTAAGGGTGAACGAAAAATGCGATGTTTATGGATTCGGGGTCGTGATTCTCGAAATAGTGACGGGAAGAAGAGCGGTTGAATACGGTGATGATAATATGGTGGTTTTGATTGATCATGTCAAGGTTTTGCTTGATCAGGGCAATGTTTTGGGCTGTGTTGATCCAAGTTTGGGTGAGTTTGACGAGGAGGAAGTGGTGCCACTTCTTAAACTGGCTCTTGTGTGCACTTCTCAGATCCCGTCGAGCCGGCCGTCCATGGCCGAAGTGGTGCAAATTCTGCAAGTTATCAAGACCTCAAACCCACATAGAAGGGAAGCATTCTGAGACTTATTTTGTGAAGATTTGAAATTAGTTGTATTTTTAATTTCTTTGGATTCTGATGTAGAACTTGTTTAATTTGTTCAGTACTAGCTTCTTGATTTTTGTCATGGATGGATGCACCAAAATTTCTAAAAATATTTCGAGCGAGACCGATTTGTCACTCTTAATTGGTGATGATTCGATGAATTGAGTACTTTCAGTCACGAGTTCTGTGAGTTTAAGCGTTTTCTAATGTGTTTTCGAATTGTTTTAAATGCGTTTTCGACTCTGATAGGGTTAATGAACAGATCCCGAGTTGTAATGGCAAAATCGTAAATTTTAGCAAAAGTCAGCGATACAGCCGACAATGCACAAGCGTTGCAACCCTGAGAACGAATCAGAAATTTTAGAGGATTACAAATACTACCCTAGACTCGTATTTTGCTCCTCACCAGAATTTGTAGCACTAAACCGTTGCAACGTAGAGAGAATTGAGTGTTATTTTAACAAGAATTGAGTGTTATTTTAACTCACTTTGCATTTAAGGGGTGAGCATGGTCCGGTCCAGTCCGGTCCAGTTTTGAGCCGGAATCGGACCGGACCAAAGGATTCGAGATTTTTTTTCTTAATCCTAGAACCGGACCAAAATTTTGGTCCGGTCCCGGTTTCTCCCACAAAATTTTTTTTACAGTAAATTGCAATAAAAAAAATTAAAATTTTCTCTAAGGACAGATTATATACAATCAAACCATTTCCTACAAAGAATTAAAAGACTACAAATGATAAATTACAGAGATAAGAGAAATTGAAGGTTTGAGATTTGTAGAAAACTGAAACTCTGAACCTTCTTCTCCCTTAGGCCAAGCCTTAAATGGTTATTGAATTAAAGTTTCGGTCCAATATGGTATTTCGGAAAATTTTGGTCCTGGACCGAGAAACGGACCATTTCCAAGAAATTCTATTTTTAGGACCGAAACCGGACCAAAACTGGTGGTCCGGTCCGGTTCTCGGTCCTCGGTCCAGTCCTGGTCACCCCTACCTTAAATGGCTTATTGAATTAAAGTTTCGGTCTGGTCTGGGCTTTCGAAAAATTTTGGTCCTGGATTGAGAACCGGACCATTTCCCATGAAAATTCTATTTTTAGGACCGAAACGGGGTCCGGTTCTCGGTCCTCGGTCCAGGTCCTGGTCACCCCTACCGTTAAATGGCTATTGAATTAAAGTTTCGGTCTGGTCTGGGATTTCGAAAATTTTGGTCCTGGATTGAGAAGCCGGTCCGGTCCGGCTCACCCCTCCTTTGCAAGGTTTGCAAATAAAAACATAATCTTCTATATAAACCGGAGATGTAGCACGTAAACCCTAATGATCGTCTCAGAGACATTGCAGCCGGAGGCCTGCCTGTCACGAGGAATTCTCCGGTGGATATCTCTCGCGATGAAGAGACCATCTAATACTGAAAATGGCATCTCAGAAAGCCGATTCTCTGTTTCCGATCAGATCTCGGCTCGCTATGATGCCTACAGCTTATTCACACATCTTCTATCAGGTTCATTCTCATCTTCCTCCATCCATTTTTCTCTGGCAGAGATCTGGAAATTTGAATGTCTGGAGAAATCTCCGACTGCTTGTTCGCATGTATCTCGTTGGACGAGCGAAATAGATTCATAAATAAATACGCATACACAAATTGGTCCATCTAAGATTTTTTGAATATTAGTATAGTTAAGGCGCTAGTGGCCTAACAGGGTAACGGTAGCTAATAATCCAAAACATTTGCCAAACCGCACCTCCATCCTCAGATGCTCTTCCTCCCAAGTCCCACTTCCATGAGCCAGCTTTCACTTTCCACAGAGAGAGAGCGGAAATGGCGACTGAGACTCATCTAATCTCCTCTTTTAGGCGCTATCTGCTTACGCAAGAATCGCCTTCTCAAATACCGAACGCTTGATATGCATCGCAGTGGCGCTTCAATCTCTGCGTCTAACTTCCGTCGCTCTCTTGTTAGACCTAACCGCTCTAGGCTCGGATCCTATTGTTTTTTTTCCTTGTCCTCCTTTGCTTTTCAGAAAATCGTTGGCATGTGCTTCTATTGGAGATAGTGATACCGATACTTCTACTGCCGGCCCTGATGTCGAGTTATCCGGGAGGATTCTGCCGCGTTTTATCATTCTGAGCAGAAGATCTCTTCCTGGATCTATTTCACTTTGATTCTTGGTGTTGTGCTCTTCGTTCTTAATGTCGCTTGGATTGATAACTCTACTGGTTTCGGACAAGGCCCTTATTGACGCCGTTTCTGGAATTTCAAACAGTCATGAGGTAGTTAAACTGTATGTTCGACTGATTTTTCAAAGTTTTTGTTTCTTGGCAACGTTTTATGAAATTCAAAGGCAAAAGGTTTCGAAGTTTTGAGCTAGTGACGAGTGCAAATGCTATCCTCTGTGCTTAATATTCCTGTTTCCTAGAAAATTTAATTGAGTTTAGAAGGTAGGTGGAAGCTAATTACCCAAAACTGAGCCTTGAAACTCGCCATTGCAGGTTGCAATGTTGATCTTAATTTTAATTTTTGCGACTGCACACAGTGGGTTGGCTAGTCTCCGAGATATGGGTGAGAAACTGATAGGAGAACGAGCTTACCGTGTTTTGTTTGCAGGAATTTCTTTACCTTTGGCTGTCAGCACTGTCGTAAGTATCTGTTACTCTACTTAGAACTGGAAAGAAGAATACATTGTTTCCACGAAGTTAATTTTTGTCTATGACCGCTTTAAAGTGAAGTACTTCTAGATTTTTTCTGACTTATTTACTGAGGAGTTGTATGCAGGTGTACTTCATCAACCACCGATATGATGGAGTACAGTTGTGGCAGCTCAAAAGTGTTCCTGGTGTTCGTCAAGCTGTGTGGCTTAGTTCATTTATTTCGTTTTTCTTTCTCTATCCTTCAACCCTTAATTTGTTAGAGGTGGCTGCTGTGGACAAACCTAAACTGCATCTTTGGGAAACTGGGATCGTGAGAATCACCAGGCATCCCCAGGTATGATTAAGTTTAACCTTGATTTCGGTGACCACAATTGCCAGATAAATTAGTTCTAAACATTTGAATGTTTTTGTAGTTGTAATGGTCTGAAAATGATCTCACCTGTTATGCTACTACATCAATCGCTACCTAAAATTGTATATAGGGTTTCTCGTGTGAATGTATATGTTCTTTCCTGATGAATGTACAGATGCGAAGCTGTTACTTGTGTTGCAACTACTACATTCATTGCCTTTTTTCATTTATCTCCCCGTTCGACCTGGTCTATCCATATTCTTGCAGATAAAGAAATGAAAAACGATGATTGAGTTGTTTTTGTAAAATTTGAATTTTTTTTTATTTGAAATCATTTTAGTCTGACAATTTTTTACCTTGTTATTTATTACAAGATGGCAGGGCAGGTAATCTGGTGTCTGGCTCACACCGTTTGGATTGGGAGCTCCGTTACTGCAGTAGCTTCGCTTGGCCTAATTGGACACCATCTATTTGGTGTTTGGATTGGAGATAGAAGGTTGGCTAAGCGCTACGGGGAGGATTTTTAAGCCATAAAGAGTAGAACCAGCATCATTCCATTTGCAGCCATTCTCGATGGTCGTCAAAAGTTGCCAAACGACTACTACAAGGAATTTATTCGACTTCCGTATTTGACAATCACGGCATTAACCTTAGGTGTGTATCTTGCTCACCCACTTATGCAGGCTGCTAGTTTTCGGCTTCATTGGTAGAATAAATCTCCTTTTTGAAGCAACATATGTAACATGTACACAGTAGTTTATACGCACACAACATCAAAATTCTCATGTTGCATATGACGATTGAAGACAAAACTCGAAGAATTCAATGCCTATGGTGCTTTTTTCTATCATGGGTCATCCTGTAAACATGGTTATGATTGTGACCTTGGCCTTTGAAGGCAATCATGTCCCAAAACCTGAGGGAAAAGTGGAGGTGAGTGATCAATTAAAAGAATTACGCTCAACTAACCAATTGATTTCAATTCAAAACATACAACATTGTAGTGCTCATCTTGGTGGTTTCTACAACTCGTCAAATAAGACGATTCCGACTCAGCCAGGATGATCAAGATTGGTGATATAAAATGTAGATTGATTTGTGTTGCTTTGCTCAATTAAAATAGAATTAACAAGGGTAGTTGTAATGTATCAAAATTTCTTCCCTAAATTAAACTGGATTAGGGATTCAATTTCTACAATTAATCCCTAATTAGCATTCAATCAAAATGATTTCTTCAATTTCTGTTCAGTTGGCCTTGAATTCTAGATTATTAGGAAAGTAAATAGTAAAAACTACTTTTTCCAACTTTTCACGAATTATAGTAACTTTTTAAAAACACTTATTTTTCCGATTACCAAACATCAAATGACAATTACAATTATGGAATAAACACTTGGAAACTTTCAGAAGCAATATCATTTAAAGCCTTAAAAATAAATAATTAAACTTATATTATTTAAGGAATACCTTGCTTTTTCGCTAATTAGATGTGAAAAGGTATATAAAATGGATGTAATAATTTTTTGGATAATTACCAAATAAAGTTTAAATAATTTATTAGCGGTTGGATTTTAAATTGACTTTGTTGGTGTTTGCAATTTAATAAATAAAGTTTGATTTAATGGTTGTTTAATATTGAATTTAGTTGCTTAAAAGTTTCTACCTAATAAATGATTTTCACTTTCTTTTTTTTTTTTTTTTTTCTGTTTTTATGCAAACTTCGTATTAGATTACTCAGTTTCCTGCCTTTTTTTTTCCTTTTTTTTTTTTTATTGTGTTTGAACTCTTGGTTGATGTTGCGTTTGTGGAAATGCTTTGACGAATGGAGATACATTATGCTGAAGTATACTGTTTTTGGGTAGTGCTTGATACTAGTAGCCACTGGATATGGGGTAGCCACTCGATATGGGTTTTATCTGGAGTCTAGTGTTATACCTCTCACCAACTCTTCTGCAGCTTACTGGAAATAATTGATTATTCGAATTGATCAACCGGGACCATCTGTACGGGGAAAATTTGGTGTGCTGAGAAGTGTAGTTTATATCAATTTTTACTGTGCTTGATATTGTTTGAAAGACCGTGGCTCTCATTTTATGCAAATGCTGTGCTTCATGACTATTTAAAAGAAATTTATGCTGAATTTCTCTATTTTGTATTAAAGAAGGTGTTAGTTTCGGTGTTACCCGATTTCTGACTGGGCCAGGCCGGTTCGGCCCACATTGTGAATCTCAGATGATTAGGGTTTTCTTATTATGTATAAATAAATGCTTGTGCGACAAAACTCATTGTACCTTGATTTTACATAGTGATTTCTTCTCTGCAAATGCTGTGCTTCATGTGTGATGACCCGAATGTGTACATACGAGCACGACTGCGAGGTAAACTTTGGCCTACGAGACAAATCTCAGGATCTAAGTCGAGTGTAGGCAAATCGCCAAACAAATTCGTGAGGGGAGGATATTGGGATTCGGCCCAATCTCTAAAGCGTACAATATCTTACTAGAAAAATGAGTTGTTATAAATGATTGTGGTGACCAAAATGTGTACATATGAGCACGACTGCGGGGCAAACCTTGAGACCTAAGCCGAGTGTAGGCAAATCCCGGACTCGAGTATAGGCAAATCTCAGGTAGTAAAAAGAGGGGGTCATCATAATCCCACATTGCTTGAGGAGGTATATGGAAATGAAACATGCGTAAGAAAACCCTCATAAGATAGTAAGACGCGTTTTAGAGCACAATTGATAATGAATCCCATAAAAACTCCGAAGTTAAAAGTGCTACAGCGAGAGCAGTACCATGTTGAGTGACCGACTGGGAAGTCCTCGCCAAACAAATTCGTGAGGGGAGGATATTGGGATTCGGCCCAATCTCTAAAGCGTACAATATCTTACTAGAAAAATGAGTTGTTATAAATGATTGTGGTGACCAATTTAGATTCGAGTATGGGCAAATCCCGGGTCGTAAAAAAGAGATCGTCACAATTTTACATCGCTTAGGAAGGTATATGGAAATGAAACATGCGTAAGAAAACCCTCATAAGATAGTAAGATGCGTTTTGGAGCACAATTAGCAACGAATCCTATAAGAACTCCGAAGTTAAAAGTACTCCGGTGAGAGCAGTACTATGTTGGGTAACTGACTAGGAAGTCCTGGCCAAACAAAGCCGTGAGGGGAGGATATTGGGTTATGACCCAATCTCCAGAGCAGACAATATCTTACTAAAGAAAGGGATCGTTATAAATGACATCGGAGCCCGAGGGGGGTGATTGTGGTGACCAAAATGTGTACATATGAACACGACTGCGGAGCAAAACTCGGGTTGCGGGGCAAATCTTGGGACCTAAGCCGAGTGTAGGCAAATCCCGGACTCGAGTATAGGCAAATCTCAGGTAGTAAAAAGAGGGGGTCATCATAATCCCACATTGCTTGAGGAGGTATATGGAAATGAAACATATGTAAAGAAACCCTCCCAAGATAGTAAGACGCGTTTTAGAGCACAATTAACAACGGATCCCATAAAAACTCCGAAGTTAAAAGTGCTCCAGCAAGAGCAGTACCATGTTGAGTGACCGACTGGGAAGTCCTCGCCAAACAAATTCGTGAGGGGAGGATATTGGGATTCGGCCCAATCTCTAAAGCGTACAATATCTTACTAGAAAAATGAGTTGTTATAAATGATTGTGGTGACCCAAATGTGTACGTATGAGCACGACTGCGGAGTAAACTTCGGGTTGCGGAACAAAGGCAAACCTTGAGATTTAAGCCAAATGTAGGCAAATCCCGGATTCGAGTATAGGCAAATTCCGGGTCATAAAAAGAGGGGCTCATCATAATCTCAAATCACTTAGGGAGGTATATGAAAAAGAAACATATGTAAGGAAACCCTCCCAAGATAGTAAGACACGTTTTAGAGCACAATTGATAATGAATCCCATAAAAACTCTGAAGTTAAAAGTGCTACAGCGAGAGCAGTACCATGTTGGGTGACCGACTGAGAAGTCCTCGCCAAACAAATCCGTGAGATGAGAATATTGGGCTACGGCCCAATCCCTAGAGCGGACAATATCTTACTGGGAAAATATATCATTATAAATGGTATCAGAGTCTGTACCCAACCAGAAATGTGGCCAACGAGGACGTTGGGCCCCCAAGGGAGGGTGATTGTGATGACTCAAATGTGTACATATGAGCACGACTGCGGGGCAAACCTTGAGACCTAAGCCGAGTGTAGGCAAATCCCGGACTCGAGTATAGACAGATCCCGGGTCGTAAAAAGGGGGTCGTGACAATCCCACATCGCTTGGGAAGGTATATGAAAATGAAACATATGTAAGAAAACCCTCATAAGATAGTAAGACGCATTTTGGAGTACAATTGGCAACGGATCCCATAAGAGTTCCGAAGTTAATAGTGCTCCGGTAAGAGCAGTATTATGTTGGGTGACCGACTGGGAAGTTCTCGCCAAACAAACCCGTGAGGGAAGGATATTGGGTTACGACCCAATTCCCAAGGCGGACAATATCTTACTAGAAAAAGGGGTTGTTATATCATGACTATTTAAAAGAAATTTATGCCGAATTTCTCTATTTTGTATTAAAGAAGGTATGACGGTTGAAATTTGATTTGTTTGAATTTTTGGTCTCGGGTTGTATGGAAAGAAGAAATGGTAGAAATTCTGATAATTTAGAGCGTTTAACGAAGTTCTTTGTTTATGTTCTTGTTGAGCATAGTCTTTGGGGTTCCTGCTAACCAAGATTGAGACGAGGCTAGCTTGGCTTATAACTTGTAAGTCCCTCTCTCAATCTAATCTAGTAAGCTTGCTGAACATACCTTTTTTAGTTTGTTTTTTTTTTTTCAAATATTTTTGTGTGATACTCTTTTATGACTGATGGAAAAAATAATGAAGAATATTGACCTAGGGAGTTGCTTGACTGTTGGGCTTATCTTGATTGATCTGCCCTTGCACCCTCAGGCTTCAGAATGTTGCTTGATAATTATTTTTCCATGGTCATTTCAATGATGTAGAATCCATAACTTGTCAATTTGTGTTGTAGGAGTGTCATGGACCTAAAATCTTGACACATCTTCGATTCAGATGAAAGTGACCTAGATGTGCAAGCTGAGATTAATGGAAAATGTGGAATTGTAGAAAATGATCTTTTCAAGGGCATGGACTTATACGTAGGAGAACATGACAAGATAGATGAACAATCAGTTGAAGATTTTCCTCCAAATGTAGAAGCTTTAGAACCATATATAGGCATGCAGTTCGTATCTAGAGATGAAGCTAGAGAGTTTTATTCTGTATATGGACGACATAATGGATTCACTGTACGTATACACCATAATCGTCGATCAAGAGTAAATAATCAGGTAATTGGTCAAGATTTTGTTTGTTCCAAAGAAGGTTTTCGTGCTAAAAAATACTTATTTAGAAAAGATAGAGTTCTTCCTGCACCCCCATTACCCGAGAAGGCTGTCAAGCAATGATAAGACTTGTTATAAGAGGGAGGAAAATGGGTCATCACCAAATTTGTTAATGTAACGACCCCTTTTTCCAGTAAGATGTTGTCCATTCTGGGGATTGGGTCGTAGCCCAATATCCTCCCCTCACGGCTTTGTTTGGCAAGGACTTCCCAGTCGGTCACCCAACCTGGTATTACTCTCGCCGAAGCACTTTTAACTTTGGAGTTCTTATGGGATCCGTTGCCAATTGTACTAAAAAATGCGTCTTGCTATCTTGGGAGGGTATCTTTATATATGTTTCATTTCCGCATACTTCCCCAAGCGATGTGGGATTGTGACGACCTCCTTTTCTACGACCGAACCCTCCGGCACAAGTCCAAACCGAGATCCGCAGAGTTTTAACCCAGCACGTCACCTTCCGGCCTAAGTCCCACTCGGGATTCGTGGAGCACTAGGTGATTTCTTCTCATACTTGTCTATTTGGGTCATCACAATCACCCCCCCCCCCCCCCCCCCCCCCCCCGCGGGTGCACAACGTCTTCATTGGCCACATTTCTGGTTGGGTACAGGCTATGATACCATTTGTAACGATCCTTTTTCCCAGCAAGATATTGTCCGCTCTGGGAATTGGGCCGTAGCCCAATATCCTTCCCTCACGGCTTTGTTTGGCGAGGACTTCTCAGTCGGTCACCCAACCTGGTACTATTCTCGTCGAAGCACTTTTAACTTCGAAGTTCTTATGGGATCCATTGCCAATTGTGCTCCAAAACGCGTCTTACTATCTTAGGAGAATTTCCTTACATATGTTTCATTTCCACATACTTTCCCAAGCGATGTGGGATTGTGACGACCCCCTTTTCTACGACCGAATCCCTCCGGCCCAAGTCCAACCCGGGATCCGCAGAGTTTTAACCCAGCACGTCACCCTCCGACCAAAGTCTCACTCTGGATTCGCGGAGCACTAGGTGGTTCCTCCTCATACATGTCCATTCGGGTCATCACAATCACCTCCCCTCGGGGCCCCAGCGTCCTCGTTGGCCACATTTTCGGTTGGGTGCAGGCTCTGATACCATTTATAACGACCCCTTTTTCCAGTAAGATATTGTCCGCTCTAGGGATTGGGCCGCAGCCCAATATCCTCTCCTCACGGCTTTGTTTGACGAGTACTTCCTAGTTGGTCACCCAACCTGGTACTACTCTTACCGAAGTACTTTTAACTTCAGAGTTCTTATGGGATCCATTGTCAATTATGCTCCAAAACGCGTCTTACTAACTTGGAATGATCTATTTACATATGTTTCATTTCCACATACTTCCCCAAGCAATGTGGGATTGTGACGACCCCCCTTTTCTACGACCGAACCCTCCGGCCCAAGTCCAACCCAGGATCCGCGGAGTTTTAACCCAGCACGTGTAACGACCCCGTTTCCCAGCAAGATATTGTCCGCTCTGGGGATCGGGCCGCAGCCCAATATCCTCCCCTCACGGCTTTGTTTGGCGAGAGCACTTCCCGGAAGGTCACCCAACCTGGAATTACTCTCGCCGAAGCCCTCTTAACTTCGGAGTTCTTATGGGATCCGTTGTCAATTGAGCTCCAAAACGCGTCTTGCTATTTAGGGAGGATCTCTTTACATATGTTTCATTTCCACATACTTCCCCAAGCGCTGTGGGATTGTGACGACCCCCTTTTTACGACCCGTCACCTTCCGGTTCGCCCGCGCGGACGTACCGCCATCCGGGTTCCGGTTCGTGCAGCCATCGTACCATACTTACAGATCCGGGTCATCACAGCACGTCACCTTCCGGCCAAGTCCCACTCGGGATTCGCGGAGCACTGGGTGGTTCCTCTTCATACGTGTCTATTCGGGTCATCACAGTTAAAGAGCACAATCATCGGCTAATGAGTCCAAGTAGAGTTCCATGGCGAGGATCTGGAAAGCATTTGGTCAGTGAGGTATGTTTAGACAATGAAACACACATTGCCATTTTGTCCTTGCAAGAGTTTATGATGTAGATTTTAATTCTAAAATATGATTTATTGTATAATAACTGCAACTGGCTGCTTGATCTTTTTTCCTGGCATTTCATATTTTCACAGGCCCCACTACTCAGAATTTTCAAAGGGTCGAATACTCTGATTTTCTTCATAACTTCAAACATTTCTATAGAGGTTAAATTTGTGGACCAAGTCAATCTTATACAAATATGATGTAAATATTTTGAAAGCTTACTAAAATTTCATAAAAATAATAATCGTTAAGTCACATGGGCTAGCACGATTTGATCTTAATTGGTTTGTACGTATTAAGTTTGCGGATATTCGAATTTGCTTGATCTTCTTCTTGTTTATGTCACCTCAATTTCACTCTTTGCTAGTGTTCAAAGATTTACTCAAGTAGTTCATGCGTTTTGTAGGATGAGAAGGATAGAAGAATCCGCAATTATATGACGAGAGACAAAGATGTAAACGAAAGTGTGCTGCTTATGAAGAACAACTGAAGATGATTTTAAATGATTTGGAAATGCACACTGAACAAATATCCAGCAGAATTACTGATGTAGTTAAGACCATAAGAGAAATTGAGGTGGATCCAAAAGACGACTCGAAAAATAAATGAACTTAGACCAGGTTTTGCATATCTCCCAATTTTCGCGGCCGGTCGATGGCAAATTGCCCGGAATTGAACTTTTTCGCTATTGAGAAAATTGATGGAGAACTTATGAGAAAAGGGGTACTTATGTTGTGATGACCCGGATGTGTAAGTATGTGTACGATGACTGCAGGAACTGGAACCCAGATGGCAGTACGTCCTCGCGGGCGAACCAGAAGGTGACAGGTCGGTAAAAAGGGGGTCGTCACAATCCCACATCGCTTGAGGAAGTATGTGGAAATGAAACATATGTAAAGAGACCCTCCCAAGATAGCAAGACGCGTTTTGGAGCACAATTTGACAATGGATCCCATAAGAACTCCGAAGTTATAAGTGTTTCAGCGAGAGTAGTACCAGGTTGGGTGATCGACTGGGAAGTCCTCGCCAAACAAAGCCATGAGGGGAGGATATTGGGTCACGGCCCAATCCCCAGAGCGGACAATATCTTGCTGGGAAAAAAGGGTTTTTACAAATGGTATCAGAGCTTGTACCCAACCGAAAATGTGGCCAACGAGGACGTTGGGCCCCCGAGGGGGGTGATTGTGATGACCCGGATGTGTAAGTATGTGTACGATGGCTGCATGAACCGGAACCCGGATGGCGGTATGTCCGCGTGGGCGAACCAGAAGGTGACAGGTCGTAAAAAGGGGGTCGTCACAATCCAACATCGCTTGGGGAAGTATGTGGAAATGAAACATATGTAAAGAGACCCTCCCAAGATAGCAAGACGCGTTTTGGAGCACAATTGACAACGAATCCCATAAGAACTCCGAAGTTAAAAGTGCTTCGGCGAGAGTAGTACCAGGTTGGGTGACCGACTGAGAAATCCTCGCCAAACAAAGCTGTGAGGGAAGGATATTGGGTCACGGCCCAATCCCCAGAGCGGACAATATCTTGTTAGGAAAAAAGGGTCGTTACATATGTAGTCTGATTGAATTTCTTCATCTGATCTTCATTCTTTCCATATCTTCTTTAATATCTATGAATAAAGGCCAAGAGGAAATGACAAAAATCTAAATTGGACTGGTTTGAGCCGATCTGGCCCGGCACAGGCAGGTCCAAGGCCCAACAAGAACCCGTCCAGTTCATGGTTTAGTCCTTGGTCTAGTTCTCTCTGCAAGCATTTATTCGTTCTTGTTAAAGTATAACCCATAATACTAATTGCTAAGTGCTTTTAATTCTACTGCTGTAATTGTTACATTTATTTTTTATTGTACTCGCTTAAAATCTCTTCTTGATCATCAACATCACAAATTCTTAAATTTTTAGCGGGATTAAATGAATCTTATGCTCAAACACGTACTCAAATTCTCATGATGGAACTATTGCCATGTATTGGTAAAGCCTTGTCAATTGTGATTGAAGAAGAGCGCCAACGGTTTAAAGGGCAACTTCCATCAGAAAATGCTATGACTTGCAGTTCATCCATCTTCGATTTTATTGCTAGTTTTTTATCTCTTGTTTTAAATTTTTTGTCATCTTTTTGGATAATTGATACTGGAGAAACTCATCATGTTTATTCTGATTTCAAACAATTGTAAATCCCAAAACGGTTTCAAACCAATTTGTCACTCTTCCAAATAGCTCACTTGTTTGGATTGAACAAGTTGATTTAATTCAGTTGAATAATCATTTGATTATTCATAATGTTCTATATATCATTTTCTTTCGATTCAATTTGTTCTCCGTCAATGCTTCTTCGTTTCATTGTTCAATTACCTTTCATCAAAATTGTTATTCAATTTAGGACCTTTGTTTGAACAAACAGATTGAGATGGGTAATTGTCGGAGAGTGTAGATATTGATAAATCTTATATGTAATGTTATTAGAGAATATGATGTATGTATAATAACCTCTATAAGAATACAAAGAGATAGTGGAGGCCTCCTTGAGAATACAAAGAGATAGTGGAGGAATAAATACATTGAGAATAGGAAGGGTTAAGAATAAATAATTAATTTCCACTAATAGGCCCCCTCAAGATGGTGATCGGGTCAATACACCAATCTTAGAACACAGATGATGAAGACGAGGTCGCGGAAGAGCTTTGGTCAAGGCCTCAGCTAGTTGATCACTCCCAGGAACATGAACCACTCGAAGATCCTTGGTTTGAACCAGATCACGTACAAGGAGATAATCAAGAGCTAAATGTTTCATGCGAGAGTGGAATACTAGATTGGAATAGAGGTAAGTAGCATCGAGGTTGTCGGAGTAGACAGTGGGAATCGAGGTGAGAGAGACCCTAAGCTCGAGTAGAAGATGTTTGACCCACTGGATCTCGGAAACGGCATTAGCAATGGCTTGATATTCAGCCTCTGTTGATGACTGAGCAACTGATCGTTGTTTGACCGAGCTCCAGGAGATGGGGTTGGACCCAAGGAAGATAACATAAGCAGCAGTTGAGGTTCGATCATCAGGATCACCTGCCCAGTCAGCATCGGAGAAACCGTGAAATGAGATAGGGGTGATGGAGAACAAATTTATACCTAGATCTCGAGTCCCATTGAGATATCGAAGAAGACGCTTTACAGCACCCCAGTGCGTCGAGGAAGGAGAATGCATAAATTGAGACAATTTGTTGACAGAAAATGCAATGTCAGGACGGGTCATACGCAGGTGTTGAAGACCGCCAACAACTTGCCGGAACATGGTGGCATCAACGGGAGGAGACCCATCATGAGTCGAGAGAGAGGTCCCGACTGCCAGAGGAGTGGGGACTGGCTTTGAGGCGAGCATCTTATATTTGTCAAGTAGGTCAATGATGTACTTGCGCTGTGACAGATGGATACCAGTCGAGGTGGGAAGAACTTCCCACAGAAGAATGACAGCAAGCCTAGATCTTTGGTGGAGAAGGTGGCGTCAAGTTTTGTGATGACATCCGAGACAAATAGAGAGTACTCCATGTGATGATAAGGTCGTTAACATACACAAGGGAGTAAACTGTAGTATGGTGGTGATGGTAGACGAACAACGAGGTGTCAGCTCGAGATGGGATGAATCCCAGACCAAGGAGAAATGCACGAAGGGCTTTATACCAGGCACGAGGTGCTTGTTTTAGCCTGTAGATCGCTTTTCGAAGTCGACAAATATAATCGGGATTAGACAAATGGTGGCTTCGACTGGATCTGTGGTGGACAAGGTTTTTGGGGGACAGGAAAGAGTGTCATCAACATAGCCAAGAAGGTTGTACCCGATGAGGAGAGAGTTGAACTGGGCTTTCCACGTCGAGTAATTTTTGGAAGTAAGTCAACGGTGCTTGAGCAGAGACATTGAAGACAATAAGGTTCTGGGGAGGGGTGGTGACGGTGGCAACAGTGATATCCGATAGTAGAGAGGTGGGTGTTGCAGGGGTCCCTTCCATCGAGAGAAGAGTTTGAAGCCAGCGGTTGTTAGATCGGAGAAAAAGAAAGTTCTGATACCATGTAAAGATTGATGGTATTAGAGAAGATGAGGTATTTATAATAACCTCTATAAGAATACAAAGAGATAGTGGAGGCCTTTTGAGAATACAAAGTGATAGTGGATGATACATTGAGAATAGGATGGGTTATGAATAAATAATTAATATCCACTAATAGAAAGACCCTCAATCATATTCGTTAATGTCGGTTTTTCCAACTGCTTTTGAATATCCACTGACACATGCAATTTCAGACGTTGGGTCAAAAAATTAGAATATCACGTGTCGTATACATAATGGATTGAACAGAATTTATAACAACAAAGGTGTTCTTTGTTCATGGTAAAATTTCATAATCCAATTTCTTAAGGGAAAAAAAAAAATTCGAGAGGCCAACTATAAATGTTTCATAAGTTAAGGGCTAAAATGTATTTTACTCTAAAAATAATCATATTGAACTTATATTTTCAAAATGAAATTAGTTTTGTTGCATTTAAGAAAAAATTCTACTGCTTACCTATTACGTCTTAACAAAATCGTGCAGACTTTGAAACAAATAATATTGTAATAGAAAAACTGGTTATGTTACAGTTTGTTATTTTTTGTTCACTGGTTAATTATTTAGTCACTTTCTTGGAAAATTAAACACGATTAGAGATTCTCTCCGCAAAATTTGTTGTTTTCCATTGACAAACTATCTGTACTCCAGCAGTCCTTTTGTGGAATTAGTTGACTTCACGTTCTTTGTTTCATATCAAGTAGATCTATTTTAGAAAATGTTATGACCCTCCTAAGGTATGACTGAGTTGTGTCTGTCTAATATTTTATTTTTCAACATGTCCTAACATTTCATCTCTAATCTATAGTTTTTAATTTCAATCATGTGGATGAGCTGTATGATTCCTCTAGAGCTATTTCTCCAAACATTTGTCCTTTATTATTTAATTTTGAAGATATAGCAATTCTTAGAGAGAGAAGGATAAGCAAATGCAAGATCTCTACATTGAGTGGAAGAGCGAAGGAGAGAGGTATTCCACGTGCCAACGACCGCTACGCGCGCTTCTCAGAGACCTTGACGAACATGCATAATTCATGTCTCTTAAGAGTTTGAAGACATTGTAAATATCGCAAAACAAATTGAAGTGGAATGATTTGCCAGAAAGTTTTACTCCACTAGAGAATAATATTATATGAATAATGTTATTTACTCTCAAATTCTACTATCTAAACATATTCGTTGATGTGTCAAACAATGATTTGTACAATTAATATAATAAATTAATATTTTAATTGTACAAATCATTGTTTATCACGTCAACGAATATATTTAGATAGTAGAATAAAAGAATAATTTTAACATTATTCATATTATATTGTTTTTGTATCTGAAGGTCAACACAAAGATTAACATGGCGCGATTGTCTTAGAGCTAAACATACTCCTAAGTCCTATGACCATTTGAGATTACCCTCGTTTTGGAAAAGATACCAAAAGCTTAAATCAAATCTAATTTACATTAATCAAAATTCTATACATACGTATCGTTGGTTGAAGTTCTCGTTGAGGACATCATTAACTCATGAAAAAAAATAATTGGTCCCAGTTCCATCTACTATTCTTGAAGAACATCAATTTTCTTGTAAATTGAGAAACTTTATTGGAAAAAAAATGACCCAAAGGAACCCAATTTGAAAGACTTTTGTTTTTCCTCAAACAATACGTTGGCACAGACCTTGGATCATCCAGACAAGTCAAATCAATACACTAAAGAAGTAGACAAAAAATATGAAAGAACTGAAACAATAACAGACAAAAAAAGTAGAATGACTGTGAAGTTGACTCTGGAGAAACAACAAAAACCACCAGACCAATCTCTTACAAGGTTGAAATTAAAAGCCTTATCATACCCATACTTTTTTGTTGCTGCAACACTGGTTCTCTCTCTTCCCCATTTCCTTTCCTTCTCCAATTTCCATCTCTTCAAAGCTTTAAAATACACGGTGAAGTTTTCCAACCCAATCCACTGGCTAATGGTGTAATGGAGTCTAACCAGAACCCATTTACAGACCTGGCAAAAAGCTCTTCATCTCGACCACGTTGGTTTCCTTCCATTGTTGCTAGCACCAATCTTCCAATGCTTTCCAAATTATATACAATCTGATCGACAAAAACCTCGATTCAACCCAATGCACTAAACCCACCTCCTTTCATCATTTGCTTAAACTCTTTGTAATTAACCATTCCATCACCATCAACATCAACTTTCATTATCATTCTCTTGCAATCCTCTATGGTTCTCCCTTGGTTAAGCCCAAGGGAAGCAAGAACTGATCTCAATTCATCAACGGTGATAAATCCATCTCCATTTTGATCAAACACATTGAACGCCTCTCGTATGTCTTCCTCCTCATCCCGCTCCTCCATTATCGACTGGTAAAGCTCACCAAACTCATCAATGTCGACGCATCCATCGCCGTTCACGTCAATTTTCTCAATCATCTGCGTTAGATCTTTATCGGGAATAAAAATCCCCAAATTCTCCAGCGAATCATTTAGCTCCTTCTTCGTGATTCGCCCATCTCCATTCCGATCGAACATCTGAAAAACCCGTTTCAGTTCAACCGGATCCATTTTTCGTCAAATCGCAGAGCAAGGTAGCAGATTGAGGCGGAGAGAACGAATCGGATTCACCAAGAGAAAATAGGGTACGAGTTTCTCAGGGACCAAACAGAGCAAAAAGGAGTTAAGAAGATCGCAAAGAAGGAAAATCCTTGGCAAAATAGTTGGCATTCAAAGAGCAACAACAAAATTTGAGCGGTCGGAGATGACTTTCCCGAGAAAATCGGAGCGAAAATCGGCGTCGGAAAATCGTCGATTTGAATTCTTGAGAGAGAAAATGAGAGGGAAGCCGAAAGCCTATTTATAGCAGTAAGAGAGAGAAAAAAACGGCTCTTCATTTCAACGCTTACTGGTAAACCACCACTTTGAATAATATAACTGCAAAACGCGTCGTTTAAGTTCAACGCCTGCCGCCTTCTTTTAAACTAATCAATTATTTAAAATCTATATTCACACTTTATTTTATACATCATCAATGTGTCACTAATTTATTCAAATATTTACAATTAATTATCAAAAAAATATCAACTAAGGTCTACACTTTAAATGTCGATGAATATCGTGAAAATAAAAAATAATAAATAGTGTACGGTCAACTGAAGTAACCATGACCTAACGAAGTTCAAAATTATATAAAGTTGTGCAAGAGTTTAATCTCTCACTACTTCGATGACTCAGAATAAATTTGTGCAGACTTAAGATAAAAATTGATAAAATTATATTATTTGATTAAAACAATCGATATAATCAGTTAAAAAATTAAACAACTGATATCAATGAAGACATGACGCGTAAATATCACGTAAAATTATAACAAATATAACATTATTAAAGAATTTTATTATTTGAAGAATTAAGAGTGTATTATTAACTATTACCATAAATTTATACGAACATGGTTAATTGAGAAATTACACATCAATAATAATATTCTAATAAATTTTAAAGTTTTTACTAGTTATTTTCCACTTTCCATTTGACTTAATTTGGGAAAAAGTAGTAAGAAAATATTATTTTTTCTCAAAGAAATTAAAAGTCAATAGAAAATGATTTAACTAGGAACATGCACGCTATTATTTTGAAAAAAAGAAATCATTAATAATTATAATACGAGTAGTCATGGATATATTTTTTGGTAACAATTAAACTTTCTATTGTAGGGACTTTAATCTGGGTCTCTCAAGTGAGAGCCGAGTATACTGACCAACTAGACTGCAACATATGCCTACTTATTAATTAAAGGATAAAGTGTAATTTGGCCTCTACAACTAGGTGAAAAGGGCAATTTATACCGTAAACTCAGATAATTGGATAAAACAACTTTGATGTATTGATAATGGACAATTTATTCCATACCGTCCTATTTTCTGTTAAATTGTCACGTTTTTTTCGCATGTCCATTTTTTCTTCCCAAAATACCCATGCCCTGGAGTAAGAACCGGAATGGACTGGTTCGGTTCACTAATCATATTTTTAAGGGAAAAGTACCATTCAGACCCCAACGTATGGGGTCAGTGGTCATTTGGTACCTAACGTTTTTTTGTACCCAATCAAACCCTAACGTATAAAACGTTTGTAATTTAAACCCTACCATCAATTTTTCAGTTAAATTTAACGAATTATTTTCAAAATTCCTAAACTACCCTCTCTCTCTCTCTCTCTCTCGAGATGTGAAACACCAACGGTTGGACTTCGTTAAGCTCGTCATTGATCTTTCCATGGCTTTCGCTCGGTCTTAAAGAAGCTTCTTCAAATACGTTTTTCAGTCCAAGACTCAACTCTTCGTTGATTCCGTCTTCATTCTCTAATTTAGCTTTATTTGGACTTTTTCCGATCTCATTCATCGTCGGAGACATTTTGAGACCAAGGTCGACAAGCATTGATTCGTCGATTTCTCGATTCTTATGGGTAAATTCCAAAAACCACCCTGGAGTATGGGTATTTCACGAAAAAACCCTCAGACTATAAGTCCTCTCAGTCAAAACCTCAAAGTTTTAAAAACTAACAAAAAAACCCCTGGCGGGGCCCTGCATGCCCCCAGAATGTGAATTCGGGGGGCCGCATCAATTTCGCGGCCCCCCGCATGGCAATTTTGCCTCTCACGTGCATTGCACGTCGACCCATTCGGGGGGCCGCACCAGAATCCCGGCCCCCCGCATGCCACGGGGGGTGAACGCGGAGGGTCTGGACCACCCAGCGCACGTGCGATGCACATGAAAAATAGCGAATTTAAGTCGGGGGGCCGACTTGTTAATTCGGGGCCCCGTTTGTTCATGTTCTTCATGCGGGGGGCCGCATGTTGAATACGGGGCCCCGATTGTGCCCTAGTTCCGAAAACGGGGCCCCGCATATTTAATTCGGGGGGCCGAATTGTCGTTATTATTTAAACAATCGGCCCCCGGCGCACCCCCCGCACTCTGAAACCGAGAGGAAAAGGGGCGAAATTTTCGATTTTTTTCCAAAAATCCTTCGAAAGTGAGTTTTCGTTGCCGAAAATCACAACAATCTAGCGCCTAATCGTCGAGAACCCCAAAAAAACCGAAACCCTACCTCCGGCGAAAACCCTATCGCCAAACCCGACCCTTGCCTCCCAAATCCGAGCGTTTTAATCTCTGAAAATCCACAACCGACCTGTCGAAAAGCCGAAAATCTTCAAACTCTAGCCTGTTGTTGCCGATAATCGTGAAATCCGAGCCGTGCCTCACAAATCTGAGCAAATTTGTCCAAAAATCCGAGGCTTAAATGGCTCCAAAAATATCGTTCAAACGCCCTCGTGCCCAATCATCAGCAGCTGGCCCGTCTTCGTCACAAGGGCCTCCGGCCGAAGCGCCCCAACCACCGTCAAGTTTTTTCTCGATCGAATTTCGAACCAAGGAATGTAAAAAGAGGTTCGATCGAGATATATCTTTCCAGCCGATGATTTATGGGAAGACTGTCAACTTTGCTGGATGGGAGTCTTTGCAAATAAAAGAAATGTTCGACAGCATTGGATTGCAAGGGCTGTACGACATGAGTGGAGAGACTTGCGATCGCATCGTTCGCTTATTTTATGCGAACTTGATCAGTACCGGGCGGCAGGGGATGAAATCATATGTCTATGGTAAGGAGATCTTGTTTTATGCCAAACATGTGAACGAGCTGCTCGGATTTACGGCTGAGGGAGCTGCACAGTACTATTCTGTTTCTATAGAGTGTGATTTTGCCAGAACACCCAGGGGATTGGAATTTCTTCGACAGATTCACCGTGATGCAAATATAGAAAAATTTATCAAACCGATATCAAAGGATTTGAATGCCAAAGCTCGGGTTCTTCATAATATTATCAGTCATTTGCTGCTACCGAGAGATGGCCATAGAGATCTAGTCAACTGGATGGATCTCTATGTTATGGAGAAAATGTACAGCCGCAATTTCTTGGACCCCGGGTTCATGATACTGGGGCACATGCACGAGATCGCCCGGACAAGTAACAAAAATCTACCGTATGGTAATTTGATTTGGCGACTCGTGCAGAGGTCACAAGTCGAGCTCCCCGTGGGAGAGCAGTTGAGAGCTCCCCGAGCCTTGGATGTATTTGACAGGCTTCATCTAACTAGGATGGGTCTAGTCGAGATCTGCGGGCTTTGGATGCTTAAGGGGGAGCTCGGGGAAGCTCCAGCTGAGGATGCTCCAGTCGAGGATGCTCCAGTCGAGGATGCTCCGATGGAGGATGACACCCCCATCACTGCGACGGCGCCGCCAGTTGCCCTTGAGGTTGGCAGGATGTGGGAAACGATGCATGAGATGCTTCTGGAGGAGCGTCGGGAGCGACAGCATATGCAGCAGAGGATTGAGTTCCTCATCAGCAGTGTCGAGGAGCTGACCCGGGGCCACAAGAAGATGATTGAGCACAGGACTATTTCAGTGAGTCCATTAGAGAGATCACTCAGAAGGTAGGGGATTTGATAGGCACCAAAGACGACGGCGACGATGACGATGACGATGTTGTACCACCGGAGTAGTTTATTTTATATTTTGTATTTCATTTGATGTATTTTTATTTGAGTTTGATGTACATTATTAGTTATATTTGCGTTGATCTATATTTACTGGAACTGTTTGGGTATATATGTGTTATTTAAATTTGCAGGAACTATTTGAAGATAGCGATGGGGAGTCATAAAACAAACAAAACTATGTCCAATTTTTCACTTTTTTAAATTAATTAATTAATTAATTTTAATGAAATCGTTAATTTCAAATTATTAATACATCTGAAATTATCTGTAATTATTTGTAGTAAATTGTAATAAATTAAATTTAATGAAATCGTTAATTACAAATTATTAATCAATTGTAATAATTTGTAAATAAATTAATTTTACTGAAATCGTTAATTGTAATACTTAATAAATAAATGAATTCTAAATTATCTGTAATAATTTGTAATAAATTAATTTTATTGAAATCGTTAATTTCAAATTATTAATCTATTGTTTTATTCAAATTACTTATTGTATTTAAATGATTAATAAATAAATAATTTATTAATTACTTTAGTAATTGCAATTAATTAAGAAATTAATGGGAAAAAAAAAATTATATTACATTAACGTAGATGAAATCCAATACAAATTACAACAGTTAATTTCTTCTGCTCCTGCCTCGGCCGCGCGTCGTAGATTCCTGAAATAGCATGAAAATTATATTACATTAAAAAAAAATGACAACGTATTTATGAGCGAACTGTTTAGAACGTACCTGTGTCTCATCATTTATGTTGAAACCCATAAACGTGTCTTGGGAAGCAGTAGTGCCTGAAGTAGATCCTCGGTTAGGACAAGTGCGTTTATTGTGCCCGTACTGCCGACAGGTACCACACGCCATCCTTGAGTTCCGCCTACTAGCTCTCGAACTTGACGGCTCATCGGCATCTCGCACTCTGGTCTTCTTGGGTCTACCAGGTTGGCGATATCTTCTTGGCGGGACTAGTTCCACCATACCTGGCACATCCGGCCACATTAATTGGCCGTTCATGGGTTGAATAAAATTAGCGTACATCTGCAGCAATGTCATCCGGTGATAGCATGGATGCACGTAACTTTCTGGCTCCATTCTCATGAAAAATATGCATGAAATGGCATGGGCACACGGGATCCCAGTAAGCGTCCACCGGGTGCAGGAGCACTCCCACGTATTCAAGTCGACAACGAATTGTTCGTTGCCATTGCTCACTTGAAATCGTAAACCTGCCCCGAGCGTAGGGGACCAATTTGCAGCTGCATCTGCGAGCTTCTCAATCTTCTTATATATTTGGGGACACAGGAGAGTCGTCAATCCCGCCATCTTCTGAAATTTTTTAACGATCCGAGTCATCATGTACGTTCGGATATTCTCAAACATGGTGATGATCGGTTTGTCCCTGGCAGTCAATATAAGTGCATTAAATGACTCACACAAATTGTTTAAGCCAATATCGCACTTGGGAATTGGAGAGAAGGCATGACTAGCCCAATATCTAGGGTCTTCTCCTTGAAGCCATTCGTGGGCAGCCGAGCTGAGCCTTCGTAATTTCCCCATTTCTAAATTGAAATGAGCTCTTGTGGGTGCCCTAGCTGCCTTCCACATCGCTTCTTTATATGCTTTGCCCCGAAACAGCCCTTTAAAGTTATTGTACATGTGCCGCAGGCAGAAGCGGTGTTCGGCTTCACTAAATGCGTCATCCACGGCATTCCTCAAACCCTGATATTAAAACAAAGTTAGTTAGTTACACACTTTAATTACACAACAACTAATTTAATTAAACAACATACCTTTTGTCGATCCGAAACGATCGTCCAGCCGGTTCCATCTCCAGTGTATAGGTCCGCCTTCAAAAGTCTCAAAAACCACGTCCATGTTTCCTCGGTCTCTTTTTCGACGTTGGCAACAGCGACGGGATATATTCCATCATTGGCGTCAATACTAACGGCTGTTAGTAATTGTCCAGGACAGGAGCCCTTCAAGTGACAGCCATCCAAACAGATCACTCGGCGACCAAACTGTAACAAACCCGTATTGCAAGCGGCCAAACACATATACACTCTTTGGCACACAAATGTGTCCCCCGCATCGTAAATATGCACTTCGAAAGTGCTCCCCGGATTTGTTCTATGTATTTCAGCTTTGTACGACCATATTAATTTGTACTGTTCATCAGCCTTGCCTTCGTTAAGTGTCAGAGCAATGCTCCTCGCTCTTCTAGCAAGACTAGGTGTGATATGACATCTATGGTCCACCCTCACTGTCTCTACAATGGAAGATATGTCCCACCTAGGGTGACTTTTGAACCTCGCCAGGTAATTGTTTGCAACCCATTTTGCACTAACGTTTCTATTCTCAACTATTCTGGCACAACTGTGAGTACTGACCAAAGTTTTTATTTGAAAGGTTTGCTCAGCTTGCTTTTGCGAGGCATGCAAAAGCCACTCACACCCTTCTGAACACTTAGCCCTTAATCGACTACTATCACTTTTAACGAATCTTATCCCTAATCCGTGTTTTATTGAATAATCTTTTATTTCATCTTTCAACTCTTTTAAAGTTGCATATTCTCTAGTAACAAAAAATTCCATATGAATTTCTTCTCTTACCTGAACGCTTTCTACCTCATCATCGCTCGACATAACAGGTGTTCACAGCTGATCGTCTAGAGTTCTGGATGTCGAACACACCAGTATTTGTTCATTTTCATCCGAGCCATCATCACCATGTGGAGGATCATCGTCCGGATACAAATTCATTCCAGCTTCACTATCTATTTCCTCGTCTAATTCGAACCATCTATCGGGATCAGAATCCATCGTCCTTGCTAAAACAGAGAAAATTAGACTGCGAAAAGAAAATTTTTCAGAGAAAATTGAGTGATTTCTTCGAAGGGAGGCCGAGCTCCTTAAATAATAAAGGAATTCGGCCCCCCACTATTTCGATGCGGCCCCCCGCGTCGTTTCAAATCAGACATGCGGGGGGCCGAATATCTTATGCGGCCCCCCGCATGTCCATCACAGATCAATTATTGATCTGTGGATGGACATTCGGGGGGCCGCTAATCCGATACGGCCCCCCGAATGTCCATCACAGATCAATTATTGATCTGTTGATTGACATTCGGGGGGCCGTATAGGATTCGCGGCCCCCCGAATGTCCATCCACACTGGGGGCCGTGCCAGATGTAAGGCCCCCCGAATGGTTTTCACGTTCCCCGCACGTGAGCGAGAGTCAGAGGCCCCCGCGTTCACCCCCCGTGGCATGCGGGGGGCCTGGATTCTGGTGCGGCCCCCCGAATGGGTCGACGTGCAATGCACGTGAGAGGCAAAATTGCCATGCGGGGCCCCGCCAGGGGTTTTTTTGTTAGTTTTTAAAACTTCGAGGTTTTGACTGAGAGGACTTATAGTCTGAGGGTTTTTTCGGGAAATACCCATACTCCAGGGTGGTTTTTGGAATTTACCCTATTATTTTCTTCATTCCATTCCCTCTCATCTTGCATAATGCTGAAGGTTTTCATTTGAAGAATCTCGTACTCCCTCTTAATTCTATCTACGCGCATCTTTAGCCTTTGATTCTCATCTCTGATCTCATCCATTGCAGCTCTGGTAAATTGAAGTTGATCATGAACCTACGTATATAAGAAAACATATTTAATCATTAATTGATGATGAATAACAGTTTTCTGACGTCAAATCCAATATTTACTTGTATGAAATGAATCTAACATCTATTCTAGACGTAGAAGATTCAACCACGAAGGGCTCCATTGCAGTGAAAAATGGAACCTGTTTATTGAGAGAGATAGAAACACACAGCACAAGAAACTTAATCAACCATGTAATTTGTAATTAATTATTCTTAATTGTACTAATCAAGATAAAAAAGGGTAAAGTTTTCTCTTTTTAGATCTTTCTTTTCTTAAAAAAATAAAAAAACCCAAATGAAACCCGAGATAACTCAATCGAAGAAGCCACCTTGAAAATAAACCCTTGGCTGCTACTTTCTGCAACCCTCTTCTCCTCCATGTCTAAACCTCCATGGCTAAGAACACCATCCATTGAAAGCCTTTTTCCTTCCTTTTCCGCCACACTCTTTGAAGTTTTTTCTACCCTCTCCAAATGGCTTCTCTTACTTTCTGATATAGGCCAGAGCTTTGCCTTTGACTTTCTCTTTCGCAACAATATTCAACCCTCTCTTGCTCTTCAAAATGTCAACTCGGCCTACAATCTCATTACAACTTCCGTTATTCCGAATGAAAACAGAAGAATTTGACTTCAAGGTTTATGCTAATAAAATGACAGAGGAGAGAGAGAGAGAGAGAGAGAGGCCGAAAAGTTCGGATAACACGTAAAGATTACTACCATCGTTGAAGTTTCATGCAGTCGTAATAACAAAAGTCTCAGATGGAGACTGTTCTCAGTCAAAGTTCGAGACACGGCGGTGCCACCACCGGCGACCTAATTTTCTTCCCACTTGTTCTGGATTTAGGAATTTTGAGAGAGAGAGAGAGAGATAGAGAGAGAGAGAGGGGGTAGTTTAGGAATTTTGAAAAGAATCTGTTAAATTTAACTGAAAAATTGACGGTAAGGTTTAAATTGCAAACGTTTTATACGTTAGGGTTTGATTGGGTACAAAAAAAACGTTAGGTACCAAATGGCCACTGACCCCATACGTTAGGGTCTAAATGGTACTTTTCCCTATTTTAAAAAAAAAAAACCTCCTTTTAAGTTCACCCTTCCTTCTCCTTTCCAAAAAATTTCAGCTCCTTGACTCAGAAACAGCTGTATCAAATGGTAATAACTGTTCTTCGTAACCTCTCTCTCCCTCTCCGCCATAGATAGGCCACCTTGAATAGGTAACAGAGGTGAGAGAAAGAGGAGAGAGAAAGAGAAATGGGTTTTACAGGAAAGGCTAAGAATAAGAATAGCAATAGTATCAGCAGTAGCGAGAATTGGGGAATGAGATTTCTCTTTGTTTTCTTCCCATAAAAGAACCCGGCCACCATTGTTAATAAAGACAAACTTTCTTCTTCTTCGCCTTCTTCTTCTTCACCTTCTTCTTCGATTAGAAGAAACAGTTCTAATCTTCTTCTCGCTAGAGCTCAATCCACGATATCGATTTGCGCGCTACTCGTATTCATCTCCCTTCTCCTCTTCTCTCCACGTTCGAGCCTACCATCCCCGCCATTAAAGTGTCACGATCCAAAGGGGACCCGCAACAGAACGGGGAACGACCCGGCCCGGAAAGGACTAGATCGCCCGACCCTTAATACCAAATTTCACCAAACGCAGCGGAATATTAACCAATTAAGATAAGTCAGGGCCCAGACAGATAAATAAACAGGTCCAACAAGTGACACCAGATAATGTAATGATATACGTCCAAATAAAATAACACATGTGAATTAAATACAACAAAGCTTACACATCCACAATAGTGTCTCACCTTAACAATATAAGATACTTCCTCAAGAAGAATTTATTAAAATAGGAAATTTCTACAAGGTGATTGTTCCCGTGCCGATAATCAAATTCTCCTTTACTGAATCCTGAAAAATAGTAGTCGTTTGGGGTGAGTCGACTAAACTCAATAGGGATAGAGTTTATTTCCAGCAGTTATAAAATATTATGCATAATTTAATAAAATGCAGTTTTTCAATTTAAATAGATGTTCGGTGAAAATGGAGTCTCTCATAGACTCCGAGCACACTGGGCCATAGGCCAAAACATCGACATCAGGCGGTCGCACGCCATAATTACCCTGATCAGGTTTAGGGTTTCGCGCCCAAGGACACGACTCTTCAGCTGTTCTATTACTTCTAGTTAAAACCACACAATTTTTATCAATGATAAAGTATGCAGTTGATAAATGTGTGAATGAAAATAATAGCATAAAATTTAAATGAACATTTTATGCCAAATAAATGAATTTAATTAATGAATTAAAAATAATAATACTTAGCCGAAAATAAAATAAATCCCTACCTTGATTGAACTTACAATAGGTACAAACCAAGGTTTAATATTTTGATGTCCAAAAGTCCAAAGACTTAATTAAATAAATTGCTTCCTCCAACCTGTCAATTTCCCACAATTCAAACCTCCAATTAAAATAACGAACCTTTGAAACCTCAAATCTTGATTGTGAGATTTAGGTGATTTCCTATCAATTCTGAAAATTTCTATAAACATAGGTCCAAAGTGTTAATTTAGTAAGTTGGTTCCTAAGCAAAAATCAAATTTTGAGTTACAAAATTTGTTCACTAAACTCCTTTTACCACTCGATTAATCCATACATGAATGGTTTGAAATATATATATATAATTTTCTCCAACAGAACAAAACAATTAATTAGTACCTCTGGAATGAATATGAGCATGATACTTGTGGCTTTCTACTTTATTTCTCAAAAGAAAACAGATAGGAAAGCTCTAATGTGACTTGGCTTTGAATCCCTGAATGGATAAATCCTTCTTCTGCAAAGTATAAAACAACTAAGGGATTTGGTTATGCTTCTTTGGAGATGTGAGAATCTGTAAAAAGATTTAAAAGAAACTAAAGACTTTTGCTAAAAAAAATCTGCCGTGATCGTGGAGGAAAAAGACTTACCTAAGATCAATCTTTTTCTTCTCTGCAAAATTTCAAATCGAACTCCAATTACTTGCAAATCATTCGTTGGGAGAGATGAGATATGGCTGAGAGGAGGCCTTTCAATGGATGGAAAATAATTTAGGAAAAGGAAAAGAGTTGCAGATGACGTTAAAGGAGAGAAGAGAAGCCCTTTCTCTTCTCCAGCGGCGCCTTCCAGCAGGGAAGACTTTTCTGGAGAAAAGTTTAACAAGAAGGTGGTTTATGGAGGGAGGCAAAATTGTACACGTGGTGATTAAATGAGGGAAAAGAAAATTACCTTTTTCACCCCTAACCTAGATGGTGGGTTTCACATAAAGCACCGTCGGCTCCAGCTCGAAGATTCTTATCTCAGAAGCTTTTGATTAGCGACAAATTCAACATCACCGTCTGAATCAATCCCCAAATCCACCAGAATTCTGTTCTTCATTCGTCATAGTTTGCGAAAATGTGGAAGCGGAAAGTGATTCCTGCAGAACCAAACAGGATCTCTGCAACTGCGCTTCAAGGATCTGGACCCGGAGAACTCTCTCGCTGGATTTTTCTACTACATCCCGATGAATTTGCGATGCTGGGCCTGCTAACCTCTGCTTCTTGGTTGACTCTGGTGAAATTTCAAACTCGTAACTCTCGTCGAAGTGAAGAACAGAATTTTATTCGGAGACCCACTCGGACGAGTCAGAAACAAAACTCCGGAGTCGGTTCACCTAGTTGTAGGGGCTAAATTACACTTTACCCTTAATTAAACTAATATATACACAAAGTTGGCAAAGTTTCAATATCAATGGTTATAATTTTTTATTTGGGTAAAGTACAATTTGGCCCCCACATTATGGTAAAAAATGGACAATTTGCACTGTAAACTCAGACAATGGGCAAAAACAACCTTAATATATTGATAATGGGCAATTCACCCCATGCTATTTTCTGTTAAAATGACACGTTTTCATCACGTGTCATATTTTTCTACCCTAAATGCCCCTGCTTGGAGTCAGAACAGTGCCAGACCGGTTCAGCTAAATTTTAATAACTAATCAGATTTTTGCTTCAACAAAGTCTTGCTCTCTCGACCCTCAGCTCGCCTCGCTCTCTCGAACTGCTCTCTCGCCTCTCTCTCACCAGTCGCCCCGCCTCGCTCGCGCTCGCACCACCAGTCTTCTTCCATGTATAAAGCTATTTTGCTGCATTGATTTTGCTTCGACAGCATTTCCTTTAGTTCCATCTCATCGGCTTCGGCGAGGATTTCCGTCGCAAGTGAAAGATTTCCAGCTCTCACGGCAGACTGCAACGGAGTATCGTCACATTTTTCGGTTAATTGCTTTGTCATCTTCTTCTGAGGCATGCTCGGCCCACCGATCAAAGGCAGTTATGTTAGTTCGTCCATTGGATGCAGGATCTGATTTCGATGAACAATAAAAAACTCGTTTCCATCGTTTCAGGAAAACCCCATGAAAATCCCTCATTTTCTGTCCATGACAACCATCCTCGTCATCAGATAATTATCGATGGAATCTTAAAAACTTAAAACTCGAAGTTGTTCCCCCATTTCAATCTTCACTACCCGTTCTCTACATGCCTTGACCCCAAATTATAGACCTGAGGACAAAAAGAAATTCAGGTAAATATCTTCATTAATTACAACAGAAATCCCAATAACCTACAAACAATCCGCCATTTATTCCTTTATAGTTCAATAGAAATGCCCAGAAAAAAAACATGAAAAAGTTGAAAAATGACGGGTACCCATATCTTTCTGATTTTCCTCGAGCTTCTGCAATCAACCAAACAAATAATTAGTTTTTATACCTTGAGAGAGAAGGAGGAATACAAATCCAAAGTTACACGAGGGCCAGAGGAGGATCGTCAGAACCCTCTCTATTCGAACTTTATCGATATATCGAAGGAGAAAAGCAGGTGGGGTTGCTTTTCAATGTCAAATTTAACGAACAAAAATATGAGTATTTGAAGCCCAGAAAATGTGAAGAACAAGCAAGGCAGGGCGACTGGTGAGAGAGAGGCGAGCGAGCAATTCGAGAGAATGAGGCAAGAGACAGGCAAGCTGAGGGTCGAGAGAGCGAGGCTTTTTCAAAGTAGAAATCTGATTAGTTTTTAAAATTTAAGTCAACCGTTCTGATTCGGTTCTGACTCTAGGCAGGGGCATTTTGGGTAGAAAAATATGACACATGACGAAAACGTGCCTTTTTAATGGAAAATGGCACGGTATGGGGTTTTTTTTCCCATTATCAATACATTAAGGTTGTTTTTGCCCATTATAGGAGTTTACAGTACAAATTGCTCTTTTCACCATAATGTAGGGGCCAAATTACACTTTACCCTTTTTATTTTAAGGTAAAATATAAATTCAACTTTGATTTTTTTTTTGAGAAATTATCAATCAAAACCCTAAAGTATATGTTTTTTTTATTTCAAACCCTAAACTATCAATCATAACGCCCTTAATCTTAAACTATGAAAAACCTAACAAATCCAACCATGGCAGACGTCCGTTCTCGAATTTTACCGTAGAACGGATGGACTCTTAATATTAGAGTCTGTCTGTTGCCGAGAACGGACAGACTGTGTCCCTCCGTTTTATTTTTTTGCTACAGACGGTGCGCATATCGAAAGACACTGTTTGTCCGTTCTTCTCAGGCGCTGTAGCACTAAAAAACGTCGCATCGGACGCACTCTGGGGGGTTCTCACCCTCTGTTTTACACCGTCCGTCCGTTCTGTTTTCAGTGTATTGTATAAATGGACGCAGGTTGGATCAACATGATAGAAAACAGATGAACTCTCTCTTGTAGCGTCTGTCCGTTGTCATCAGCGGACGCATTCTTATATGAAGAGTGCATCTGTTTTTTAAATTAGAGCGAGAGCAGAGGGTCACCACCCTCGCCGAGTGGGTCCGTTGTTTAAAATCTAACGAGATTGAAGTGTCATCACCCTCTCTGAGTGCGTCTGTTCTCCCGATTATATCAGAACAAAGAGTTTTTCGAAGCTCATTCACGCATTTTCCTTCGCAAAAACTACATTCCTCTAAGAACTCTTGAATTTTTTTTTTTGCAGAAAATCGATCGAAAAACACTTCAGGTTATTGCTTTCTCAATTCTGAATTGTTTCGTTCAATTTTTATCCAACAAACCTCATAAATCGGAGCCCCATCCCTCAAAATTAGAAATTTCTAAAATCACAGATTTGTCATAAATGACTGAGAGATTGATTGATGCAGATGAGCCTGCGAACCTAGAGTGGTATCCAGAGGAGAATGCTTCCATATACGGTGATATTCATGCATTTGATCACTTAGAGGCGGTTGGAGAAATAGAGGTGCATTCAACCTCGCAAACCCTAGACGATGAGCTATGAGCACCGTTCATGTAGGATGATGATGATGAAGCGGAAAGCATACAAGTAAGAGAAGAAAATTCGGATGATTTTTGTTTGGGTAGAAAATATAGTTCTTTAACGACCATTAGAGAGGAAGTACGAAATTATACTTTGAAAAATGGATTTGATATCAAATTTGTTAAAAGTGAACGTATACGACTCTCGGCAGAGTGTCAAGGAGGATGTAAATGGTGACCGCATACTTCGGCCATGCAAAAAAAGAGTGTGTGATGTCGATGAGTCGTCTACGTCGAAAATTTCTAAGAAGAAATCTCTGATGTCATGTGGTAAATGTCGGTGTGAGGGGCATAATAGTCGCACATGTCCTGACAGGGGATCCACTTCAGGCGCTGCCACTTTGCACGACACATTTATGGGTTTTCAAATATTTGACAGGACGCAGGTACATTTTTACCCATTATTATCATAAACAAACTTTCATTATTTAATTAATATAGTTTTGATTACGTGCAGGAATCTTCTACACACGGCCATGGAAGGAGATGATGGACTACCAGGCGATGACGAGGACATTCTGGAACTGTTTTATTTTATGGACATTGTACTTTATTTTATGCATTTTATTTGTTGTAATTTAAATTAATGTACTTTGTAGTTTATGATGTAAGACTATACACGACCATTGTAGTTTATAATTCAATTATAGTTTTATTTTATGAACATTGTACTTTGATGTATTTTAGTTTATGATGTAAAATTAACTGTTTAGTTATTTGAATATGTATGAATTATTTGATATTAGCTATGGGGAGTCATAAAATAAAAGAAATTCTGTCCAATTAGTATAAAAAATTTAGTGTATCAAACTTTAATATATCAAACGTAGTGTAATTTAGTAAAAAAAATTAAAAAATTGGCTAAAGTTTCCTTTGTTTTTTGACTCCTCCATAGCTAGTATCATTCTACATATTTAAATACCCAAACAGTTCCAGAATTTTGCATCACACTAAAGTGCATCAAACTAAAGTAAATCAAATAAAAGTATATCAAACTAAAGTGCATCAAACTAAAGTACATCAAACTAAAGTGCATCAAACTAAAGTGCATCAAACTAAAGTGCATCAAACTAAAGTGCATCAAACTAAAGTGCATCAAACTAAAGTGCATCAAACTAAAGTGCATCAAACTAAAGTGCATCAAACTAAAGTGCATCAAACTAAAGTGCATCAAACTAAAGTGCATCAAACTAAAGTGCATCAAACTAAAGTGCATCAAACTAAAGTGCATCAAACTAAAGTGCATCAAACTAAAGTGCATCAAACTAAAGTGCATCAAACTAAAGTGCATCAAACTAAAGTGCATCAAACTAAAGTGCATCAAACTAAAGTGCATCAAACTAAAGTGCATCAAACTAAAGTGCATCAAACTAAAGTGCATCAAACTAAAGTGCATCAAACTAAAGTGCATCAAACTAAAGTGCATCAAACTAAAGTGCATCAAACTAAAGTGCATCAAACTAAAGTGCATCAAACTAAAGTGCATCAAACTAAAGTGCATCAAACTAAAGTGCATCAAACTAAAGTGCATCAAACTAAAGTGCATCAAACTAAAGTGCATCAAACTAAAGTGCATCAAACTAAAGTGCATCAAACTAAAGTGCATCAAACTAAAGTGCATCAAACTAAAGTGCATCAAACTAAAGTGCATCAAACTAAAGTGCATCAAACTAAAGTGCATCAAACTAAAGTGCATCAAACTAAAGTGCATCAAACTAAAGTGCATCAAACTAAAGTGCATCAAACTAAAGTGCATCAAACTAAAGTGCATCAAACTAAAGTGCATCAAACTAAAGTGCATCAAACTAAAGTGCATCAAACTAAAGTGCATCAAACTAAAGTGCATCAAACTAAAGTGCATCAAACTAAAGTGCATCAAACTAAAGTGCATCAAACTAAAGTGCATCAAATAAAATCAAATAAAAGTATATCAAACTAAAGTGCTCAAACTAAGTACACCATCTAAAGTGTATCAGTTCTAGAATTTACATCATCAACTAAATATATCAAATTAAAGTCTTTCAAACTAATGTACATCAAATTGAATTACAAAATAAACTACGGTTGGACTTTTTCTTTATAGATTTATAGCCTGGTAGTCCATCATCCCCTATCTGCACGTAATCAAAGTTATATTAGAAAACAATAATTATAATGAAAATAAAAATGATAAAAAAGGTTGAAATGTACATACGATTGGATATCGTCATCATTTCCCGCCATCGGTTGGACTTCCTCATCATCGCCCACCATCGGTTGGTCATCGTCGTCATCCCCCGCCATTGGTTTGGCGTCGTCTACATAGTTCGACATCTGTTGACTGCCCTCGTCATCGCCCCCATTCAATCCAGGATGATCTGCCTCGTGCCTCTCTGGTAGTCCATCATATCTTTCTGGTAGCTCATTATCCCTCTAAGGTAGTTCATCACCTCTATATGAGACTCTGCATGCCTCATTTCGAGCTGATGGACTCTGTCTGCGAGAGAGTCTATCTCTGCCCTACTCACCCCCTGGCTCGCTGGGGGCGCTGTGGTCGTGGGTGCTTCTATATGAACGTCATCCTGGGAGGCCCCTCTGTTGACTTAAATAGTATTTAAGTCTAACGATATTTTTGATGATGTGTTTTATGAAATGTATTTTGAGTGAGTTAATATATGAGATTAATAAATTAAATATTGACCTCCATTTATATGTCTCTAAATTTTCAGTGGAAATGCCCTTTTAAAAAGGGTATTTTAGTTGTCTAATAAATCTGGTTAAGTGTTCAGAGTGTGATAGCAAAACAAGGCTGAAAATGATAAAATATTGCATATCCACCGATGTAGAAGAAAAGACCTCCACCGCCAGCTAAACGACAAAATCCACATCCACCGCTGGTTGTTCAAAGGCTACATCCACCGCTGAACAGTGACAAAGTCTTCCAAAGTTTACATCCACCGATAGCTACACGACAAAGTATACATCTGCCGATGGCAGAGCCTTCGTAAGACTTCTATCGCTAGCTAAATGACAAAGTCTACATCCACCGCTAGCAAAACTACAAAGGTCACATCCACCGCTAGCATTCAAAGGCCACATCCACCGCTAGCTAAACGACAAAGTTCAACATCCACCGCTGGAGTGTAACATCCGGTTTCTATTAACCGATTTACCTTTTTCCATTTATAGAGGACGTTTTATAATTGAAATTGAGTGATTTAGTGATTAGGTTAATAAGTGAATGAGTAACGACAAAATGGTAAATTGTAATTTTTATTGTGGATAAAGTATTTAAGGGAGGGTTTAATGAGGTTTAGCCGCTGCTATTCCCTCGTTTTTCCTTTCTCGGTATTCAGCTCAAGCTCAACAGAGTTCTAGGCAATTTTTCCCCTCCGATCTCCATTTCCTCGAACTAGGTAAGTTTTCCCTTCGTTTTCTCGAGATTTAGTGGCTAGATAGCAGAGAGAGTGCAATGAGTGTATTTTTTAGAATGCTGTGGGTGGGTTGAATCATGAATGTGCGATGATCCGAACTTCTAAACTAGCTCCTTAGGTTTGTAAATGGTGTAGGATGAAGTTTAGTGAGGATCTAAATGGTATTTTGTTTATGACATTAGGTGAACAGGGCTTCCAAAGTAGTTGAAACCGAGGGATTTCCAGGAGACCAGGTAAGTGAAGTTTGCTTGCGCCTTCGGGCCTACATCACAAAACATTAGGAATATGTTTATTTGAATGTGTTTGTATGCTATGCATCATGTTTTAAAAGTATACGAAAATGAATTTGAATGCATGTTGGCATGGTAAGAAATGAACATATTGAAACAGCTATGCGAAACAGATTTACTGTTAAGGGAAATAATCCGCCCCTTAATGAGACAGTGGATATTTATACTTTGGGAGAGTTGTTCCAACTCCCAATTTCACAGGGGGATCGGAAACAGCTATGTGAATCAGATTACTGTTAAGGGAAGTAATCCGCCCCTTAATGAGTCAGTGGATATTTATACTTTAGGAGAGTTAATCCAACTCCCAATTTCACAGGGGGATCTGAACAGAAACGATGAATGACAACTGAGATGAGAAAGTAGAAATTGCATGTTTAAGATTCAGACATCAGCATTTCATTGCATTATTGCTTTACTTATTTAGCATTAGGCTAATAGATGAGTTTTGTGATGTAGGTGAAGAAGTTTCAGCAGGTGTGTTTACTGAGTTTGCCGAGGACTAGTTTGGTTGGAGGAGTGCATCTATGTAACATTCTGGCAGTTGATGGGGCAATTTAACTGGTGTTAGTTGGTGTGAAGGTTTAGTTGACAATGTTTCAATTCAAGTATGCTGAGTTTTCATGACAGTAGTGGTTTTTAATATTTTGAATACGTTCTGAGATTTCCTGGTAAAGATATTCTGTTGAGTTTTTTTTAAATGTTGGTTTTTACTGGATGTGGGTAATGCAATGATTCAAATTATTTCTGAATGGTTTCAGTGGAGTAGTAAATTCCTTTCTGTACTTAGAGTTGTGTTTGCATAGCAAGGAATAGTTGAAATGTCGTTCTGTCCTCTATCGGTAGATGATGTCTATCGGTAGATGTTGAGTTATAGTTATGTTGTCTATCGGAAGATGTCTTCAGTAAAGCCATCGGATGATGTCTCAGTAAAGTCATCGGTACATGAAATTTAATCAATCGGATGATGTAGGGTAAATTCTATCGGAAGATGTAGATTTTACACTATCGGTATGAGTGGGTATTATGCTTTGTCGTTTAGTGATCGGTGTATGCAGTTTATTCTATCAGGAGAAGGAAATGAAAGATTTTGTCATTTTGCCGTCGGTAGATGCGAGTCGTAAAACTTGTCGTTTTGCGATCGGTTGATGTTGGATAATTGATTTATCTGGCTGACGTCATCGGTAGATGCAGTCCACCGAGAGATGTCTTTTGTTTCCAACTCTTCTGGTTGACGTCATCGGTAGAAGCCTTCTATTTTCTGTTTCTGCTTTTTCTGATTGACTTATTTCATCGGCAGATGCGTTTGTTTTCTGCAACTTCTCAAGTATTCCACGGTTTAAACCTTTATTACCAAATTGATGATTGTTTCTTAGCATTTCAAACAATGTTTCGCAGTTTTGTTTAAATCCTATTGTCGCTCAAATGATTTCCGTTGCAAATTCTTAATTGTATTGAGATTTTAGCAAATGTCAAATCTTGAATGTTGAGAGAAGTTTTAAAATATGGTTGAAATTTCGTAGTCGTGTACGGGATTTTGTGTGACGAACCGGGTTCAGATAACTCAGGGCGTTACATGGAGTTTTCAAAGACAACATCCACCGCTGGTTTTCAAAGGCACATCAACCGATGAACAGTATCTTTTGCTAGAAATTTAAAAAGACCGCGAAGCAACAATGTTTGTCGTCCAGAGCCTTAACTCCAGACCATTAATGGCCGACGAACGAAAGCGACTTCAGAACGCAACGACTAACCATCTAAGTACGGATGTTTCTCCAACGACTATATTTCTATTTTCAAATGAGAAGCATTCCAGATCTGAAGCCGATTTCAAACAGAGTATAAATAGAAGAAAGAAGCTCGGGAAAAAAACTTTTGCTGAATTTCTCTCTGAGCCCTAACGAGCAGAATACTTCAAATTACTCTGTATTTTATTCTGCATCTCTCTATATTTGTTGAACTTGAGATTCATCAGTGTGAGAGACTGTAGTCTGTGCTGTAAACTTTTATCCATATTGTAAAAGTGTAAAGGCAGTGAATTGTCGCCCGTGAAGAACAATCCAGATTGTAAGGCTGTAGATCAACGCCCGTGAAGCTCGATCTGGTATTCTCGTTTTGGAGAAGTTAAGGATCTTCAAGGGGGAAACCTTGAAGCGTGGACGGAGGCAGATTTTGGCCGAACCACGTAAAAACTCTCGGTATTGTTTTTCTCTCTCTCTTTACTTTTATTGCTTGATTGCTCACTGTTAACTTATAAGTTTAACACAAGGGAGAAAATGATTAGATTAACAATTAAGTTTAAAAAGTCTAATTCACCCCCCTCTTAGACAATTACGATCCTACAATTGGTATCAGAGCAAGGTTAAATATTGTCTAAGGTGTGATTAGAAAATATTGTTATATTTTTACAATGGCATTCAACACCAACACAACACAAGTAGAGGGTCAATCTACTACTAGACCTCCATTCTTTGATGGGAATGATTATGTTTATTGGAAGTTTAGGATGAGAATTTGTGTTCAGGCTATTGATTATGATGTTTGGAATATTATAGAGAATGATCCTTTTAGAGCCATGAAAACTGATAATGACATTAGTATTCCTAAGTCCCCTCATGAATTTACAGAATCTGATAAAAGAAATTTGAGCTTAAATGCCAAGGCCATTAACACCCTATACTGTGCACTGAACAGAGACGAGTTTAATAGAGTCCAAGGGTGCGATAGTGCTCAAGAAATATGGAACTTACTTGAGATAACTCATGAAGGAACTAATCAAGTAAAAGAGAGTAAATTAAGTATGTTAGTATATGAGTATGAACTATTTACCATGGTAAAGGATGAAACAATTAGTTCTATGTTTACTCGCTTTACTAACATTACTAATGGTCTAAAAGTGCTTGGTAGAGTTTATCCAAATGAAGAGCTTGTCAGGAAAATTCTGAGATGCCTACCAATGGCCTAGCAACCAAAAGTGACAGCAATACAAGAGGCTAGGGATCTCAAGATTCTCAAGCTTAAAGAGCTTATTGGGTCTCTCATGACACACGAAATAACCATGAGAGCCAATGACAAGGAAGATCTCAAAGAGAAAGAGATCAGCAAAAAAAGGACATTGCTCTCAAAGCTTCCTCAAGCAAGCAGGAAGAATCAGAGGAGGAAGATGATGATGAGGATATAACACTCTTCACTAGGAGATTCAGTAAATTCCTCCAACGGAAGAGGATGCAAGGAAAAATGATGTGCCTACGATCCTGAATTGTCAAGCACAGACCAAGGTATGTATTTTGACTATTTTATTTACTAATTGGTTTGTTAGTTTTGTAGGAAAAAGGTTTACTTAAAGCTTGGAATTTTAAAGAGGGAATTTGTCTTCCCTTCATCAATTGTGTAACCAAGCTAATTGCATAATTTTTAGTTTAACTTTAATTTGGCAAATGGCTTTTATGTAATTTGGACAAACATTTAGTCCTTATATTTAGTCATGCATAATTAGGCATTTAGTGGTAGATTGTGTGGTTAGGATTAGTTGGTGGCATAGATGTTTGGTAAACCCATGAGCCATGAGAGCAACAAGCCCACGTGCAATTAAAGAGGAAATTGGGCCATACTCGTCAACTAAGCCCATAAGCTTATGAAATCAGTCTTAGCCCAGCCCACTTAACCTTACATGAAGCAGCCCAGCCCAATTGAAATCAGTCGAATTGCAGCTTGCTCCTCAAATCCACGATGAAGCCCAGCGAGCAGCTCAGCGACAGAGGCGATCTTCAGACGATCTTCAGCAAGCGACCACGGGATTTAGAGATCGACGGCGAGCACTCTGCGAGTGTACGGATTGCTCACCTGGACTAGCTGACCAACCGAAGCCTCTCTTTGCTCCAAGCAAGCGGCCTCGTCAGCAGAAGCCTTCCATTTCGCGAACGCCAGCAGAAGCCTTGCAACGGGTAGTTCTTCCTCTGGGTATTTCCAAACCTAGCCACCTTAGGTATTTAAGCATCGCTTTTGGTGTTTGTATGCAATTCCTTTTTGATCAATACAAACCTATTTTGCTCTCTCTGAAAATCCAGAAGGATTTCTGGTTGCCGTCAAGGTAAGCCACAGCCCTGCCGTGAGAAGTGTGCCTCCATTGATCATCAGTCTAAGGTGGCTGTGATCTCTTATTTTTCCCTCCCTCTATGTTATCAGAGTTTAAAAGGCTGAGGATGATCGCCGGGCCCAGCAGCTGTTGCCTTTCCACGGGAAGGCATGCACCGAGAAGCATAACATAAGATAGCTTCTCGGTCATCCAAGGGTTTTTCCACACTCCATTTCTCCTCCATTACTTTCTGTCAATTTTGTTCCCGCATTCTGTTTTTGAGTCATTTCTACTTCGTTCTCCGCTGCATTTTCCATTCCATTTATTTTGTTCTGTTTTCCTCCCTCATTTTTCTGTCAAAAAAGATTTCCAAGGGGTGAAAAATCCCAAAGAGAAAAGGAAATCACATGTTTTGAGTGTGGTAAGCCTGGTCACATGAAGGCAAACTGTCCTCAAGCTAAGAAAGGTCCTAAGAAGTTCAAAAGGAGAGCTATGAAGACGACTTGGGACGACAGTGAGAATGACATCTCTTCAGAAGATGAGGAGGTTGCCAACTTGTGCTTCATGGCCAAGGAGGATGAGGTTAGTCATTCTTCTAGTGATAGTGATGATGATGATGATGAAGGTAATTTAGTTGATGCCTTCAATGATTTAGTCAAACAATACTGCATGCTTAAGTCCAAATACGACTTATTGAAAAAGGAGAATTCTGATTTAATTGAAAAGCATGGTAAAGAAATAAGTTTGCATGAAAAAGAGATAGCTGATCTTAAAAGTAAAAATGAAGATTTGAATTATATCGTGCTTAAGTTCACAAATGGTACCAAGAACTTAAACATGATGATAGGAAATCAGAGAGCTACTTTTGATAAAGCAGGCTTAGGTTATGATAAGTTCAATAAAAAGAAAGCCTTTAAGAACTTCTTTGTTAAACTAACTACCTGCCATGCTTGTAATGAGATAGGACACAAGTCATATGAATGCCTTTTAAAGTTTAGTAAGAAACCATGTAGTAAATTATAGTGGGTTCCTAAAGGAACCAAAACTAACACTAGGACCCAAAAGATTTGGGTACCATAGAAGACAAATTGATCTTCTGTTTTGCAGGTTGATTGCTCTCCTGAGAAAAACCAATGATACCTTGACAGTGGATGCTCGAGGCATATGACGGGAGACTCAACCAAATTTGTTGTTGTCAACAAGAAGAAAGGAAATGTCACATTTGGTGGAAACCAGAAAGAAAAAATTGTTGGCATCGGCAATATAGGTAATCCTTCTAATCCCATCATTGAAAATGTTCTGCTAGTAGAGGGATTGAAACATAATTTACTAAACATCATTCAATTGTGTGACAAAGGCTATAAAGTTACATTTAAATCAAATGCATGTGTGATCAAAGATATTTCAAATAACAATGTTCTGTTTAAAGGCTATAGAAAGGAAAATGTCTATATTATTGATCTGAATAATTTTGAGCATGTTGATGAAAAATGTTTTGCTGTAAATTCTTCAAATGATAGTTGGATTTGACATAGGAGATTAGGACATGTAGGTATGGATACCTTAGCTAAGATTACTAAGGATAGTTTAGTTAGAGGGATCCCCAAGATATCCTTTGAGAAGGATAAGGTTTGTGAAGCCTACAAAATGGGTAAGCAGATCAAAAGTTCCTTTGCATCGAAGAATGCAATCTCTTCTTCTATGCCTCTTCAACTTCTTCACATGGACCTCTTCGGTCCTTCTAATGTAGCCAGCTTATGAGGTAAATTCTATGCCTTTGTCATTGTAGATGACTTCTCTAGGTTCACATGGGTATTCTTTCTTAAGTCCAAAGATGAAACTTTTGATACATTCTCTAGCTTTAGGAAAAGAGTTCAAAATGAAAAGGAGCTCACCATAGTTGCTATTCGTAGTGATCATGGTGGAGAATTTGAAAATGAGAAATTTGAACTCTTGTGTCTCAAGTATGGAATTGAGCACAACTTCTCCTCCCCTAGAACTCCTCAACAAAATGGTGTTGTTGAGAGGAAAAATAGGTCCCTCCAAGAGCATGCTAGAACCATGCTGAATGAAAATTCTCTTCCAAAGTATTTATGGGCTGAAGCTGTCTCTACAGCCTGTTATGTGCTTAATCGGGTCTCTATAAGACCTATTCTTGAGAAAACACCATATGAACTTTGGAATGAAGAAACCCTTTCTGTTAAGTACTTTAGAGCCTTCGGTAGTAAATGCTTCATTCTTAACACCAAGGATAACTTAGGAAAATTCGATTCCAAATCTGACCTTGGATTCTTTCTTGGCTATTCTCTCTCTAGTAAGGCTTATAAAGTGTTCAATAAGAGAACTCTAGTTGTAGAGGAATCTGTCCATGTCAACTTTGATGAGACCCCTCAACCCACAATCAATGTGGATGAGGATGATACTTTAGATAAGCATCTAGATTTCCTTTCCTTAGATAAGCCTACTGATACCCTTCTAAGAGAAAACCCTCTAGAAATTGTTCCTGCCAAAGATGAAATTGATGCTCTGCCTCGAGATTGGAAATATGTAAGAAATCATCCTTTAGATGAAGTTTTAAGCGATCCTTCCTTGGGAGTGAAGACTAGATCTGTGATGACCCGAATGGACACGTATGAGGAGGAACCACCCAGTGCTCCGTGAATCCCAAGTGGGACTTGGGCCGGAGGGTTACGTGCTGGGTTAAAACTCCGCGGATCCTAGGTTGGACTTGGGCCGGAGGGTTCTGTCGTAGAAAGAGGGGTCATCACAGTCCCACATCTCTTGGGGAAGTATGTGGAAATGAAACATATGTAAAGAGACCATCCCAAGATAGGCAAGACGCCTTTTGGAGCACAATCATGATACGGATCCGATAAGACTCTAAAGTTAAAAGTGCGTTCGGCCGAGAGTAGTACAGGTTGGTGACCGACTAGGAAGTAAGTCCTCGCCAAACAAAGCCCGTGAGGGGAGGATAGTGGCCGGCCCAATGGGTTAAAACTCCGCGGATCCTAGGTTGGACTTGGGCCGGAGGGTTCTGTCGTAGAAAGAGGGGTCATCACAGTCCCACATCTCTTGGGGAAGTATGTGGAAATGAAACATATGTAAAGAGACCATCCCAAGATAGCAAGACGCCTTTTGGAGCACAATTGATAACGGATCCTATAAGAACTCTAAAGTTAAAAGTGCTTCGGCGAGAGTAGTACCAGGTTGGGTGACCGACTAGGAAGTCCTCGCCAAACAAAGCCGTGAGGGGAGGATATTGGGCTACGGCCCAATCCCCAGAGCGGACAATATCTTGCTGGGGAAAGGGGTCGTTAGAAATGGTATCAGAGCCTGTACTCAATCGGAAATGTGGCCAACGAGGACGTTAGACCCTCAAGGGGGGGTGATTGTGATGACCCGAATGGACACGTATGAGGAGGAACCACCCAGTGCTCCGCGAATCCCGAGTGGGACTTGGGCCGGAGGGTTACGTGCTGGGTTAAAACTCCGCGGATCCTAGGTTGGACTTGGGCCGGAGGGTTCTGTCGTAGAAAGAGGGGTCATCACAGTCCCACATCTCTTGGGGAAGTATGTGGAAATGAAACATATGTAAAGAGACCATCCCAAGATAGCAAGACGCTTTTGGAGCACAATTGACAACGGATACCATAAGAACTCTGAAATTAAAGTGCTTCGGCGAGAGTAGTACCAGGTTGGGTGACCGACTGGGAAGTCCTCGCCAAACAAAGCCGTGAGGGGAGGATATTGGGCTACGGCCCAATCCCCAGAGCGGACAATATCTTGCTGGGGAAAGGGGTCGTTAGAAATGGTATCAGAGCCTGTACTCAATCGGAAATGTGGCCAACGAGGACGTTAGACCCTCAAGGGGGGGTGATTGTGATGACCCGAATGGACACGTATGAGGAGGAACCACCCAGTGCTCCGCGAATCCCGAGTGGGACTTAGGCCGGAGGGTGACGTGCTGGGTTAAAACTCTGCGGATCCTGCGTTGGACTTGGGCCGGAGGGTTCTGTCGTAGAAAAAGGGGTCGTCACAGTCCCACATCGCTTGAGGAAGTATGTGGAAATGAAACATATGTAAAGAGACCATCCCAAGATAGCAAGACGCGTTTTGGAGCACAATTGACAACGGATACCATAAGAACTCTGAAATTAAAAGTGCTTCGGCGAGAGTAGTACCAGGTTGGGTGACCGACTGGGAAGTCCTCGCCAAACAAAGCCGTGAGGGGAGGATATTGGGCTACGGCCCAATCCCCAGAGCGGACAATATCTTGCTGGGAAAAGAGGTCGTTACAAGATCCTCTCTTAGGAATCTCTGTGCCAATGTGGCATTTATTTCACAAATTGAACCTAAGAAATTCGAGGAAGCAGAGCAGGATGAAAACTGGATTGTGGCTATGCATGAAGAGCTAAACCAATTTAAAAGGAACAATGTTTGGGAACTTGTTCCAAACCAGTTGATCATCCAATTATAGGAACAAAATGGGTGTTTAAGAACAAGAAGGATGAAAGTGGCATAGTTATTAGAAATAAAGCCAGATTAGTTGCTAAAGGTTACAATCAAGAAGAAGGAATAGATTTTGAGAAAACCTTTGCACCGGTAGCTAGATTAGAGTTTATTAGGATGCTCTTAGCATATGTTTGCTACAAAAACTTCACACTTTTTCAAATGGATGTAAAAAGTGCTTTTTTAAATGGTTATATCATGAAAGAAGTTTATGTAGAGCAGCCTTTAGGATTTGAAAACTATAAAAAACCTGACCATGTTTACAAACTTAGGAAAACTCTCTATGGACTTAAACAGGCTTCTAGAGCTTGGTATGATAGATTGAAGAATTTTCTTGAGGAAAGGAAGTTCAAAAAGAGTAACACCGATTCAACTCTATTTACCATGCAAAAGGATAAAGATATTCTGTTAGTTCAAATCTATTTCGATGACATTATTTTTGGGTCAACTAATGTCTCTATGTGTGATGAATTTTCTTCTCTAATGCAAAGTGAATTTGAAATGAGTATGATGGGGGAGCTAAAATTCTTCTTAGGATTTCAAATTAGCTAAAAATCCGATGGTATTTTCTTCTGCCAAGAAAAATACATCAAAGACCTCTTGAAAAGATTTAAATTAGAATCCTCTAAGTCCTCTAGAACTCCCATGAGTACCACTATCAAATTGGACAAAGATAAAAACGGAATAAGTGTTGATATTAAAAAATATTGTGGTATGATTGGATTTATGTTGTATCTGAAAGCTAGTAGGCCAGATATCCTCTTTAGTGTTTGTCTCTGTGCTAGGTTCCAAGCAGCTCCTAAGGAATCCCACTTAAATGCAGTCAAGAGAATATTCAAATATTTGAGTGGAACTCATTATCTAGGATTATGGTACCCGAAGGGTACCTCTTTTGATCTGATAGGATATTCAGACTCGGATTATGCTAGAAGTCTAGTTGATAGGAAAAACATTAGTGGAACATGTCAATTCCTTGATGAATCTCTAGTTTCCTGGTACTCCAAGAAGCAAAATTCTGTTGCACTTTCAACGACTGAAAGTGAATATATTGCTACTGGCAGTTGTTGTGCACAAATGCTTTGGATGAAGCAAACTCTAGAAGATTACAATATTTTCTATGATAGGATTCCTATTCGGTGTGACAACACCAGTGCCATAAATATTTCCAAGAATCCCTTCCAGCATTCTAGAACAAAGCACATCGAGGTTAGGTATCACTTCATCAGAGATTATGTTCAAAGAGATGATATTTCATTAGAATTTGTCAATTCTGTTGACCAATTAGCTGATATATTTATAAAACCTTTGGATGAGAAAACCTTCTGTAATATTAGAATAAGGTTAGGGCTCATTAAGTGTGAGAAAAATTAAGGTTCTTTTTCCTCCTTGTTTAATACTTTCAATGCAATAGGAATTCATTTTTCGTCGGAAGATGTGTATCATCCACTGTGCGTCAAAAGATATGCATCATCTGCTTTCCGGTGACACTTGTCACCATCGGGCGATATTATTTTCAAGTATATATTCTGATAATCGGGCAAACCCTAAAGCATTTGAACCTCTTTGATTCCGACGTTTCATCTTTTCGCGCTCTTTTAATAGCTCCTGCCCTATTTCCTTTCCTTCGAGTTTCTCGCTTAGAAAGTTCTTCACCCGACTCAATGGCATCTTCATCTAGAGTAGTTCCAGAACCAGCCAAGAAGAAGGCCAAAACTTCTGTTCGTTAGCCACGAGAGCTTCCTCGTGCAACTTAGTGGTCATCTCTCTACTTCCTCAGTCGTGTTGCCGAAGAGAGGTATCATGACGATTTTAAGCTTAAACCCTTATTCCAAGTCGTGGTATTATCTTTGAGGATTTAGAAGGCTTGAATTTAGTTGAACCCTTGAAAGGTCTTGGTTTATTGGGATTATTCGATGTTGAATCTTTCTATTATCTCGTAGCAATCAAGATGTTTTATGCCAATCTTGGCTACTCTTCTGACTTCAATTCTATCTCGAGCTATGTGTATGGAAAACACATAGTTCTCACATCCCAAGCAATAAATGATATTCTGGAAAGCCCCCAGTTGGATAACCATGTCAAATTTTTTGAATCAAGGCATGAGCCCCCACTCCTTAACTCTCCGAAGGGCCATCTGTTTTTAAAATCAATTGCTCAAGACCCGAATCACATCTCTAATCCCTTAGGAGCAAGCACCTCAACATCAGGGCTCGACTCTTTCACCAGATGATTGGGTACAATATCATTCGTAAGGGTGGTCACTATGATGATGTGAGTGGCATGAAATTGTTTGTTCTTTTTGCTCTCTACCAAAAGACCCCTTTAACATGGGTTTCATTGTGTTGAGAAGGATGATTCGGAGTGTCTCCACCAAGACTACATCGCTTCCCTATAATCTACTTCTCATGAAAATTTTCGAGAAGTTTGAAGTTGAATTTCTAGAGGAAGATGACCCCTTCCGTCTTCAGCCTTCAAGTTATTACTCGATCTCCACTCTGAAGAGAATGGAGATCAAAAAGACAAAAAAAGAGGATTTTATTTTGGATGAGGCCCGCATGAGGGTGTCTAAGGCAACTTCTGCTTGATTGGGGAAGAGGAAGCTGATCCTACAAGAGGATGAGTCTACTCATGAAGGTGTGGATGAATCTGAAATCTCTGCCTTTGCTGATTCTCCTTCATCCTCTCAGGTGTCTCGCTCTCAACTTCCTCCTCCTGCTCCAAGACACCCTACCCTATCCCTTCCAACACATACTTTTGAGGCACCCTCAGTTCCCTCATCTGTACCCCTTCCACTTCTAGAGGGTCCTGCTTCTCTACCACCTGCTCCTCAAATCCAAACCTCCTCACCAATCCAAATAAATGCTCCTCAAACTCCAAAAACCTATCAGAGGAGATCATCCATTAGTGAGGGCCAGTTCACTGAGTTGATGTCTTGCATAGCCAGTTTTGGCACTGCTCTCACTTCTGTTAAGGATCAGATGAATGTGTCATTAGATGCCAAGCTAACTCAGAGCAGAATGGACATGAGCAAGGACCTTGACACAGTTCAGGATAGGTTGGGTTCCAGGATGGATAGACTTAAAGGCTCTCTCTCAAGGACCTTTTGGTCTATACAGTCTGACATTCAAGCTTTTCAACCAGAACCGCCTAGCCCTCTTTGTTTCTCAGAGGCTTGTTCTGCTGATTTCCTCCCTCCAATCATCAGACCAGAGGCTGGTGAAGAAGTGAAATTCATGCCTTTAAATATTCAGGATGCTAAGTTTAGATTCACTGCTATTTTTGGTTCCTCTGTCAACGAGTCCTCTTCTGAACTTAAAGGTTCAATGGCTGCAATTCCGGATGGTTTACCGGTAGAGCCTCCACCATGTATGGACTTGGTGGTGTATAGAGGTCCATTTCTGCCTTCTGCTCCATGTCTTGACTTGGTAGTGTATATAGCTCCTTCTGCTCCTTCTGCTCCTTCTGCTCCATGTCTGAACTTGGTAGTGTATACAGATCCTTCTGCTCTTTTTGCTCCTTCGGCTTCTACTACCATTTCTGAACCTCTGATTGTTCCTGATGTCAATTTTACAGTGCCTCCATCAATCATCTAGGAGTTGTGGAAGCACATTATGGATTTAGATTAAATAGGAGATATTTTTTGTAGACAATTTTTTTTACAGATTCAGAGTTGTAACAGCTTTTGTTTGGTACTCTGCTCTTACAATTCTTCAATATACTAATGTTACGTAGTTGACTGCTGTTTCCTGTTTTTTTTTATAATGTCAAAGGGGGACAAAGTGTGACAGCACTATGTGAAAATTAAATTGGATTGTATGCACATGCTGTGGGGGAGCTAGGATTATGGGGGAGAGATAATTAATCAATTTATACTCATAGTTTGTCATCATCAATAAGCGGGAGATTGTTGACTTAAATAGTGTTTAAGTCTAACGATGTTTTTGATGATGTGTTTTATGAAATGTATTTTGAGTGAGTTAAATATATGAGATTAATAAATTGCTTAATAAATTAAATATTGACCTCCATTTATATGTCTCAAAATTTTCAGTGGAAATGCCCTTTTAAAAAAAAGTATTTTAGTTGTCTAATAAATCTGGTTAAGTGTTTAGGGTGTGATAGCAAAACAGGGCTGAAAATGATAAAATATTGCATATCCACCGATGTAGAAGAAAAGACCTCCACCGCCAGCTAAACGAAAAAATCCACATCCACCGCTGGTTATTCAAAGGCTACATCCACCGCTGAACAGTGACAAAGTCTTCCAAAGTTTACATCCACCGATAACTACACGATAAAGTATACATCTACCGATGGAAGAGCCTTCCTAAGACTTCCATCGCTAGCTAAACGACAAAGTCTACATCCACCGCTAGCAAAACGACAAAGGTCACATCCACCGCTAGCATTCAAAGGTCACATCCACCGCTAGCTAAACGACAAAGTTCAACATCCACCGCTGGAGTTTTCAAAGACAACATCCACCGCTGGAGTTTTCAAAGACAACATCCACCGCTGGTTTTCAAAGGCACATCAACCGATGAACAGTATCTTCTGCTAGAAATTGAAAAAGACCGCGAAGCAACAGTGTTTGTCGTCCAGAGCCTTAACTCCAGACCATTAATGGCCGCCGAACGAAAGCAACTTCAGAACGCAACGGCTAGCCATCTAAGTACAGATATTTCTCCAACGGCTATATTTCTATTTTCAAATGAGAGGCATTCCAGATCTGAAGCCGATTTCAAACAGAGTATAAATAGAAGAAAGAAGCTCGGGAAAAAAACTTTTGCTGAATTTCTCTCTGAACCCTAACGAGCAGAATACTTCAAATTACTCTATATTTTATTCTACATCTCTCTATATTTCCTGAACTTAAGATTCATCAGTGTGAGAGACTGTAGTCTGTGCTGTAAACTTTTATCCATATTGTAAAAGTGTAAAGGCAGTGGATTGTCGCCCGTGAAGAATAATCCAGATTGTAAGGCTGTAGATCGACGCCCGTGAAGCTCGATCTGGTATTCTCGTTTTGGAGAAGTTAAGGATATTCAAGGGGGAAACCTTGAAGCGTGGACGTAGACAAGTTTTGGCTGAACCACGTAAAAACTCTCGGTGTTGTTTTTGTCTCTCTCTTTACTTTTATTGCTTGATTGCTCACTGTTAACTTATAAGTTTAACACAAGGGAGAAAACGATTAGATTAACAATTAAGTTTAAAAAGTCTAATTCACCCTCCTCTTAGACAATTATGATCCTAGACCCTCATCTCTCCTGGATGTCCAGATCCCGTTTGTTTCAATGAGACCCATCTGAATCAAATGAATCTTGCCAAAAATGTCACCAGCCCGCTGTGATCTCATTTGCATTCCAGGCAGTAACTGAATCTGAAAATGTTGGACAATCTTCAGAATCAACACACCATAGGGTAGGTTCTTGTTTCGTGTACGCCCGATCTCACACATGTGACTTAAAATCACAAAGTCGAGGTCGAACATTGTTGTGAAAAATAGTTCGCAAGTGTACGAGTCACAACAAGTAATAAAGTGATAAATAGAGTGTCGAACCCACAAAGACTTTTTAATTGATAATCAAACAAAGTCAATTTCAGTCTAATTTGAATAACGATATTTTAGTGACTTTGACTTCAAAATAAATAAAACAAGAGCAATTAATTAAATAACAGAAAATTAAACAAGTTTTAGAATATAATGAGAAAACTCTAGGTATTCCGATTTCACCTAAATTAATCATATTTAGTATTCCTAATCCAAATCATTAATTTCTATTTCTATGTGTTGATGGCAATTTCACAAAAACTATTTATCAATCTCTCTCGAGTAATGATAAACTTATTCAACTAACGAATTATTACCTCTCGATCTCTAATCCTGAGAATTAATTGAATACATTAAGAATGAGAAATCAAATTACCACATGAACGCATTAGCTATCTCTAATCTAATAACATTTTCATGGTAAATTATTCAGTGCACGATTATTTATTACCTCTCAGTCTCAAAACAATCATACGAACGTGCTATTGTTGATCAGACAATCGCAAGCTTTAAGAACAGGATAATTTACTCAACACAAAATCGAAACAGAAAATTAACCACTTGAATTAAAGGAAAAACCAAATAGTTATAATTCGGCTACATCGTAACCCTAGAAAAGAAAATTAGTTCATACTATAATAAAGAGAAACAATAAGAATAATAAAGATATTCATAGTTCAGAAGAGGAAGAGAAAGAAAAACTAGGGTTATCGATCCGAAATCTCCTTTCTCCTTTGCTCTCGCTTCGTTCTGGTCTTCGTCTCTCTCCGGCATGAATGATTTCTCTCTCCTTTTTTTGCCTCTTTTAACCTAATATTATGTTTTCTGTTTGATCGACAGTCCATATTAAGACATTTAAAATAACTTATCGATCAACGGTTGGGATTAAGACAATTAAAATAGCTGATCGATCGGCATACTTTCTACTTTGCGTAAAACACCGCTTCAGCCAATCGATTGGCAATGCCTCTTCTCCATCATCTTAATAACTTCAGCCGATCGATCGGCGATACTTCTGTTCACCACACACTTTAATAGTTGATGATTAACCTGTTAAAATTAATCTTATCTGCACACTTATATCAGAAACGTTAAATTCATTTAAATGCTTGAGAAAAACTTATCAAATCAAGTATAAAAGAGCATAATTAAGCATGTAAAATACACACTTATCACACCCCCAAACTTGAACGAAAGCTTGTCCTCAATCAGAAAAAATTAAGCAAAAATCTTAACAGATATATAATTCAATCTCATATACTAAGCACAATACAATATAATGGTAAAGCAATCTTCATCAAAGTTTTTAGTAATTCGTCTCAGCTTGAACAATTCAAACTAAAAGCTACCAAGATGAACACTTAGCAAAAGAATTACTCATACTAGCGCATTGATAGTCACTTACTTAGAAATCCTCGCGTGTGTATGTGTTCATTCTTATTTTCCTCTAACTGCTAGGTCAACTAACATAGCTACGGGAAATGAATACACTCACAGCTCACTTGGAATCACTCAATTCACTCTAATCGTTCATCGACTTTGCCCATCATCCAACTAATAGCAATTATCAATTAAACAAAATAAAAGTCGATAGGTCTTTAAAAGCTTGTAATATAAGTTTGGGTTTGTAACGACCCAGATACAGTACCCAATTTTTCCGTACGTATATTTTTTTTTATCCAATATAACTTTAACGAACTCTATACGGAAATTTGAGTAAAAGTTGGAATCGTGAATACCGTTCGAAAACTATTTTTAGAACCACTTAATCTCAACTTTAAAACAATTTTAAATAAAACTTAAAACAATAAAATTTACTTAAAACAAATCGCGGGGCAAAAAGGGGCGATCACCCAAAAAATGAAGAGTGCGATCGATCGCCCATTGGCGATCGCACCCTGGCGAACGATCGCCCTTCGGCGATCGTTTCCATCACTCAGCGATCGCCAAAACCGGCGATCGCCAAACGCAAGTGGCGATCAATCACCACACGCTCTAGAATTCTTCCAGAGCGCGGCCTCCCATGGGCGATCGATCCCCACCCTTGGGCGATCGATCGCCATCTCCTCTACTCCCCCCTTTCTTCTTCGCTCTTTCTTCTTCCCTTCTTTCATTCCATTACTTCCCTGTAAACACACTTCACTAACACCTTAAACCTTTCAATAATCATCAACATAAGCCAACTCACAACCCCATCGATTTCTCATTTGCCAATTACCCAAAATAAACGACTCAGACTCAATTAAAACATAACCCATTTTCGTGAAAACAAACCACATGGATATGTTTAAAACTATACAATTCCTCCTGTTTAAATTTTCTAAGCAGCTTATAAAAACATGTTTTCAAAACGTTTTAAAACATCAAAACATGAACCTAATATCTAACCAGATCCAAACATCCTATTATGTTCTAACCTTACATCATCAAATCCCCCAAAATACTTACACACATCCCCACGGGTCATAACGCACCGACTGCTCAGCACACGCCCACGGGCCATTCTCCATCAACCTGAATCATACTTCAGGAGGAGGAACGTCATCCTCACCTGGCTCAATGTCACCTACAACGTCACCTACACCATACAAACACACTATGAGCTAAAGGCTCAATAAATTCTACGTAAATGCAGATGCGTGCAATGCATATGGAGTTCAGAAATCATGCATAACGTACAGATCATGGCAGACAGAATATCACCGAGATCTCATCTCGCTAACCGAAGAGAGCCCATCCAGCGGTCGGACTACTCTTTCCAGCTAGAGGGGGGGTACACGCTTACAACACGTACAGCCGTACCTGAGCCCCACCTCACGTGACCAGATAACAGATTACGTATTTTATTACATTACATGAGATGTGGTATTGGTCAGACCCTTAATCGGTCCACACAATAGATCGATAGCCCCCTTCCGGGCCACATCGGTTTTCTAAAAACATCGTGCAAAAATTCATTTTCATGCTCAGTTAAAATACGTGATGCATGAACAGTTATAAGCATAAAATAAACAACCATCATGCATACCATCAAGACAAATAAAACATAACCTATAAAGCAACTAACCTAACTACCCAACCAAAGCAATTTAAACAGACAGTACACTAAGATCCTCGACGCGACATCGAAGTACGGTGTAGGCCAATCGGCCAGAGTAAGTCCCGAGAACTTACCTCGTGCGCACTGAACCACGAGCTCCTTCAACGAGCGTTGTTTGTCTGAGGCAAAACACAACGGTCGATGTTAAAACAAGTTTAAGTTACTAAACGTCCAATTTTAACGAAACCTTAACTAAGGAAATTCCTAAAAGTTCTAACTAAACTAATCGAGGCATATCGACGAACAATTCACGATTGATACCTCGAAACAACAATTAATGAGTTTTTTCCTAAAACCCGAAAATTCTCACATTTTAACATTCGTCCTAAATCAATTAAATTCGTCCAATAACGTCCAATACATTCACTATATCCTTAATTACGATAAACCTATCAATTTCGAACCCAAAATCGCATTTTTAACATAAACCCTAACATCCTAACTCCGTGAAAACTGAAAACTAACGTTCCGAAATCATAGATTCGTACCTAGGGTTGCGAGAGGAGGAGAAAACACGGAGAACCGGAGTCGATCGGAGGAGAAACGGAGGTCGGAACGTTGAGTCACCGTGAGAGAACAGAGAGAATGCTCTCTGGAATTTCAGGCAGCCGAGAAGAAATGAGAAAGAAGAAGTTTAAGTTATTTTATAAAATTAGTTTGGCAAATTACTGTTTTTCCCTTCCTTTGATTTTCTATTTGTTTCGCCCTTCGTTTCATTAATTAACTAGCGATTTGGCTTCCCTAAATTTTCTTATTTTGCCAACAACTCCAACTTATTATTCGGGATTTATTAAAACTGTCTGTTTGCAAATCGGACATTGTTTACTATTTTTACTACAACGTCCTTTACATTTCGAGAAACGTAATTACTCGGAATTAAGCGTTACTACTCCAAAAATTCTCATAATTTTCTTAAAATTCCTATTAATAATTAGGATTCTAATGACGTTTTCTTTTCGTAAAACGAATTTAATTTGACATATTTACAAAAAAACCATCATATAATATAATATTAATATCCCGGAAGCCGGGTATTACAGGGTTAAATGGTAGGAATTTCATGGATACAATCCATCCTTCCTTATTTCACCCACTCAATATTTTCTTCTAAGCACTCGCTCACTAATTGAATTCACTCAAGCTTTCCTTTGATCTCTCACCCCCAAACTTATTTCATTAAATATCACTCAGATTAACTCATTTGTCATAATTACAAAGTAGAATAACTACAAAAAGTCTGAAAATAAAACTAAACTTTTGAAGAGAATAAAGGCCTACTATTTTGGAGAGAATAAAGGAAGTTCAAATGAATGACACTGAATGCAATAAGTATAAGTTGTGCATGGATTCTACTGACAAATCGGATTTCAACTGCTTAGTTGATGGAATTCTCAAGTTTCAAAATAGATGGTTTGTACGGGCTGATACTGAACTTAGAAAGGGATTCCTATCTGAGGCACATTCTTCTAGACTTTCTATTCATCCCGGAAGTACGAAGATGTACAGAGATCTCAAGCAACATTATTGGTGGCCAGGTATGAAAAGAAGTGTGGCGGAGTATGTAGAGTCATGTCTAATCTGCCAGCAAGTCAAAGCTGAACATCAGAGGCGTACTGGAACATTACAACCCTTACCAGTTCCCGAATGGAAATGGGAACAAATAACGATGGATTTCGTTATAGGATTACCTAGAACAGCAAAGGGTCACGATGCAATTTGGGTAATAGTTGATCGTTTAACCAAATCTGCTCACTTTCTGCCAATGAAGATAACATACTCGATGGATCAACTGGCTGAGTTGTATGTGCACGAAGTTGTTAGACTGCATGGAGTTCCAAGCACCATAGTTTCAGACCGAGACACTAGATTTACCTCTAAGTTTTGGAAAAGTTTGCACAAGGCTATGGGAACACGGCTTAGTTTTAGCACAGCTTTCCATCCTCAAACAGATGGACAATCCGAAAGGACTATTCGAACATTGGAGGATATGCTCTGTGCATGTGTACTAGACAATCAAGGTTCATGGAGCAAATACTTGTTCTTGGTAGAATTTTCTTATGACAACAGTTTTCAGGCAACAATAGGCATGGCACCTTACGAAGCATTATATGGACGAAAGTGCAGATCTCCATTATATTGGGATGAAGTTGGGGAAGCACAATTGATTGGTCCTGATATTGTGCAGCAGACAATGGAGAAAATTGCGCTTATCCGACAAAGAATCTTGACAGCTCAAACCCGACAGAAAAGCTACGCAAACAAGAGACGAAGAGAACTGGAATTTGAAGTAGGTGATGAAGTTTTTCTTAAGGTGTCACCTTTCAAGGGAGTCGTGAGATTTGGAAAGAGAGGCAAGTTGAACCCCAGATATATTGGACCTTTCTTAATCTTGAAGAGGATTGGGAAGTCAGCTTATCAACTACAGTTACCAGCCTCTTTAGAAGGAATCCATAATGTGTTTCATGTTTCCATGCTAAGGAAGTGTGTTAGAGACCTATCTCAAGTTATGGAACCTCAGAGTATTGAAGCTCAGCCCACTCTTACTTATGAAGAGAAACCAGTAAGGATCCTAGACTATGCTGTGAAAGTGTTGCACAACAAAGAAGTTCCATTGGTGAAGGTCTTGTGGCATAACCAGAACATAGAGGAGACAACTTGGGAGCGTCAGCAAGACATGATGGACCAACATCCAGAATTATTTAGGTATTGAATTTTGAGGACAAAATTCTTTTAAGGAGGGTAGATTGTAGCACCCGGTTCCGCTCAACCAAATTTAATTTATCATATATGATGTGCATTTTATGAAAGAATTAGGGGAATTATTTATTAGGTTAGTGAGTGACTAAGCAAGGGAATTTATGTAAAGTGAGGTTTTAAAAAAAAGACGGATAACGTATTTAAGGGAAGTGTTAATACACTGTAGCCGCCACTATTCCCTATTTCCCTCTTTCGATTTTCAACTCGAGCAGTAGAGCTCTCTAGGCGATTCTCTCGCCCGATTCTCCTTCAATCTAGGTAAGTCTTCCTTGTTTTCTTGCTTATTAGCGATTGTATAACTGAGAGAATACAATGTGGAGATTTGAGGATGCTGTGATTAAGGGTAGGTTCGGGTTCTTGGTGATAAATGGGAATGCACGGGCAGCAGAGTTTCAATCGGTTTCCTCAAACATTTTATTGATTTTTGGTAAGTTTTAGTGAGAGTTAGATTAATGTACTGACATGACCCTAGGTGAGCGAGCTTCTGGAGTAGTTGAAACCGAGCATTTCCAGGAGAGCCAGGTAAGTAAAGTATGCATGTGCCTTCAGGCCTACATCACAAAACAGTAGGGTTATGTATCTTGTGAATGATTTTGTATGTCATGCATCATGTTTTTGAAAGATTACGAAAATGAATTTCCATGTAAGGACGGTAAGGCATGAACTGAATGTGACAGACAAACTATTAAGGGAACTAATCCACCCCTTAACTTATGAAGGGATTTATGACATTGGGAGAATTGATCCCACTCCCAAGGGAACTAAGGGATCAGATCAGCTATTAAGGGAATTCATCCGCCCCTTAATCGAGTAGAGGATGTATAACATTGGGAAAATTGATCCACTTCCCAATGGAACCGAGGGATCAGATCAGCTTATGAATGAATGTGAATGCAACTGAGATGAGAAAGTATAAATTGCATGTTTAGGAATTTATGTTCCAGCATTTCATTTCATTACTGCTTTACTTATTTAGCATTAGGCTAATAGATGAGTTTTGTGATGTAGGTGAGGAAGTAACAGCAGGTGATTTCTCTGAGCTTGTTGATGGATAGGCTGGTTGGAGGAGCACATTCATGCCACGGACCTGGCACTTGATGTGGCGGTTTAACTGATGTCAGTTAGTGTGAAGTTTCAGTTGACAATGTTTTAATTTAAGTATGTTGAGTTTTCATGATAGTAGAGGTTTTAATATTTTGAATACGTTTTGAGGTTTTCGGATAATGATATTCTGTTGAGTTTTTTTTATGTTGGTTTTTACTAGATTTGAGTAGTGCAATGATTCGAGTTATTTCTGAATGGTCTCAGTGAAATAAGTAAATTCTTTCTGTACTTGAGTTGTGTTTGCATAGCAAGAAATAGTTGAAATGTCGCTTTGTCTTCTATCGATAGATGATGTCTATCGGTAGATGTTGAGTTATAGTTAAGTTGTCTATCGGAAGATGCCTTCAGAAAAGCCATCGGATGATGTAGGTTTAATTCTATCGGAAGATGTCTTCAGAAAAGCCATCGGATGATGTAGGTTTAATTCTATCGGAAGATGTCTTTAGAAAATCCATCGGATGATGTAGGTTTAATTCTATCGGAAGATGTCTTCAGTTAAGCCATCGGATGATGTAGGTTTAATTTTATCGGAAGATGTAGATTTTGCACTACCGGTATGAGTGGGTAATATGTTTTGTCGTTTTGCCGTCGGTAGATATGAGTTGAAAAGCTTGTCGTTTTGCGATCGGTTGATGTTGAATAAGTAATTTATTCGGCTGACATCATCGGTAGATGCAGTCCACCGAGAGATGTCTTTTGTTTCCAACTCTTCTGGTCCACGTCATCGGTAGAAGCCTGTTTCTGTTTCTTCCGTTGACTTTATCCATCGGCAGATGCGTTTGACTTCTGCGACTTTCCAAATATTTCACGATTTAAACCTCTATTTCTTTTTAGCTGATTATTTCTTACATTTCAAACAACATTCATAGTTTTGTTTAACTCTATTGTTGTTCAAATGATTTCCGTTGCAAGTTTTTTTTTAATGTTTTGAGATTTTAGCTTATGTCAAATGTTGAATGTTGAGGGAAGTTAAAAAAAATAATAATAAATAATAATAATACAGTTGAGATTTCTTAGTCATGTACGAGCTTATGTGTAACGAACCGGGTTCAGATAACTCGGGGCTTTACAGTAAGTCACAGTGGGCATGGGAGATCGTGGAGGTGCTGATCGTCTGAGCTGCGATAGAGCGAAGTTTTTTTTTTGTTTTAATGTGAAATTTAAAACACCAAAACCTATTAAACATACCAAATAATAATAAAAATTAATAATATCAAAATAAGATTACTAAATTAGAACTTAAAACGAAAAGAAAAAAATAAATAAATAAAAACTAAAGAAAATAAATGAATGGGTTACCTCCCATCAAGTGCTTGTTTTAACGTCCTCGACTTGACGTCTTATCGACCTCACTAATTAGGTGCATGGTGAGTGACAGATGTATCACTCTCAATAATATCTCCAAAGTACGATTTTATTCTTTAACCGTATTCCCACTTATCAATCACACGAAGATTTTTGTCTGGAAAATCATTCTTAATTGGCTTGTCGCTCTTTGACACATTATCATGAATCTGGTTGGGAGGACTCTTAGTAGGTGTTAGAGCTTGTAATGGTGCCTCTCCCAAACTTCTAAAGCGTTTCCTCTCATTAGGCACAAGAGAATGATGTGGTTGAATTGAAGCTTCCCTTGTTACGGTGTTAGGGAGTTTCATCCGAAATATGTCATCGCTAGTTGTTGGGTAATTACAGCACCTCTTGTTACTAAGAATTGTCGACCTAATATTATCGGAATGCCACGATCTTCGTCCATATCAAGAATTAAGAAATCAGCTGGGAAAATAAACTTGTCGACTTTGACAAGGACATCTTCAATCACCCCATACAAATGCTTGATAGAGTGATCAGCCATCTGTAAAACTACTCTCGTGGGCTTTGCTTCACCAAGACCAAGCTTATGAAATATGGATAACGGCATTAAATTTATACTAGCACCCAAATCACACAATGTCCACTCAAAGATGCATTTCCAAATTTCACATGGGACATTGAAACTTCTTGGATCCTTCAACTTTTGTGGAAGCTTCTGTTGAATAATAGCACTGCATTCCTCTGTCCAAGCGATCATACTGCCGTCTTCGATCTTACGCTTATGAGACAAAATATCTTTAAGAAACTTTGCATATTTAGGCATTTGTTCGAGGGCCTCGGCGAATGGAATGTTGATGTGGAGCTTTTTGAAGATATCAAGGAACTTAGAAAACTAATTATCAAGCTTCACATTCTTCAGTCTTTGTGGAAACGACACTTGATGTGGAATTGCATGTATTGGTGAAGGACGAAATTGTAGAGACCTTTGAGCTTCATTTTCACTTGACCCCCCATTATCCAATTCAGGCACACTTGACTCTTTTTGCACCGGTTCAATCAAAGTTCCATTTCGAGTGGTAATTGCATTACAATGCTCTTTCAGATTTATTTCTGTATTGCTAGGTAGTGTACCTTGAGATCTTCCATTAATGATACTAGCAAATTGGCCAAGTTGATTCTCAAGACTTTGAATTTAGGTTGATTGATTCTGCATCGTTGTACGGGTTTCGGTCATAAATTGCATAATGGCTGCCTCAAGATTATTTTTCTTCTCAGCTTGTTGAGATGGACCCGATTTCGATGGTTGTGGCATAGTTATAGTGTTTCGAGAATTCTGCCATGAGAAATTTGGATGTTGACGCCACCCTAGATTATAAGCGTTGAGGTTGGGATTACCTTGCCGATTAAAATTTTCCATGTAGTTAGCTTGTTCTGTAGATTCATTCGGCAAAGGATTGCCCATTTGGCATTCTTCACTCGGGTGCAGTCCCTGACACCATTGACAATTAGATATCTGTGCTTTTCCCACACTAGCTGTCATATGAGATTCCTGCAGCTGTTTAGTTAATGAAGCAACTTGTAGTGTCAAGGATTTCATAGCTTCGATTTCTGGTGTGTCAGTTGTTCGTTTCATAATTGATCGCTCCACAAGACACTAGTCATTATTAAGTGCCAATTCCTCTAAAAGGTCATATGCAGCTTATTCAGTTTTCCTCATTAAGGCACCACCTGCAGCTACATTTACTAGTGTTTTAGTATATGATGATAGTCCCACATAGAAAGTTTGAATATGTATCCATTTTGGTAGGTCATGGTTATGGCATTTTCTCAGCATATCTTTAAATCTTGCCCATGCCTCATAAAGAGTTTCCCCATCGAATTGACTGAAATTGATTATATCATTTCGGAGCTCAACAGTTTTCTCGAAGGGAAAGAATTTAGAAAGGAACTTCTAGCAAAATTCTTCCAATATAGTAATAGAGTTGGCCGGCAGAGAGTTAAGCCAATTCTTCGCACGGTCCCGTAATAAGAACGGAAATAACCACAGTCTCACTGCATCATCCCTCACGTTGTGGAATCTGAAAGTGTCGCATGCTTCCAAAAAATTTGCAATATGATCTTTGGGGTCCTCATAAGGTAGTCCACTTGTAACACCCAACAATTTCGGCCAGGTGATTTTCTTAACCATTTTGATTATCACCCTTTTTATTAACCTTTATGATTTTAAATTTAAAGTCAAAACATATTTATTACAAGTTGAGTGAAACTAGGTTGGGTGGCAGGGTTGTAATTAAGGATGGAGGGATCAAGTATAAATAGGAAATGGAAACCTTAAACCTCATGTAAACCTCACTGTAGCCGACGCATTCACTCTCGGCGATTTCTCTCTTCCCTAGAGCTCTCTCCCTCGGCCAACTACAGCTCCTTTCGGTAACCGATTTTCAGTCTCCGCCCCGACAATCCACACCCTAGGTAAGACTCTGTAATGTAGTCACTGATTGGCTATTTAGAACTCTGCTTTCCCTGCTAAGACCCGTAGTTTCGGATTCTCCTTGGCAGTGAAATATTAGTGGCATTCGTAATCTGTGACTAGTTATTAGGTTGAAACTGATTATTTCTAGGATGACTTTTGGTTAGAACTTTTAGGATTTTTATTTAATACTGTAATGTGAAATGTTTTAGGTAAAGAAGTCCGAAGTGAAGTGCTCGAGTATTGCTAAGGAAACCAGGTAAGTGAATGTATTAAGACTTCCGGCCAATAGGGCCCTACATCACAAGGATATTAAGTTAGTTCCAGTTGTCTGATGTTTGTTCTGTGTTAGTAAGATTTCTCGTACTTGGATGATTTATGGATGTTGAGAGTTTTGTTATGAGAGGTTCTGGTAGAGTCTATGAAGTCGACTGTTTTGGTATGATACTTTCTATAGTCTGATGATTTAAGAGCATCCATGTCATGCCTCATGATTTACTTCTCAAGCATATGAAAATGTTTTATGAGCATGTTTTTCCCATGAACAAGATATGACAATGAATATGAAACTTATGCAACCGGATTAAGTGAGGGTTGGGGGTGGTTTGGCGTATGTCACTGTCCAAAGAGAAGGACCATGAATACGGTCCGAAAGGGACTATGTACACTTGCACTGTCATCCCCCCTTTACGGCACAAATCCTCCATTAATCCATATGATGAAAGTGATGAATAAGAATACAAATAAGAACAGGAAAAGAGCATGAAACGAACATGATCATGATTTTCTTGCAACTATGCATTCACGTATACATGTTAGCATTGCATTCCTTACTAAGCATTAGGCTTATAGTTGAACCTTATGATGTAGGTGACGAAGTATCAGGTGAGGATTCCAAAGTTAATGAAGATGTCTAAGTTTGGTTGCTGGAAGGTGTTCAGGGAGCAATTCTGTGGCTGGATGGCGAACAAGACCCCCTAGTTAATGCTCTTATAATTTTAGTGATGATTATGAATATAGAAGTCTAAGTAGAATGAGATTTTTTTTAAGACATCAAGCTTTTGAAATTGTCTGGTTTAATTACTGAGTCTGAGAATGTTTATAAGGATATAGAACGAGTTGTTTTAACTAAGTCTTCCGCTACATGTATTCAAGATGAGTCCATGATTTATGTCTGCCTACGTTTATGTCTATGAAGTATGAGATCTGTGAAGGTCAGGTTATCTTTCTGTCGGTATGAGTTGCTTGAAGGATTTCGGGTTTTACTGCCGTGTGATAGAAGTCGGATGAATGCATCATCCGGCTGACGTCACCGGTAGATGGTGAACGTTTGTCAAATACCGGATGATGTAAGTATTGTTTGTCGTCTAGCGATCAGGCGATGTAGTGTATTTCAAATACCGGATAATGTAAGTATTATTTTGTCGTCTAGCGATCGGGCGATGTAGTGTATCGCTTATGTCAAGTGATGTTTAATGAGTCACGAGAGATGCACGTGCCCACCGGAAGATGTCTTTTATTGGGCAACGATAATTGAGTCATGTAGAGTATACGTGTCAAATCGGAAGATGTGTACCCTATCAGCCGATGCATGCAAACCCATGCAGCCCGAGCAGAATGCCGTCGTGTGATCTGAGGGCATTTCTTTTCTGCCCAATTATGTCATGGATTTGATAACCGAGCATAGTCGCTCGATTCTGCGATCTAAAGAGTTATTAGATTAATGAAAGAGTCGAGTTTTGGATGGTTTAGTTTTGTCAGATGATATGTTGTCCGCGAGTCAAGTTTTAGGTTCTAAGTTTTTTTTGCAGAAAGTAAGAATTAAATGAGTAAGAAAGTCATGAATTATGTCTCGACCCTACTGGGGTCGTTACAATTATGGTATCAAAGCAAAATTGGGTTCTAAAATCGATTCTGCAGACTACCTCCCAGCACAGATTGCCACCTGAGTACACTCCAACAATTGTAAGTGTTTATGATTTTAGTAATGTCATTAAGTTAAGATATGTTATGATTATTTTCTTAGGAATCCCAAAATGGTGAAGGGTCAACAGAGAGAAGAAAATGTGGATAGTACCACTATTGCTCAGCTAACGGAGTTGGTTATAAGCCAATCACGCCAAATCGAGCAGCTTATGACCACCAGGGAAGAGCATGGGAACTCTAGCTCTAATGCAAACCATGATCATGGTGGCGAGCGCCTCCATAGACTTAGACCCCAACATTTAATGGCCAAGTTTCAGATCCTGTTTATGCTGAGGAATGGATTCAGAAAATGGAGGACATGTTCAAGTACGCCAAGGTTGATGAAGGAGATAGGGTCACTTACGCTGTTTTTCATTTGGAACTGAGTGCAAGGCATTGGTGGGACTCAATCCAGAGCACCATTAATGCAGAAACTATGACCTGGGAAATGTTTAAGACTGCTTTCTTTGATAAGTATTTCAATAGGAACGTTCGGGCCAACAAGAAGAAGGAGTTCATGAATTTACGTCAAACTGGCTCTGTGGCGGATTACATATGTAGGTTTGAGGCTTTATCACGGTTTGCTCCCCGATTGGTTGAGGATGATGAGGACAAGATCCACCAATTTGTTCAAGGATTGAAACCGAGTTTGTATATGAGAGTAAAGACTGCTGGAATACATGATATACCATATGGTAAAGTGACGGCTAAGGCCTTGGAACTGGAAGAAGACGAGATAACGACATATGCGCAGCGTGAACAGCCAAGGAAGTTCATTAAGGAGGCTCAGCAGCCACCACGTCAGAACAAAGGATGACAACCGCAACAGAACAGGGGACCACAACAACAACAGTAAGGTATAAAGAGACCCTTCAATCCAAATGATGATCAAGGAAAAGGAAAACGACCATTAGCCCATTTATGCTCCAACTGCCAGAAGAACCACCATGGCGAGTGCAAGCTACACTCTGGTCGTTGCTACAGATGTGACAAGGTCAGACATGTAGTCAGAGACTGCTCCATACCACAAGACCCCAATCGACCAAGAATAGCACCCAGAGTCTTTGCTATGATGGAGGATGAAGAAGTTGTGCAGCATACGGTCATAACAGGTACAATTATGATTTGTGGTAGTTCTGCTTACACACTTATAGACACGGGGGCCACTCACTCATTTATAGCAGCCCTGTTTGTCTGTAAGCATAAGTTATGATACTTACCAGCTGATAGGCCATATAGTGTCATGTTACCGTCAGGGAAATTCTTACATTCTGAACAGATAGTGAAGGGTGACATTGTGTCCTTAGGAGATAAGAAGTTATATGTAGAGCTGATTGTAATTGACATGAAGGGGTATGAAGTTATACTAGGGATGGATTGGTTATTCAGACACCATGCCACAATAAGTTGTAGGTCTGGTTTGGTTGAATTCCGATCCCCGAATAGAGATCGGTATATATTCCAAGCTATCCCAAAAATAAGTAAAATACCAATTATATCCTATCTAGAGACTCAACAGTTATTGAAAGGTGGCTGTGAGAGTTATCTAGCTAGTGTAGTTGATGTTCGGGTGAAGGATAAAGTAAAAGTACAAGATATTTCTATAGTCCGAGAGTTTCTTGAAGCCTTTTTGGACGACTTGCCCGGGTTACCACCTGATAGAGAAATTGACTTTGTAATTGATACATATCCCGAGGCATTACCTATATCCAAGAACCCTTATCGCATGGCACCTGTTGAACTGAAGGAATTAAAAATCCAACTGCAGGAATTAGTTGACAAGGGATTTATACGCCCTAGTAGTTCTCCCTGGGGTGCACCTATCCTATTCGTTAAGAAGAAAGATGGTTCTCTTAGAATGTGCATTGACTACAGAGAGCTAAACAAGTTGACAATTAAGAACAAGTACCCCTTGCCCCGGATTGATGACCTGTTTGACCAATTACAAGGAGCTAAAGTATTTTCAAAGATTGACTTACGTTCGGGCTATTACCAATTGAAGGTTAAGGAGAGTGATATACCTAAGACAGCCTTCAGGACCCGTTATGGACATTATGAATTCCTTGTGATGTCGTTTGGGTTAACCAATACACCTGCAGCCTTTATGGACCTGATGAATCGAGTGTTTCGTGATTACTTGGACAAGTTTGTAATTGTGTTCATAGATGATATCTTAATATACTCACGGACTAAAGCTGACCACGAGGAACATTTAAGAGTGGTTTTGACAACATTAAAACAGCAGCAACTCTATGCCAAGTTGTCTAAGTGTGAGTTCTGGTTGAATAAGGTCAACTTCTTAGGCCATGTCATCTCTGCTGAAGGTGTATCAGTCGATCCAACCAAAGTTCAGGTAGTTAAGGATTGGCCACAGCCAAGGAATGCCAGTGAAGTCCGCAGTTTCCTTGGTCTGGCAGGTTATTATAGAAAGTTCATTAAGGGATTCTCTATAATAGCTAAGCCTTTAACTAATTTAACAAAGAAGGACACCAAGTACTCTTGGACTGAAGCTTGTGAAGATGGTTTCCAGACACTTAAGCTGAAGTTGACAACAGCCCCACTATTGACTCTCCCAACTGAAGAAGGAAAGTTTAGTGTTTACTGTGATGCATCCAAAGTTGGTCTGGGGTGTGTTTTGATGCAAGAAGGTAAGGTTGTGGCGTATGCCTCTAGACAGCTGAAGAGTTATGAACAGAATTACCCCACTCACGATTTAGAGTTAGCCGCAGTTGTTTTTGCATTAAAGATTTGGAGACACTATTTGTATGGACAACAGTGTGAGGTGTTTTCCGACCATAAAAGTTTGAAATACCTATTTACTCAAAAGAAATTAAACATGAGACAGAGACGTTGGTTGGAATTTGTTAAAGATTATGACTTTGAAATTAAATATCACCCGGGTAAGGCCAATGCTGTGGCTGATGCATTAAGCAGAATATCAACAACAATGCAACCCGCGGTATCAACCATGTCTGTACCTTTGAGGAAGGAAGTTCAGAAGTTCGAATTGGAAATAGTTCCCGAGCTGTCAGCTTTACTGACCGATTTATCTATTCGACCAACTATTTTGGACAGGATCAAAGAGGCACAACAAAAGGATTCAAAGGAGAATAGTAGCATGATGAGTAAGTTAAAAGACGCCTCCTCTGAGTTCAGTCTCTCCAGCGATGGTATTTTGAAATTTAGAAATCGATGGTACATTCCAAGTGATAAGGAGTTGCGTGAGTTGATCTTGGCTGAGGCACATTCATCTTCCTTTTCTGTACATCCTGGTAGCACCAAGATGTATCGGGACTTGAAGTTACATTACTGGTGGCCAAACCTGAAGAGGGATGTGGCCAAGTTTGTAGAGTCATGCTTGATATGCCAACAAGTTAAAGCAGAACATCAACGCCCAGGAGGTACTCTTCAACCCTTACCGATCCCTGAATGGAAGTGGGAGAACATTACCATGGATTTTGTGGTAGGATTACCAAAGACAATCAAAGGACATGATAGTATTTGGGTTGTGGTTAACAGAATGACAAAATCAGCCCACTTTATACCAGTAAGAATGACTTTTACAATGGAACAACTTGCTAACCTGTACATTTAGAAAATTATCAGATTGCATGGGATCCCCTTGTCTATTATCTCCGATCGTGATCCTAGATTCACCTCAAGATTTTGGCAAAGTTTGCAAGGCACATTAGGAACAAAATTGTCTTTCAGCACTGCTTTTCACCCTCAAATCGATGGTCAATCTGAGAGGACCATTCAGATACTAGAAGATATGTTGAGAGCATGCGTGCTGGATTTCCAGACATCTTGGAGTCAATACTTACCCTTGGTGGAATTCTCCTACAAATAATAGTTACCAGTCCACCATTGGTATGGCACCTTATGAGGCACTGTATGACAGGAAGTGTAGATCACCTTTGTACTGGGATGAGGTCGGTGAAGCAAAACTTCTAGGTCCCGAGATCTTGCAGCAGATGTCAGACAAGATTGCCATTATTAGGAGGAGAATGATTACTGCACAAAGCCGACAGAAAAGTTATGCATACCAAAGAAGGAGAGATCTGGTGTTCTCTATTGGAGATGAAGTTTTTCTAAAGATTTTGCCCTTTAAAGGAGTACTAAGATTTGGCAAGAAGGGAAGCTTAATCCGCGATTCGTTGGACCATTCCCTGTCTTGGAGAGGATCGGCAGCACAGCTTATAGACTGCAATTGCCCCTATCACTGGAAAAAGTTCACAATGTTTTTCATGTGTCAATGTTAAGAAAATGCATACGAGATCCTACACAAGTTGTTAAGCCAGTGGATATCAAAATCGAGCCGACACTGGTGTATGAAGAGAAGCCTGTAAGGATTATAGAATCTGCAGTTAAGACTCTGAGGAATAAGGAAATTCAACTAGTGAAAGTCTTATGGATGAATCATGGTATTGAAGAAGCCACATGAGAACGACAACAAGACATGCTGGACAAATATCTGGAGCTCTTTGTTTAAGCAATTTTTTAGGACGAAAATTTTGTTTAAGGAGGGGTAGATATAACACCCGACAATTTCGGCCAGGTGATTTTCTTAACCATTTTGATTATCACCCTTTTTATTAACCTTTATGATTTTAAATTTAAAGTCAAGACATATTTATTACAAGTTGAGTGAAACTAGGTTGGGTGGCAGGGTTGTAATTAAGGATGGATGGATCAAGTATAAATAGGAAATGGAAACCTTAAACCTCACTGTAGCCGACGCATTCACTCTCGGCGATTTCTCTCTTCCCCAGAGCTCTCTCCCTCAGCCAACTACAGCTCCTTTCGGTGACCGATTTTCAGTCTCCGCCCCGACAATCCACACCCTAGGTAAGACTCTGTAATGTAGTCACTGATTGGCTATTTAGAACTCTGCTTTTTCTGCTAAGACCCGTAGCTTTGGATTCTCCTTGGCAGTGAAATATTAGTGGCATTCGTAATCTGTGACTAGTTATTAGGTTGAAACTGATTATTTCTAGGATGACTTTTGGTTAGAAATTTTAGGATTTTTATTTAATACTGTAATGTGAAATGTTTTAGGTAAAGAAGTCCGAAGTGAAGTGCTCGAGTATTGCTAAGGAAACCAGGTAAGTGAATGTATTAAGACTTCCGGCCAATAGGGCCCTACATCACAAGGATATTAAGTTAGTTCCAGTTGTATGATGTTTGTTCTGTGTTAGTAAGATTTCTCGTACTTGGATGATTTATGGATGTTGAGAGTTTTGTTATGAGACGTTCTGGTAGAGTCTATGAAGTCGACTGTTTTGGTATGATACTTTCTATAGTCTGATGATTTAAGAGCATCTATGTCATGCATCATGATTTACTTCTCAAGCATATGAAAATGTTTTATGAGCATGTTTTTCCCATGAACAAGATATGACAGTGAATATGAAACTTATGCAACCGGATTAAGTGAGGGTTGGGGGCGGTTTGGCGTATGTCACTGTCTAAAGAGAAGGACCATGAATACGGCCCGAAAGGGACTATGTACACTTGCACTGTCATCCCCCCTTTACGGCACAAATCTTCCCTTAATCCATATGATGAAAGTGATGAATAAGAATATGAATAAGAACAGGAAACGAGCATGAAACGAACATGATCATGATTTTCTTGCAACTATGCATTCACGTATACATGTTAGCATTGCATTCCTTACTAAGCATTAGGCTTATAGTTGAACCTTATGATGTAGGTGACGAAGTATCAGGTGAGGATTCCAAAGTTAATGAAGATGTCTAAGTTTGGTTGCTGGAAGGTGTTCAGGAAGCAATTCTGTGGCTGGATGGCGAACAAGACCCCCTAGTTAATGCTCTTATAATTTTAGTGATGATTATGAATATGGAAGTACAAGTAGAATGAGATTTTTTTTAAGACATCGAGCTTTTGAAATTGTCTGGTTTAATTACTGAGTCTGAGAATGTTTATAAGGATATAAAACGAGTTGTTTTAACTAAGTCTTCCACTACATGTATTCAAGATGAGTCCATGATTTATGTCTGCCTACGTTTATGTCTATGAAGTATGAGATCTGTGAAGGTCAGGTTATCTTTCTGTCGGTATGAGTTGCTTGAAGGATTTCGGGTTTTACTGCCGTGTGATAGAAGTCGGATGAATGCATCATCCGGCTGACGTCACCGGTGTGAGTTGAATGATAGAAGCTGGATGAATGAATCATCCGGCTGACGTCACCGGTAGATGGTGAACGTTTGTCAAATACCGGATGATGTAAGTATTGTTTGTCGTCTAGCGATCGGGCGATGTAGTGTATTTCAAATACCGGATGATGTAAGTATTGTTTTGTCGTCTAGCGATCGGGCGATGTAGAGTATCGCTTATGTCAAGTGATGTAACGACCCGGGAAGGATCGCCACGTAATTCATGACTTTACTCACTCCTTTCACTCTTTTATATATATTTTTTTTTTACTAAGCAGCGAAAATACTAATTCTGTAGTCACATGTAGGACATGGACAATGAAATAAGACATTTGGCTGGGGGATTTTAAAAAAAAAGGCATCTGCCGAACTCAACGACAAAACTTCACTCTCATCTGCCGATCACTAAACGACAAGGCAAGAGAGGGCTCACATCTACCGATAGTCACGTGCATCCCACACAATTCATTAAACGTTCGTCGGCAGATATACAAACCGCATCTGCCGATGACGTCAGCCGGCAGATAATCAAACCGCGTCTGCCGATGTCGTCAGCAGGAAGGTATATAAACTACATCTGCCGATGACGTCAGCAGGAAGGTAAACAAACTGTATCTGCCGATGACGTCAGCAGGAAAAATATATAAACTACATCTACCGATGACTAGGCGACAGGGAAAAAGACTCCTACATCACCCGATATAAACACACTGTATCTACCGACAGAAATCTCACTACTTCTACCGATAGCAAAAGAAATCCTTTATATTTACCGACTGATAACGTACTACAGCTAAAGATAGAAAACACCCTGCATCTACCGATAGAAAACACACCACTCCTACCGGTAGGACTAAACAACATCTCCCAATAGACATAATCATGAACAAGTCTCAAACTTTCTAGACTTAACATTTCTGTAAACAGAAATCAATGATTCCCTCAGAGTACATATATCGGAAGTCTTAAACAAAAGATATTCAATAAACTGTACCATCCTCTATCCAGTGAGCATCCAGATAATTTCAAATCCCAGTACTATGAAATAACTTCATTCTACTTATACTTCCATATTAAAATCATTAATAATGTTCATAGAGCATAAACCAGAGAACTTATTCGCCAATCCAGCCTTCACTGTCACACTGAGCATTCTCCAACAGCCAAACTTAGACTTCCTCATTTAACTTGAATCCCTCACCTGAAAACTCGTCACCTACATCAAAGGTTTAAACTATAAGCCTAATGCTTAGTAAGGAATGCAACAATAACATGAATGCATGAATGCATAATTCAGAGAAAAACATGGTCATGAGTCTTTTCTTGTTCATAATCATTATTCCATATTCATCATTCATAACATAGTTCACATCGCTGAAACACATTCATCGTTCGTATCATAGTCCATATCGCTTAACCATATTCGTTATTCATATCATTGTTCATGTTGCGTGGGATGAGAGAGAATTTGTGCCGGTAAAGGGGGTTTGACAGTGAGTTTGATCATGGTCCCTACTGCGGCTCGTATTCATATGTCCTACTGTGGACTGTGACATACGCCGAACCGCCCCCAACCCTCACTCATCCACGTTGTAGGGATTTTATCATCTTATCTTGTTCATAAGAGAACATGCTTTTAAAACATTTTCATGTGCATAAAACATTGATAATGCATGAGCATGGGGTTCTTTAACTCGTCCAAACTGTAGGACAGAACATTCAGCCAGTATGAAAAGCTTACTATCGAACCAATCGTCGACATAAATGCTAGACAGTAACATGAAAGAACTACTAATCATCGTACGAGTTTCTACCTAGCATCCTTTGATGTAGGGTCCTATTGACCGAGAAACCTATACATTCACTTACCTGGTCTCCTTAGCACTTTGAGCTCTTTCTCTTCAAACTTCTTCACCTAAAACATTCACATTGCAGTAGTTAAAACAAAGTCCTATAAGTTCTAACCTCAAGTCATCCTAGGGTCTAATAGACAAAGTCATCCTGAATCCTTAGTCTAACGCTCTGTGCAAAATCTGAAATCCTAGAACTGAAATAGACAGATTCGACTATCGGTTACTCAGGGTTGAATGTTTTTAAATGTCCAAAACTGATTCGGAATGACATTATCACTCTCAGATTAACAATGAACTATATTATTACCCTGTTGTTTAAGGATTTGAGTTACGGGTTCAAGCTGAAAACAGAGTTAAACGATTAACTGATAACTACATTGTCTAACTCATACCTCGAGCGTAAGGTAACCGAGAAATAGCAAGGGAACTGGTCGTCGAAGGAAGGATTACAGGCAGGCAGAGGGCGAGAGCTTGCGAGAGAAGGAATCGCCGAGAATGGAGGATGTCGGCTACAGTGAGTTAATGAGGTTTAAATCATTTCCACTTCCTTTAAATATCGGTCTAAGCCCTCTATTATTACAACTTTGCCACTCGACCTAGTTTAAACCCACATGTAATTAATTACACTTGTCTTAAAATTCTAAACCGCGAAGATTAAATATTCATGACCGTTAATACAGTTAGGAAAATTACCTAGTCGTAACTCGGGTGTTACAAGTGATGTTTAATGAGTCACGAGAGATGCACGTGCCCACTGGAAGATGTCTTCTATTGGGCAACGATAATTGAGTCATGTAGAGTACACGTGTCAAATCGGAAGATGTGTACCCTATCAGCCGATGCATGCAAACCCATGCAGCCCGAGCAGAATGCCGTCGTGTGATCTGAGGGCATTTCTTTCTGCCCGATTATGTCATGGAACTGATAACCGAGCATAGTCGCTCTATTCTGCGATCTAAAGAGTTATTAGATTAATGAAAGAGTCGAGTTTTGGATGGTTTAGTTTTGTCAGATGATATGTTGTCCGCGAGTCAAGTTTTAGGTTCTAAGTTTTTTTTGCAGAAAGTAAGAATTAAATGAGTAAGAAAGTCATGAATTATGTCTCGGCCCTACTAGGGTCGTTACACCACTGAACTGAGACTGTTGAATCATATGCAAAGTGCTTTGCTTAATTTCAAAATTTGCTGCAATAGCCGGCTTTCGAATAGCTAAATGAATCCCGGATACAATAGGTATAACGTAGTCCAGCAAGGTCCGGTTCTCAGCATTGTCTTCCCCATTATCTCCCATGATAGCACATGCGTGTTGAATAACTTCTCTTCTCTCTCTCTCTACAATTTTGTCAACACGTACGCTCGATCTCAAGATTAAGCGGGAAAAGATTAGCGTCTCATTCTTTACGCATACACCTGGAAGTAACACAGAAGCAAAACAAGGAGAAAATAAACAAAATTCAAAATAAAACTAAAAATAATTAATTTGATATCAATAATAAAGTCTCCGGCAACGGCACCAAAAACTTATTGTGAAAAATAATTCGCAAGTGTACGAATCCCAACAAGTAATAAAGTGATAAATAGAGTATCGAACCCATGAGGACTTTTTAATTGATAATCAAACAAAGTTAATTTCAGTCTAATTTGAATAACGATATTTTAGTGACTTTGACTTCAAAGTAAATAAAACAAGAACAATTAATTAAATAACAGAAAATTAAACAAGTTTTAGAATATAATGAGAAAACTCTAGGGATTCTGATTTCACCTAAATTAATCATATTTAGTATTCCTAATCCAAATCATTAATTTCTATTTCTATTTCTATGTGTTGATGGCGATTTCACAAAAACTATTTGTCAATCTTTCGAGTAATGATAAACTTATTTAACTAACAAATTATTACCTCTCGGTCTCTAATCCTGAGAATTAATTGAATATATTAAGAATGAGAAATCAAAATACTACATGAACGCATTAGCTATCTCTAGTCTAATATTCTTTTCATGGTAAATTATTCAGTGCATGATTATTTATTACCTCTCAGTCTCAAAAAAATCCTACGAACATGCTATTGTTGATCAGGCAATCACAAGCTTTAAGAACATGATAATTTACTCAACACAATATCGAAAAAGAAAATTAACCACTTGAAGTAAAGGAAAAACTAAATAGTCATAATTCGGCTACATCATAGCACTAGAAAATAAAATTAGTTCATACTAGAATAAAGAGAAACAATAAGAATAATAAAGATGTTCATAGTTCATAAGAGGAAGAGAAAGAAAAATTAGGGTTGTCGATCCAAAATCTCCTTTCTCCCTTGCTCTCGCTTCGTTCCGGTCTCCATCTCTCTCCTGCCTGAATGATTTCTCTCTCCTCTTTTTGCCTCTTTAATCTAATATCGTGTTTTCTGTTTGATCGACGGTCCAGATTAAGAAATTTAAAATAGCTGATCGATCAACGGTTGGGATTAAGACAATTAAAATAGCCGATCGATCGCCTGAGGTGTAGCCGATTGATCGGCATACTTTCTTCTTTGCGTAAAACACCGCTTCAGCCGATCGATCGCCAAATAAGCCGATTGATCGGCAATGCCTCTGCTCCATCATCTTAATAACTTCAGCCAATCGATCGCCAAAATAATCGATCGATCGGCAACTCCTCTGCTTGCAACTCTCCTCTCATCTTTAAATTCTTCATCAGCCGATCGATTGCCAAAATAGTCGATCGATCGGCGATACTTTTGTTCACCACACGCTTTAATAGTTGATGATTAACCTGTTAAAATTAATCTTATCTGCACACTTATACCAGAAACGTTAAATTCATTCAAATGCTTGAGAAAAACTTATCAAATCAAGTATAAAATAGCATAATTAAGTGTGTAAAATACACACTTATCAGACATCCGACCTCTGTACAGCTTCTCCGTCACATAGAGATCCATGAAGTTAACTAGATCACTATGTCCATGCTGCGGTAGAATGGTGTGTGACACTATATTATGGATCACGCGAGCTTTTAAGTTCAAGTCTCTAGCTCTTGGCTTAGGGGACCCCACAATGTCAGAGTTCTGATTAATTTGCCTTAAGAACTCTGTTCCCTCGGTTGTTCTGATAAAATGAAAGTTCTGGGAGGCGTGGTAGTATCTATCAACCCTTTCTCTGGCAAACCCGATCAACATGTTGGCCGTCTCCAGAGTAATCACAATCTCCGTATCGAATATGTATGTCTTTATAGTTCTCGACCTTCCGGAAAAGCTCATGTTCGCATAGAATAGGCGAACAATTTGGTCACAGCTATCGCCCCTCACACTGTACATCCCTTGGAGGTCGATTCTATCGAACATCTTCTGTATCCCTAAGGACTCCCAACCTGTAAAATCCACGATCTTCGAAACCATAACCGATCGGTGTAACAAATTCAACTGGAATTGCTTTTCATAAGCCACGCTTCGAAATTTAGTGGACCAAAACTTCAGCTGGTTCGACTGTGGCAGCCTCACTGGCCAGTTTGATGGTCCAGCTTGTGAAGACGTTGAAGGTGCCCGACGTTCCGGAGATCCACCCTTTCGCCTAACAACTAATCTCTCATCATTTCAGTATAATTTTTCTAAATTATATGCTGAATTGCATAACTTCTACAAATCAAAAAGACAACTGGTTAGTTATAAACTCTAATTTCATATGAGCCAAACAAGAAATTCACAAGGTTCTGAAAATTATAAACTCTAAACTCTAGCGCTAGAGATGGCGACAAAGATGATAATCATAAAAAAAGTAACAAACCATCAAATTCACACGGTTCTGGGAACTCAAAAATTTTCAGAGCTCGAGTCAAATTTCACAGATTTGTTGGATAAAAATCGAAACAAACAATTCAGAATCGATAAAGTAATAACCTAGAGCAACTTTCGGTCAATTTTCTGCAAAAAAATCGCTAAGTGTCGAGATGAAATCATCGGTAACGGAGAGGAGAGCGCACGAATGAGCTTCGGAAAGCTGTCTGTTCTGATATAATCGCGAGATCGGACGCACTCGGTGAGGGTGGTGACCCTCCGCTTTTCGCCCTAATTTAAAAAATGAACGCACTCTCTATATAAGAGTGCGTACGCTGAGGACAACGAACGAACGAACGCTCCAAAGGAGAGTCCGTCCGTTTTCTATCCTGTTGATCCAACGTGCGTCCGTTTATACAATACACTGAAAACAGAATGGACGGACTGTGCAGAACGGAGGGTGAGCACCCCCTAGAGTGCGTCCGATGCGATGTTTCCGAGTGCCACGTCGCCAAAGAAGAACGGATGGACGATGTTTTTCGAGAGTGCGCACCGTCTGCGGCAAAAAATATAAACGAACAGACTGTGTTTTGAAACAGTCTGTCTGTTCTCGGTAACGGACAGACTCTGATATTAAGAGTCCGTCCGTTCTACGGCAAAATTCGAGAACGAACGGTAAACGAACGTCCACCAGGGTTGGATTTGTTAGGTTTTTCATAGTTTAAGGTTAAGAGCGTTAGGAATGGTAGTTTAGGGTTTGAAATTGATTTTTAGTTTTGTTGGGCTTGGTTTTAGTTCGATTTTGGTTTTAATTTTTTTCTATTTGATGTCACTTATGGATTAATTTAGACTTGATTTCGATTGCTTAGGTCAGTTTTTTTTTTTTTTTGTAGTTTTAAAAATAACATATAAATATTATAATATCGATTAAGGTTGTTTCTGATAGGAGTAGAACTAAGCATTATTTTATTTACGGTGTAATGTTTAATATTCATTCTATTCGAAAAAGTTTAGGGTCTAGTTGAATGAATTTCTAAATTTGAAATTTATTTTATTTTAAAAAATAATTCAAAGTTTAAGTTGAACGAATATACAAAATTTATGTTTTAGTAAGTTATTTTAAAATGAGTAAGGTTATATGTACTCGGTTATTTTTTTTTTTTAAATTTGTTGACGTGTACAATTATTTGTGTAATTAAGATGTAATTAATGTTATAAATATAATTTATTATATTAATTAAATTAATAATTATTGCACAGGTCAATAAATTTTGTTAAGAGAATAAAATAAATACTAGTAGCATTTTTATTTTAAAAATAACGTCACGGCACATTGAGAGTGAGGAGAGGATCCGAAAATAGAGGTTATTTACCAATTTGACCTTGCGCTCTTTCAACGCCTAAGAACTTGGTTAGCGGCGTCTTCACAGAATCCAACGCTCGCCATCTCTCCAAATAGTCAAAATTTCCCTCATTTTTCTTCGTTTACTCACCATTTTCCCGGAAGCTTTTCCTCTCAGGTACACGCGATTCTACTCCTCTTGTTGTTCTTCTTCTTCTCTTTCTTGTCGTTCTTATTTGCTGCAGGTGTTGGATGAAAATTGAGAAGTCAGGTTTCCTTTTTTGACTTCATTTCTTAGTTGTTCAGTAGAACTAACGGTATTTTACGTTTAGATTGCAATGAAGTAAGACTTTATGTTTCAACTGCTCTGATTTTTCTTCTATATTCTTCCATTTTCTTGGGAACCGAACTGAATGTTGGGATAGCTAAAGTTGAGAAGGAAAATAAGAGGAAAACTGAATTGAGTTTCATTTTTTGAGTTTCGGACGAAAAAATAAGCTCATATTTTTTAATGCTGTACGATGGCTTGCATCTACCGCTATTAAAATTCTCAAATCATGTTCTGTAACAGATGGCATTACTTCGACACTAAACCAAATGTGAAAATGAAAAGGATTAGAAATCATCGTCCGCTTGAAAAGAATGTACTGTATTTTCAAATAAGGGTTGTTGGACTACGCATGTTACTTCAAGTTCAAACTTCAAAGTTGGCAAATCTTCGTTATAATCAGCATTTGGCGTTTTCTTGGCAGTGTTGAACTATTTTCGAAGGCCTTTGTTCTAATGTTGTGTTTATCCTTTAGAAATAATTTTTAATGAGATTAATAGGGACATGTAATTCGGAATTGGGAAGTCAATAGTAATAGAGGAAAAGAACATTCATAAGGGTGGCTAAGAATAATACTCTACTTCATCCTCCCATTTATATATCTTAAAATAGCGCATAAAAACTGATAAAACAAAAATACATTAAAGGAGATTGTTTGTGTGGCTATTTTGTTAATTAACAAAGGGATTTTGAATGGGTTGAAATAACAAATGATTAATATCTTTCATAAACTACCAAAATGTGGATAGATTTTAAAATGATGCGTGGTACCATGTTTCTTTGTACTAACACTTTTAAGTTATTGTTTAATTTAACTGCTATATAACTTCCCATATCTTATATTCCTTTTTAAAGGATTGAAATCTCTGTCCAAGTTTTCTGGATTCTTTTGGTGGAAATGGTTAGTTGTTCCATTGAATGTCTATATAAAACACAAAAAATCTCAAGAGATATGTTTAAATAGATGTGGAAGCATTTTCCTTGTCAATAAAAGTAATGTCCATCATAATTAATTCTCATTTTGCCTTTGTGACAGCCCGCCATGTGAATGGTAGGACGACCCAATGTAAGGGTCCAACCCATAATGGTGGAGGTGTATAATTTTACATCTTTTGAGAGATAAAAATTGTATGGTTTATAATTAGAGTTCTCCTCATGATTTAAAACAACGCATTTTGGCCTACTCCAAAAACAAATATGTGCGGGTTCAGGCCCTTAGGGAACAATATTGTACTAGGAGCATTGTGATATTACAAATGGTTCAGAGTCATTGTCCAACCAGAAGTGTGGCCAAGATGGACGTCGGTTTCCGAAGGGGAGGAGATTGTAACAGCTTGCCATGTAATGGTTAGGACGACTCAGTGTGAAAATCCACCTCATATCAGTGGGGCTGTATAATCCCACATTGCTTGAGAGAGTAAGAAATGAATGGTTTACAAGTATGATTCTCATTTGTATCTAGTACAACGTGTTTTGGGCTAACAAATTAGTGCGGGTTCCTGCTCAAAGCGAACGATATTGTATTTGGAGTACTAGGGGACGTTACAGCCTTAAAAGACTAACGTTATTTTAGATTGTAACTCATGTATTACTATTCAATATGAAAAAATTTTGACATCCATGAAGTTATCTTATGGTAGTTAGAGGGACTGCAAAATAATTCTTAGCTGAAGACTAGGGGAGCTCAAAGGAAAAAATTGTTAGAAGTTCAAATTTTAGTCTTTAAGACATGACAGATTAAGCTGTTAATTTGCAGATTGTAAATTTGGTTTTACATCTTTATTTTTCGTATTTGTGCCATTATAAGGGAAGGGAGTACATTAACTGTGATAAAGGTATCACTGAAATTGTTTCTTTTAAGGAATAAGGGTTGGAATTTCAGATTTTGCACATGATGACGAATAAATCAAATGATCATCCGAGTTAACTTCCAGTTTAGGAACTCTATTCCTTGCTCATTTCTTCTTTTTTCCCCGCAATATATTTTGTTTCAAAAGAAAGAGAGTTATAAGATCACCTGAGAGCTGTTTAGGTTGTAATGAATGTAGTCGCTATTTTTCTTTCTTTACTTTATTTCTTCCAATCTGTTTTTGAACTTCGATTCTTAGTAGTGATGGATGTAATCTTGTGTTGTTTGCACAGATGTTTTCCAACTTCAATTTTTAGCTGTGATAGATGGTTAAAAAGACAAATAAGAAGTTCTACCATAACCTTTCAAGGAAAGAGCTTCAACAGCTGTGTAAAAAGTTTAAATTGCCTGCTAATAAATCACATTCTTACCTGGCAAACTCATTGGTCTCTTTTTTTAAGGTACTATTGCAATTTCTTCTAATCTACTTCCACAAATTAATATTTAAGGATAGTGATGTCTCTATTATGATCTTATATTATGAAAATTATTGAATTCACAGTGTATTTAGCTCTATTTTATGATTTCATAATTTTTATTTCAAGAAATTTAATCTTTATAGTTATGGGTCCAAAATTTAAACTATTTTTAAATTCAATAACACTTCTATTTTACGTGGAGAAATATACAAAAATTCAAGAATTCAAAAAGGAAAGGTTTTGGAATTCTATGCAATCTGAGTAACAATGAACAGTTCCAATCGAAGCTAACCCTAGATTGAAGGAAGTATGTCATTTGTATTTCTTTTGGGAGGATAGAATATCTCTAGCCATAAATTAGGTTGTACATGTAAAAATTTCTGGTAACACGTGGAATATGTTTCCTGCAAAAACTACGGTGCACAAGGTATCAAAATCAGGACTTGAAATGCCAGTGTCTTTCATTCTAAATAATATTCAATCACTTTATTTGATATTGGGTAGGATTTTTTGTGTCATCAAAACTATTTTCTAGATTTGTTAAAAGAAATTTAACAGCTTGGGTATGAACCAATTAACCTATTAACTCAAAAATTAAACTGGAATTTGGCACGCAAGAAAAAGGAAATAAATTGAGAACATTTTCAAAGATGGTTGTGACATTGATCTAATTGACACATACTCAGGCCAAATATTTTGATTGCAGTATGTATAGCAAACAAGTTTATGCCTTCCATAATGCTACTGTGTTGAAGTGTGACAATAATGCAACCATAAATATCTCTCATAATCTAATTCAACTTTATACAATAAAACATGTTGAAGTTTATAGACATTTCATGAAAGAGAAGCTGGAATCACGTCTCATTGATATTTATGGATGGCCAAGGACTTTATGAATTCACTAAAGGATTGAAAAGAAAACAGTTTGACTAGTTGGTAAGCAAGCTTGATGTCACAGACATTTACAAAACAGCTTGAGACCTGATTCGAGCTTCAGTTTGGTATAAAAGACATTTGCAAATCAGTTGAGGAATAATGTGGATGTATCACAAAAATTCAGGAAGGGAAGAATTTCAGATTTTATGCAATTCAATTAACAATGGAATTATTTCAAATCTATTTACCCTAATTGTTTTGTTTTATTAATTTCGTAAATTATAGCTACTCCCTAGATTTATTTTACTTTTTTGGAAAATTCATTATGTTCCCTTCCCTTGTACATTCTAAGCTATTTTAATAAAAAAACATTTCTCATTAAAAAAAAAAACAGCTACCTCTAGATTGTAAAGAATTATGCTTTAATTGCAATTTGTATTTCTTTAGATAGGAATTCTAGCTGTAAATTAGGTTGTACATTTAAATTTTTTTGATAATTTTTGGAATATATTTCCTTTGCAATATTGTATTTCTATATTTGATTTCTTTATGATTTAATTGAATGGTAATAAACTGTTACCGAAGTTTGCCAACTGGTTGTTCCAGTCTCAAAGTTCTTTACCTAGACTGCTGTAAGGTTGTTGTGGTAACAATTTGCCAACTTGATAAAAAGTAAAAGCATTTGAACAATTTCTTCGTGAATTCTCTCATTTTTCCTGGCTTTCTAAAGACAATTCAACTGCAGTTACTTCTTATTGTATGCCATTGTTGTAAAGAGTATTCATCCGTTCCTTTTTTTCATTTGAGATTTACATGGATCGGTAATTTTGATTTTCTGTCAGCGTATTGGTTAATGAGTTGAGTTGGATATCCACTTTGTTTTCACTTCTTTAAAGGGTCAACTGTTCCTTGCTAAGGCCACTTTCCATACTTGGAAGTTTGATTTCTGGTTAAATCTTAACTTCCTCTCTTTCTATAAAAAAAAAAAATTATTGAAGTCCAAATTAATTTTCAGAACTTCGAATCAGCATCATCTAGGAAAAGGTTTTCAGCGTTTAAGGAGCCATCTCTAACTACCTGCATGCTGCAACTACCTTCACAAAAATCATTGAATTCAGCAGTAAAATCGAAAAAAGGTTTTCATCCTGGCTAATTAATTTTTGGAGTTTGTGTATGCAACATTGCACTATTAATCTAATATTTTCTATTAGGGTGCCATTCTAGAGTTCTAATCTTTCACAAAATTATGCAGCCATGATAGAAAGATGATTTTGGTGCTTCTGTTGCAGATGGGACCTGTGGATTAGTTTACCGTTCTGGAGCTAAAGACAGTGATGGAGCTTTTTCTCAAATAGTTAAAAAATGCAATGCACAGAATAGCATGGAAGAAAACGCAAGTGTTGTGGTATCTTCCTCTTCATAATGGTTTACATCTTAAATTTTTTTCAACTTGCATATGGCATTGTATTGCAATATGAATGCCAAATAATATATTTAGATTCTCTTTGAAATTGGCAACCTTGCGAATGGCACTTGAAAGTTGATTAACTCTGGAGTTTACGTTACTTGTTTGTCTTTATCCCTTTAAGGCTAACCATTCCTTTCCAAATGATCATGTCTAATTGTTATCACCAAATGATTAGCAGCTGCCATGATCTACTGTTCTTTCCACCTCTTTTAATTAGTTTCATTCTTCTGCATCTTCTTTCTGATGGATGAAATGTTGCAAAATAGCTGTACTCATTCAACTTTTGATATGTTGGACGAGGCAAGAATTTGGATCCTTTTGATCCAGATCTTGCAGGATATCTGGGTTTAAAATAGAAAAGCAAGAATTTTATCGAAACACTAGATTACTTTAGTTCAATACATCTGGAATGATGTTTTTTTTCTATTTTTCCCTTGTGTACATTTTTTTTTCTTGATTTTTTGTTGTTGGCTAGTTGTGATTTGTAGGTCATTATTTCCGCAGTTAGATTTTTATTTCCTTCTTATGGATATAGAGGATTGAACTCTTATATTAAGCTGTACTTCATCCACGATGTGTACTTCATCCACGATGTTTACTCATTTCTGAATATGCAAGAAAAATACTTGATCTTTTTACCGAGTCTTACAATACACGTTTTTGAAATTCGTAATTATCTCCATGCAGGATTGTTTTAATGGCTTAATAGGTAATCTCAAGGAGACATCTCTCAGTGTCTTTCAGTGTGGCGAGAATGATGTTAATAACAAAATTTTTCAGAGAAAAAGCTCTCTAATGCCGTCAGACTACATGCCTCTATTCAGTAATAGACCTATAGAGAAGGGCACGTGCTTGTCTGAGAGTGCCTCTATTGCCTCCTTGAAAACTCATGTAAAAGTTCCTTCTTTTGAGTTTCACGTAGTTCAGAAGCAGGAATTACTCTTCATGTTGACTTGAATTCAAGCCCATTAGACTGGACGGAGAGATTCCATAATGAGGTTTTTGTTTGTGAGAACATGCACAAGAACAAGTGTCACATACTTCCAAAGGACCTTGGATTCCCCACGAAGGGTAGTGAAGAAATGATGAATTCATTGAGCAATGATCACGCGCAGATCATATCATGCTTAAATTCTGAAATTGTAAGTGGTGATCATGTAGGACTGAAACAGTCAGATAAAATTGATGGGTCTTTAATTTTTTCCAAAATTACATCATGTAGCTTGACCATCGATCCCTCTGAGCCTAGGAAAGAAGATGAAGCACTTGTCTCAACTGAAAATAGAAGTGGGGCACATAAATTGAAGCTTTCTAATTCAGAGTCAAGTGCTAAAAACAACGAACATGCATTCCTTGATTTGGATAGTGATGATATTTTGCACAGAAAAGCCAACCGTGTCATTGCCATATCAAGTCGTCCATCAGTTCCTGCTAAATTGAAGCATCGAAACTCTATCATTGGAGGTGAAAGTTTTGATTTTCCATCCCTGCAAAATAGTAGTAGCGTTTTTGATCTTTTTGTGGAAAGTCCTGGGTTCGTTGAAAATAGTTCAGTAAAGATGCAGTTATCAGAGGTTTCAAGTTTTCACATGGATGAATCATGGTCTCCTAGTGAAACTGGTGGAACCTTAGATTTGGTTAATTTTGAGCACGCAGGAGAGAGACAAGAAAGCAGATTTAATAATTCAAGAGACACTACTGATGCTTCTACATGCCATTTACATCCATGTGTGGAAGAACGGGTATGGTCTTCTTTGATCCACACCCTAATAGTTATTAAATCATCGTTTCATTTTTGTTTTTCAACAGTTCATTTTCTGTCCTTTAAATGATTTGAACTGCAGTTCAATATTTAATTATTTTTGCTCTTTGGGGTTGCCTAAACCACCTGATGGCATCTTTCCCTCCCTCCATAAGAAAATGGTAACAACAAATGCATTGGAATTTTTTATTTCATTTTCATGATTGAATTAATATTTTTGCTGGTCAATGCACTCGGTACTATAGTAATTTTATTTACGTATTTAGATCTTTAACTTTCGTTCATTTATTTTTTTCCCAGAGTGAAACATATATTTGTATTTACCAAGAAGTGTTGTTTGACTGCTTTTCTTGTGCAATCGTTTTAGATCAAAGTTATGATTTTCAGTATATACATAGTAGAGAGTGATTTACTGTTTCAAAAGAATACATAGCCTCTCAAACTTTTTATTTGTCAATTTTCAAATGTTGCTTTTGAGTTGCGTTTATTTAATCATTCCCCAACATTGTCTCTTAAATATAATCTAAATAGTAGTGGTTTTACTCACGAATACTTCTCATTTTTAAATGAGGTTAAATTGATGAGACATGTATTTAAAGTCACAATCTTTTGCTTTGTTAATATGTGAAGGTACCACTAATCTCAATATGTTAAGTTTTGTGAGTTGAAGTTAATATAATCATGTATATATTTTATTAACATCATTCTTTAATCTTTCTTTTATCATGTTCCTTTTGTCATGGAATTTATTTCTTAGCAAGAAAATAGAAAGTCTCTCATTCTTATATGAATTTTATAAGTCTCATATATTTTAATATATTCTCAAATTTTTTTGAATGGTATGTACTTTGTTAGATCCTTCTGCTTTCTCAGTTTGTATGATTTTTTCTCAGATGTCTTTGCAATCAGCATCCTTTGTGATTGAATAAAAAAATCTTCTTTTTTCAAAAAAAAAAAAAAAATCACGACCTATCTTTTCCAGTAAGATATTGTCCGCTTTGTAACGATCTGGGATTTGCCTATACTCAGGCTTAGATCTCCGAGGTTTGCCTCACAATCGTACTCACGAATTTGTTTTCAACGAGGACTTTCCAAGTGGTCACCCAACGTGGTACTGCTCTTGCCCGAGCACTCTTAACTTTAGAGTTCTAATGGGATCCGGTGCAAATGTGCTACAAAACGCGTCTTACTTTCTAGGGGAGACATCCTTTACATATGTTTTATTTCCATCTTCCCTCCTAAGCGATATGGGATTGCGCCCAACCTCCTCTCGGGTCGTCACAATCACCTCCCCTTTCGGGGGCTTGACGTTTTCATCGGTCACATTTCCAGTTGGGTGCAGGCTCTGATACCATTTGTAACTACCCCTCTTTTCCAGTAAGATATTGTCCCCTTTGCAACGATCTGAGATTTACCTATACTCGGCTCTGCGATTTGCCTATACTCGTGCTTAGATCCCCTTGGTTTGCCCCACAATCGTACTCACGGATTTGTTTTCAACAAGGACTTCCCAAGTGGTCACTCAACTTGGTACTGCTTTCGCCCGAACACTCTTAACTTCGAAGTTCTGATGGGATCCGGTGCAAATGTACTACAAAACGCGTTCTGATGGGATCCGGTGCAAATGTACTACAAAACGCGTCTTACTTTCAAGGGGAGACATCCTTTACATATGTTTTATTTTCACCTACCCCAAACGATGTGGGATTGCACCCAACCCCCTCTCGGGTCGTCCCAATTATTGGTCTGGATTGTCACTCAAATGGCTATTCTACAAGATAGTTTTGCTAGGAATTAAGCTTCGTCCGCTGTTAGGAAACTTTAAAAGAATTATTGCCCTTAAATTTTTTAACAAATATCAAGGAAATCAAATGCTTTCCTGATGGTACTTTCTTATAGGAAATAAAAGATGTATTAAAATGAAACAAGTTACAAAATGGAAGGAAACTTGTTAAGAAATATAAGAGAGGTTAAATTAACCTCAACCCAAGATAGAATATATGGTATCATAATAAGAGATCCCAACTTCAAATCTTTGTCATAAGGCTTAAACCTCATATCAAACTAAAATATTCTCTAGTACCAAGTTCAATATGTTAGGATGAATGTTAAGAAATAATGTTAATGATTAAATCAAGCTCAATCTAACAACTTAAAGATTCGAGATTAGTGGTATTTTAACAAAATACATAGAACTATATATTGTTACTTTGATAATGTGCTTTCCATTATTTTCCTCCTTTTGTTATGTTTTTTTTTTTCAAAATTTGCGCTGTGGAGAATTTTGTATTTGAATCTATCCTATATTTTTTTTAATAAGGAAAATTACCATGGATGTTATTGTATTTATGCAAACCAAAATTTATATTTAACCCTAAATTTTACTTATCTCAAGACTTACTTCTACAATTTGAATTGAATAAATTGAATGTATCCATTTTCTCTTACAAGAAAATTTTCCATGGATAAGTATTGAATTCATGTGGATCAAAATTTATTTTTAACTTTTATTATTTTAAGAGTTTCTTCTAAATAGATTTGAAATGATGGCTCCTTTTTGTTTACAGGAGAAAAGCGACATAGTTTCCATGATAAAAGTTTCAGAGTAAGGACTTCAAGATTAGTAATTCTGTTTACAACTATGATTACTGGTGTAAGACTTTCACTATTTCGTTCTCAGATGTGTACAATTATCAAACTTAATAGAGAAAACATGCTTTGGAGATGAAAACTTGGAATCTAAAAAAGAGCATAAGAAAAGAAAGCGTGTGGAAGATATACGTCGAAATCATTATCTCAAATCACATACAAGAATTTTAAGAAGCACAAAGCATATTGTTAATTCTCCTAGAAGATCCGAGCGGCTTATTTCTAAGGTACTTTGCTTCTTCTGAATTTTCATTAGTTTAAGGATATTTGTCCCATTATCATAGTCTAAGACAACAAGAGAAGTTGTGTCATTCATTCTCGATGGATATTGGTTCGGTTGTAATTTTTCCTCTCTCTCTCTGTTTTACTTGTTTGTAGTTCTATTCTTGCACTTTTGAAGCTCTTTTAATAGAATTTTGACTAATATTTTTCTCGGTGAATGTTAAGAAAGGAATTTTCGATTAAAACTGCACTCTACGCACTAGTCCTGTTTCTTTACTTCATTAATTTGGATGTACTTATTCATGCTCCTCTCATTAGCAAAATGTTGGAATTTTACAGATTTTAGAATATACTGTTTCCAGGCTGGCATGTAATCCTTTCTAACGTGAGACTATGAAATACCATGTTTTCGTTTTATCTTATGCTTCTTAAAAAAGTTTCAGGTCATTAAGCTCAAAGAAATGACTAAGTGGAGAAACGTAAAAAAAAACTGGCCTTCTATAACTAACATCCTTTTTGATATGTTGGAAAGAACCAAACTGCCTTTGAAATAGAACATTCTAATTATTCTTAGGCTGCCTGATTTTTCACTCATCATTGAAGACTGGATACTGCATATGTATTTGGTTCTCCTAGCTTTACTGCTGTACTCTGCAGTTTCTTTATTGATCAGTCCATTTGGCCTTCCAAATCTTGCTATTTAAATGCCATGTTACGTGCTAAATAACAATATTATATCCAGCTTTATCTGGAGGTGCAAATTTACTATTTTGGATCTTAAGATTGATTTTACTTGGCTGACTTGGTAATCCACATCGGAATCGTAATACTACAAATTATCATTTCCAAAACTCTTTTTGGACTCATTCAAATATCTGATTGAAGCTCTATTGATGTAAAACAGTATAAGATGGTTGTATTGCTTTACGGTTAGTTATTGTCGTATCAGTTTTAGATTATTGGACAAAACTGATTCAGTTAGCACTTTGGGTGATTCCAAGTGAACTTTCAAGGGATAATTTAATTTCTAAATTGTATTTGATTTGTGGATTTTGTCACTTGCTTATTTACTGCTATGGAAATGCTGGACACGATAACCTTCATTCAAAGATGCGTATCTGTTACTTTAGTTTAATGAAATTGCTATTATTCTGAGATATTTTCTTTTCTTGTCAGTGAGTTCAAGAAGCGAATCGTTTCAACTCAACCTATGTTCTATAAAGCACATAGCGGGCCAACAATTTATGGTAAGTTGGACAATTTTTAAGCCATTTTTTAGAATATATTCTCCAATCTCCAGTGATGTGAAAATGATGTGAATTCTCCATTCAATATGCATTGACGAGTACTGAGCAGTGAGCAGTATCGAGAAGACCATCTGTTTCCTCCCAGAATTTAAATCATATTATTGAGCTACTGGTTGTCATTAAATCATCAAGATAACTCAGACAATTGAGTTTGCTGATTGAAAATCATAATACTAGGTTTTTCTTTGGATGTCCTAAATATTATAGGATTTACACGTTTGTTTTTGTCCTTTTAAGTCAAAAATATGTACATCGGTTTAATTCAATCTTTCTTTTCTCATCCTTGAAAAATTTCTTACCATCTTTTCTTTTTGAACTAAATAAAAACTTCTAATTCATGTCAAACATTTGTTTTGAAAGAACTTGCATCATCAATTTCGTTATTCCAACCTGTATAAGCTCCAACATGCCTCTCTTGGTGATGTTTCCTCATCCTTGGTTATGAACTACCTTCAAGAGCTTGATGTAAGATATTTCTTTTACAACATTTAAAGAGTTGTGAACTTGATCACGTGAAAATGACCCAAATCAGCCTAGCTTTTGTTATTCCTTTGAGTAAGTTCTAGATATTAAATTAGTTTGCATTGTGAGTGAATTTGTATTATTTAGGTGGGAATCTTGAAAACAAGACCCATCTAGCAATAAAAAACGCAGAAATGTATGAAAAGTAAAGACTTTCTCCTTTCAACAAATTATTATTGCTAGGCTAATTGACACTTTTGAGTCACTCCATTTGTTTGAAAAACTTTTAAAAAAATTCTACTTTTGCAGGTTGCTTTGCTTGCTATATTTCTCAGAGCCATTCGAAGAACAATGTCAAGGTGATTTATGGCTCTCATTGTCAATTATATTGCTTGCAAGACTAGAAAATTTTAGCAAAAAGCCATTGATTTTTTTATCCACTTTTTTTCGCAACGAGACTCGCGACATTAGATTATTCTATTTTTATATCACAATTCTTCTTTTTCCAATAAGTAGTTCTTTGTTTTTGGTGAAATTGTGATGAGGTTTTCATACACATCAAGGTAAAAATTAAATCTTTTTAAGAAAAGGAGTGCAAGTTCTTGTTCTTTGTCCTGCTGCTCCTACTTCCTAGTGCCGATAAAGCGCAAATAGAAGACTTTTTATTCTATAATTGATGCAGAATTTCCGGATTAATTATAAAAAAAAATCTTATTTTTGTGATATTTTCTAGAAATATATTATTTAAGAATCTATTTTTTGATATTTTTGTAAAATAAATTTACTGTCTCTCGTGCTCAAAATGAAATCTAACAGACAACCTCATCTAGGTATTGGAGTTTTCAATTTAATGTTGTTTGGGATGGGGGGTGGGCTCTAAGCTTTTAATTTCTTAATTATTATAATTGTTGAATTATATTGCTTTTCGTTTAATTAATTGTTGATGGGCCATTGTTTGCTTTCTTCTTTCCATCAATTAAATTGTTTTGTACTAAGATTAGAACGTGATAGTTTTTTTTTAATTATTGGGCTTGGTCTAAATTTGCTTTTATAACTTTAGATTTTCCAAAAAAAATATTGGTTTTTTGTATTTATTAAAATAAAAATTGGGTTTTCTTTTTCTTTAAATTGATTATTGGCTGGTTGGTCCCTACCCATTTTACATTTTTAAAGTCAAAAATAAAAATTATAATTGTTAATATATTTAGTATTATATGTACATGATGAAACTCAATTTTATAAATGAAAAATAATACGAAGAATATGTTTTTTATTTATATTGAAAAATTAAAAGTATTAATTTTTATGTTTTTATTAAATAATAATAATAATTTGAAAAAAAAAAAAATGGGGGCTTCAACTATTTTACTACGTAAAAATAGGAGCAACATGGAACTTTGGAAGAGCATTGAATGCACTTCCCAAGGTTTTTGTAGGAAATATAAAGTGCCTATAATTAATATAATTTTGTAAAATCAATGCATATCACGTGGACCAATTGTATATTAATCAACAAATTTAGGGTAAAATAAATATTTAATTACTAAATTAATTTTCATTTAACCAACTTAATGTATCAAGCAAAGCTTCGGGACACATGAAGTAAAGGGAAATCAAGCGCTTGTGCGTTTGTACTAGAAATAGCAATATTTAGTTTACCTTTTAATCTGCGTTATATGTTTTATCTTATAATATGAATGCACGTTTACAATGTAATTGTGCTACAAAACGCGTTTTATTTTTTAGGAAAAACATTTTTATATATGTTTTATTTTCAATTTTTTCCAAACAATATGAGATTGCGCTAACTCTTTTTTTTGAATAGTCACAATCACTCCATACATATAAAATGTCTATTATATTAGATAAAAATATAAAAATATAAAACTTGATACAATAAATGATTATCCTCCATTGAAAGTTTTAAGATGTAATTAAAGATGTGAATTAAAAACAAAAAAAGGTTAAAATAAAGACGTTGAATAACCTGAAGACTTTTAAGAGCAATCATGAATAGTACTTAGCAGTCAAACCTAGTAAATTAGTGTAATGGCGTCAAGTGACTTATAAAAATGATCATTGAAATCAATTTAAAATATTTCTTATACATAAAAAAATCAATGTAACAGGATATTTTAATACATTGTAAATCAAAATTATATCACGTTTTCATTAGTTCTATATATAATATATATATATATAATATTATACACTAAGAACAAAAAATTATAAAAGCTTTTCTAACATGAAAATACAAATTTCCACCCACTTAAAAATTAATTTCATTTGTTTATAATGATTTAACCCACTTAAATTATCTGTACTTGGCTATTTACTATATGTAATTCCAAAAAAAATGGAAGCAGAAAACGAGTGACAGCCTAGACAGAGAGGATCATGCAGACAAGAGTGGCAGAGACGTTAAGAAGATGGGTTTAAACTTTTTGAATTGGGAGGAAAGAAGCAAATGTTGAGAGAGAGAGAGAGAGCGAATAAAAGAAGAAATTTTGATCGAGAAAGTGAAATTTTTTGGAAAAGGATGGCCAAGTGTCGAGTGCTGTAATCCAGGCATGAAAAGATCAAATGAGCATTAACTTCTTATTTATTGCATTCACCTACGCCTTCGCCTATTTTCTGAAGCTGCAGTTCAATTGCATTTAATGCTCTATCTCTCTCTCTACTCTTGTCTACAACACCAATCCACCATTTCCATGGTTCCATCTCGATGAATCATCCACTTCTCCTCCAAAAACCCACCGATCCAATGCCACGAAAAAAGATGATCGAGCCTTTCACTCTACTGGTTTTTTTTTGTGCGTTAAAATGGAAGTGTGGACACCTCCAAGTACAAATTAGACCATGGGTTCTAATCTAAACCTGCTGAAATTCGTCTTCCAGCTCCAGATTAATGGGTAAGTCTTCTTCCTGAGCTGCAGGGAAGAGAAATGAGCTTAAATTTTCTACTGTCTTGCTTGGGATGTGGTGTATAGGGGGGAATAGTTTGAGTTTCCTTCGAAGAAACCAGTTTCTAAGTAGGGATTTTGTTTCTGGTAAGATTGTTTCATCAGAAAGCTCCTTCTGATGTTCTATCTTCAAAATAATCTTATATTTTATGACATTTTGCTTATCTGTGGAAATGACAGACAGAAATGGCGTTAATGAGGGATTTCGATTGATTTCAGTATAATTTATTCCTTCTACTGGTATAATCTGTTCTTTGGAAATGCAATGTTCCAAGAAAATCAAAATGAAATAGTGTGTGCGATTTGATTTTCACTTATGGGGTTCATTTCAACAGAGTTCCTCATATGGGTCTTTAAGATGAACACTAGAAAAGCTACATTTCTGCTAGAATTTATGGTCTTGGCAAATTTGTTCTTGTGGGTATCTGGTTTAGGCTCCATGTCTTCTGTTGCCGTCTCTTATGGCGAAAAGGGTCCTGTTTTCTGTGGCTTAAAACCAGATGGTTCCCATCTTGTAACTTGTTATGGATCAAACACAGCTATAACCTTTGGAATTCCTTCTCATATCTCCTTCTCTGGTCTTGCTGCCGGTGACGGTTTCGTCTGTGGACTCGTTATGGATTCAAATCAGCCATATTGTTGGGGAAGTAGTGGATACATTCAAATGGGTGTTCCTCAACCAATGAGCAAAGAAGCTGAGTATTTGGAAATTAGTGCAGGGGATTACCATTTGTGTGGCCTTAGAAAGCCTTTGGCGGGTCAAAAAAGAAGCACTTCCTCGGTCGATTGTTGGGGCTATAACATGACGAAGACGTTTGTTTTCGATGGAGAAATCAACTCGATCTCAGCTGGCTCGGAGTTTAACTGCGGATTGTTCGCCGAAAATAGAACTGTTTTTTGCTGGGGGGACGAGACTAGCAGCTGGGTGATCAGCTTGATTCCGAAAGATATGAGGTTTCAAAAGATTGCTTCGGGAGGGTATCATGTTTGTGGGATTTTAGAGGGGGAAAGTTCTAGACCCTTTTGTTGGGGAAGGAGTTTAGACATCGAAGAAGAAATCTCGGGAACATATTCGAGCCAAGGGAGTGTCGATTTGGCTCCAAATTATTCGATTCTCTCTGTTGTAGGTGGAAAATTTCATGCCTGCGGAATAAAAAGCGTCGATCGAAGCGTAATTTGCTGGGGTTTTATAGTCAAACCGAGCACTCCGGCCCCTAGTGGAGTCGAAGTTTATGAGATTGCAGCCGGTGATTATTTCACATGTGGAATTTTAGCAGATAAATCGCTCTTGCCTGTTTGTTGGGGTCTTGGATTTCCTTCTTCTCTCCCTTTAGCTGTCTCCCCCGGCCTTTGCAAGTCCACTCCCTGTGCTCCAGGCTTCTATGAGCTGAACCAGACCACTGCTCCTTGTAAGTCTGTAAACTCTCGAGTATGCTTGCCTTGCAGCAATGGCTGCCCACCCGAGATGTACCCGGTTTTCGACTGCACTTTAAAATCGGATAGAAAATGTGTGTATAACTGTTCTAATTGTCACAATGCTGAGTGCTTGTCAAATTGTTCTAACTCATTTTCGAGTGGGATTGCGGGGAAGAAGAACGAGAAGTTTTGGTCAATGCAATTGCCTGTGATCATTGCCGAGATTTCTTTTGGCATTTTTTTGGTGACAGTCGTTTCACTGACTGCAATTCTATACGTTCGATACAAGTTGAGAAACTGTCACTGCTCTGGAAAAGAGACAAAGTCGAAGAAAACCAAAGGCGGCAGCACTGCCTTCCAAAAGGATAATGGTAAAATTCGTCCCGATTTGGACGAACTTAAGATACAGAGAGCTCGAACGTTTACTTACGACGAACTTGAGAGGGCCACCGGAGGGTTTAAAGAAGAGTCTCTCGTCGGGAAAGGGAGCTTCTCGTGTGTTTTCCGAGGGGTATTGAAGGACGGGACGGTTGTGGCTGTCAAAAGGGCGATAATGTCTCCGAACGTACAGAAGAATTCAAAAGAGTTCCACACTGAACTAGACTTACTCTCAAGGCTAAATCATGCCCATCTACTTAATCTACTCGGATATTGCGAAGAAGGCGGAGAGAGGCTTCTAGTTTATGAGTTCATGGCTCACGGATCGCTTCACCAGCACCTCCACGGGAAGAACAAGGCGTTAAAAGAGCAGTTAGATTGGGTTCGACGGGTCACCATTGCAGTCCAAGCAGCTCGAGGAATTGAGTATTTGCATGGATATGCCTGCCCACCAGTCATTCATCGAGATATTAAGTCCTCAAACATCCTCATTGACGAAGAACACAATGCTCGAGTTGCCGATTTCGGCTTGTCCTTGTTGGGACCCGCCGATAGTGGCTCCCCATTGGCCGAGCTACCGGCAGGGACCCTCGGATATCTCGATCCCGAATACTACAGACTCCACTACCTCACTACGAAATCCGATGTCTACAGCTTTGGAGTTTTGCTATTGGAGATTGTTAGTGGGAGAAAAGCAATTGACATGCAATACGAAGAAGGAAACATAGTCGAGTGGGCAGTGCCGTTGATCAAATCCGGAGACATATCGACAATTCTTGACCCAGTTTTGAAGCTACCTGCCGATATGGAAGCCATGAAAAGGATCACGAATGTGGCCTGTAAGTGCGTGAGAATGAGAGGGAAGGAGAGGCCGTCGATGGATAAAGTCACGACAGCTTTGGAACGATCTCTCGCTCAGTTGATGGGGAGCCCGTCAAGTGAGCAGCCGATTTTACCGACTGAGGTGGTTCTGGGAAGTAGTAGATTACACAAGAAATCTTCTCAAAGATCAGTCAAATCGATCGGAGACCGACGTGGCAGAGGGAGAGGATCAAAGATTCGAATTTCGAGCTCCATCGTGGATTACATTTCCGAGTGTTACTTCTTCTCAGAGGAGAAAATCCTCTGTTTCAGAGGCAGATGTTGATGGCAAGACTTTAGAGCAAAGAAACAATGGAAATGTGAGTGGTTTTGTTGATGGATTGAGAAGTTTGGAGGAAGAGATTGGGCCTGCTTCTCCACAGGAAAAGCTGTTCTTAGAACACAATTTCTGAAGAAAACTACCCGGAAAACCAGCTGAGAAAGAGATGGAAAACCAGGGTAGTTTCCCGTGGTGGTTTTGAGATCAATTTCCCGAGAAAAAATGACCAGAAGAACAGCTGAGAAAGGGATGGAAAACCAGGTTTCAGATTCTTGGTGGGTTTTTCCTAAAACTTCTGGTATAACTATATATATATGATAACTTTTTGATTATGTAACTTCTATTTATCTATCATTTTCTGAGAATTCATTGGTTATGTTCTTCCCTCGAAACACTGCTTGATTCATCGTGGTGGCTGTTTTCCACTCTTTTTCATCTTCTGTCACAGTGGTTTTTTGTTTCTTCTCAATGATAATTCACTAGCATACTAACCTCCACATGCATTGCAGACATAAATCAACAAATATGTGTGAATACCATGTACGAGCTCGCGGAAAACATCGTGCAATTACGGGCATATACATCTAGTTCTATAATGGCTCCATTTGAGCAGATCAATTTCATGAATAAAAAAGTGGGTGTTCAACAATTTGCATCTTTCAGACTCCCTAATGGGTTTAAAAGAAGCTTCCCAAATCGTATGACGACATGATAATAAAGCAAATTCATGATTAAATCTAAAAATTTATGTTTTGGACAGCAATTTCATTTCAGAAAGAAGTATACGCACGGTGGGCTGCAAACCTATCCGCCGTGAAGGGTGGAAATGAATACTACCACATCCTTTTCTTCCAGTGTAGTATCAAGTTGACCACTCAGCTCCCAATCACAATCATTTACAAGAACAAGAACACCAGGTCTCCTGCAAGACACAAACAATTTCACATCTTATGAGACTATCTCAATTCAAAGGAAAACCTCTCACACCTTAATCCATATGGTTGGTGTATATAAATCAAACTTCACTGGCAGTAGCTGTTACATGAGAGTAAGAAGGAATTAAAACCCACAACCTATGCACCTTACAACGCTGCATGTGGCCAGCGATATAAACAACCTTTAAACAAGTCTACCAGGAGATAATTATCTGGTCAAGATTCTATTGATATAATTAATCCTATTTTCAGGTGTACAAGTTTCTGATAGTTGATCCCTTCATGTGCTTACAAGATGGTCACAACATGTTCTTTAACTACTGCTCTGCACCAAGACGAGATGAGCATCTTACTTTTATTAGTAATCAAGTTTATATTGGAACATACATACAAGAGTTAGAGCCAAAAGAACTCTACACTGTGAAAGCCTTCAGAAAAGGCCTACCCAAGCTAAAACTTCAACCACTCAAAAAAAAAAAAAAAAAAAAAAAAACCAATATGACAAGATGAGTATCTTATCAGCTTTCTATATTTATAATCAATCTTGTCTTCAAAGACCAGTTTCTCATATATAATCTCTGGTGCCTCGATATGCTATGAAAGTAAGATCCAACTTTACGACCGTTTACACCATCACCCTTCTATATTTCTAATTAATCATGTTTTCAGGGGCCCCCATAATTTCTTTTTCCGATCAAGGTATCTTCTAAATAAAAAAGCAGCATGATCTGAGAATTAGACAGAAAAGTGTTTCCTAGTATACTTACACGGAATCTCCTTTCATAAACATTTCAGGTCTCTCTTTGATCAGATTGTTACGAACCCAAGAAAGCAAATATTTCATGGTCAGCTGAAGATAAAAATTAAGAAAATATTACACAAATATACATCTACAGGAGGATGAGTTTAAACAAAAATATAATTCCTTGTACAGAGATTTTGAGTGACCAGAACCTTTTCTCCATTTTGAGGATTGACACCAACATTATGAATCTTAACAGAGTTGCAAAGAAGCTCTAATCCTCCACTGCATAAAGCATTTTACTTTTCAGATATCTATACAGCAACAGGTGAATATCACATTTACTGCGTCAACTAAATAGAACAAAACATAACTTGACAAATGAGTAATGAACTAATTTATTCAAGTCCAAATCAATTCGTAACTAGTCTATGTTCTCACAATCTCTGTAAATAAATATCATGATTGCACAAACAACCACATAGTCTCCAGTCAAATAAAATAATTATCCAAATTATGGTTTTTTATATTCTAATAATACACTCTTGTCATTCGCGTCTGTACGATGTAAATATAAAGCATCTAGTTCCAAAGAAAAAAAAAAGCTAAAAAATGTATAAGCCCAAACTTTTATCCACACAACAAGAAGCACTAAAGCTTGGAAATTTTCGTTAACTTTTTAAAATAGTCCTTAAAACTACCGTCTGACTTCTGATACTAATTTTGATTTCTGTAAGGATAAACATGATAAATCAACTACCTACAACAAAATTCCCCTAAATCCCTTGCCAATCTCAATGACAAAAAATTTATAAAACAACTACAAAAATTTTCTGAGACAGTTTCTAACCGATAATTTCAAGACGAAGAAGAAAGATTTACCCGAATTCGAGAGTCAAAAGCATATTCAACGAAATTTCTCTGAAACTCAAAACCCTAGAGCGAGAGAGAGGGGGGGAGGGACTTGCCAGTTGCTACCGTTAGTCAGCCAAACGTGAACTCCGAACCTTTTCAAATCATTCGCGATGTTTTGAAGTGTACATTATTCTAAAAACTATTTCCATTTTTGATTTCTAAACAAAGAGATAATGAAAGTTCATAAATACCCTCTACACATCTTTAAAAACATGAGCTTTTAGCTAATCTTTTTATTTCTCTTTACTTAAAAAACAAAAAAAAAAAAGATGCAATAACTTGACCTTGGCATCCAATTAAAAAAAAAATTCCGTGCCGAAACTTAGTTGGGTCGGTTTTGAGTCTAGCCGCCACTTTGGACTATGCTTACAGTGCGTTTTTTGCCAATATTAGCTAGCTCGACTTCGACGACCCTCTCCCGAGGATGAGCAATGAGTAATGACCCCCTTCTTTAAATCAACTCGTGCTTTTGGCAAGGAGGGGTGGGTCGAACCAACTCAGACCGACAAAACCGGATTGATAAATTTGGTTATGTTCAATTTTCATTAGCATGACAATGGTTTTTAGTTGAGATTCAATGGTTTTGTTTGTTAATAAATTATTCAAGCACGAAAATTGAAGACTATAAATTAGTATGGACATCAACCCCATCCTAACAAAAACACTAGATCAACTCTACACCGAGATTTCGGTTTGATTCCAAGATTTTAAAATTCAGTTCGGTTCCAAACTGAATTATTTTTGCCTTATTAGTAAGCTCGATAGAGTAAAATTATTAATGGCTATCGAATGAAATTCATCGGTAATAATTGAAAATATGATATTTTTTTATTAATAGTAGAGAAATTCAAAAGAAAACAATAATTTTTATCTAGTTTGTACATAATGTAACGTCAACATTATAATGGAGTAGTCATAGTCTATGATGCTTAAATAATATTATAGAAAGTAACACGTAATAATAGTTGGTTGCCCACTTTTGAAGATCTCGAAATCGAATTTCAAAGAAAGAATATAGAATTTTCCAAGGAATTATGCCATTGGATTGGAGAATATGTCAATGATTAGGACACACAAATTAAAAATTCAAAAAATCTTAAAACTAATTAATTCCAATAAATAAAAAAGGGCATGAAGAACATTTTCTCCGATTTTTTTTCAAAATATAATAATTTAAATTTAAGAAAAAAATACAATATAAACCCTAATTTTCAACTATAATCACCGTGACAAGCAGCTTGATTGATTTATTGAAATCATAGAGTTTATTTTACAATATAGTTGAAGTATACAAGTTTGTTACATTGATCTATCTTAGACGGACTCATATGGGTTGGGTGGGTAAATCAAGCCTGCATTCAACGTCTCTTTTTTCTCCCTCCACCGATCCATCTCCGGCCGGTGAACTTTCTGATTTCTGTTGTGGTTATGGCTGCCGACTGCCGTGTTTGGCCGGAAAAATAATAATCCGTGCATTTTCGTCCAGCTTTCAGCTGCACAGTCTTACTGTGCAGGCCACAGCCTGAGCCCAAAATTTGAGCCTCGCTTTTACATCTTCTGGATGATCACCTGCAAAAGTTAGCGCTGACAGATCAAACTCAGAAAAAATTAGTCCTCTGCAAGTAAAGACAAATAATCAAGTACGGGGAAAATTTCTCAACATCCAAACCTCTGACAGAAGATAAATCCAAATTTTAAAATTCAGACAAAATCGCCAGCATTGCTCACCGGGGCTGGAGATTATGAAGTTCGCAATCGGGGTTGAAGAAGGAGGGGCACGAATCAGACGGCGGAGCCGGAGAAGTCTCCGGTGACTTCTGGTGGTCATCGATAAACTTCTGGCTCATCGAATAACAGAGCTCAAGCGCCGGCAGGGTATTGCAGAGCTCCGGAATCTCATCGTAACTGAACCCAAATCCAAGATCTAAGCAGCCTTTGAGCTCATCCAGATCCTCGTCGGTCAAGCTCTTGGTTCTCATCAAATCATCCTCAGCCGCAGCCTCGACATATCCCTCTACAAGAACCTGTCTTTTCTTCTTCTTCTTCTTCGTCTTCGCCGTCGTCGCATTCGTCGCCGATTTGTCTCTCACCGTCATCCAAACATCAAATTCCGAGCTCAGCTCACTTGGGTTCTCTAAATTTGCTTCATCTTGAGAAAGGTTAGCCACAGCCATCTCCGGTGGCGGCAAAATCTCTCACTTCCCCTTTGTCTCTCCGCTGTCGTGTCTGTCAGAGAAGTTGAAAGGACTCTTCAGTTTTTATATAAAGCCTGCCTTCACAGAAAGCTTCCACCTTTTCCATTTTTTCTCCCACCACATTTTTTTTTTTATTTTCTATTAATTTAAATGTGAAGTCCATGTTAAACATTGAAGTGTAAGTTAAGAAAGTAGGTTTTTTTTATATATATCGTAAATAAATTTTTGAATTTAACATCAATGATTAAATCTTTGTCGTAAAACAAATCATGTTTTTATCATTTGATATTTTTTACTGGAACCCCCGATACAAGAGTTTTGGTGACTATTTGCAAAAAAATTATGTTTTTATCATTTGATATTCTTTACTAAAACTCCCGATACAAGAGTTTTGGTGACGGTTGCAGTCTCCAAAAAAATAAAATTGACAAATTTAATCTCAAGAATCGTTAAAATCATTTCATCAGAAGTTGTTTCTCTCTTAAAATCGTCAACTCAAAAAGATTACGTGATTTAAATGTCAATGCCTCTTAGCTTAGAGGATTATTTGCTTAATAAAAATTCGATGACGGGATTGATATTCATCCCCGCGATTAAAAACCGATGTGCACTTTACCCTTAATTTAAATACAATATAAATTAATTTCCTTTATTTCTAAAATTTCATTTTCATATTTTTTTTAAATTTAATTTATATTAAAATGAACATATTGAAAATGATCATTGTTGACTTTAAATTACAAAATGTACAGAGTAGCCGATTGTGACACGTGGTCAGGATTGAGTGGTAGGCCCCACCATGTTTATTGAACATTTTGTTTTGTATTTCGTAGAAAGCGATCAAGCGAAGAGACATTGCCCACGTGAGTGGAACCAGAGGATGCGTTTGGTGACGGATGTAAGGCTTATCCACAATCCAAACTCGGAATAGACTTGTTCTTGCTTTTTTTTGTCTCCGCCAATTGGTCGAGGGTTTGCGGGTGGTGTTTGGTAATCCATCTTTCTTGTTTTTAAAACTCCCCTTGGATTCTAATTTTAACAACTAAAGTTTTCTATTATTAGCAAATTTTATATTCTGTGTTACCAAATTTCTAGACCTTGGCACGGTCCGATTTGGTTACGTTTGAAAATTGGAATCGAGCTGTGAGATGGTATTTGGTTCCGCGATCGTTTTCAAAATCAAATCAAAATTTTTATTATTGACTATATAAATGTAAGTTGATTGAACCTATCTTGTTAGGATAACGTCGAGTTTGGGTCGGGTTTGAGTCGAGTCCGAGTTCAGTTATAAGTTATTCTTAAATTTGGATTAAATTTAAAACAAATTTGAGTCTAATTTTATAATTCACAGTTCGATTTGCCAAAAATTGCAAGCTGAAACATAGTCCATAGTTCTTCTATTTAACAAAGCGGTTAACAATTATTATGAAGGTGAGAAAATGATATATCGAGACCAAATCGTGGGTCTGATTTGGTTCTGTCCACCACTATAATTGCAATTTGTTAATTATCTTTGTTGATATTTATCGTGTTATAAATCATATCTAGTCCAATTAAGATAACCTAATTCAAATCATTGTTTATCGAGATATTTTATCAATTATTAAGTTGGTTATCTTGTTTTGGTTATCAAGGAAATAGAAAGGGTTAAATATTTAAAAAATAAAAAATTTAAGTTTATCAATTTTATAGTATTGTGACAATTAGTGACAAATATGACTTTGTGTGAGGATCTAGCTCATGCTAGTGAACGTGTACAATCTCACATCATTTGCGATAGTGTAAAATGTATGATTTATTAATAAAGTTCTTCTTTCTACCTAGTACAAGAAATTTTTGGCAAACCTCAAAAAGAAATTTACACGAATTTCGACCCAAAGCTTACAATATTGTATTAGGAACACTGGAGAACGTTACAAGTATTATATAATAGGATAATTCCTTAAAATTCTAACATTAGAGATCATTTAACTTAACTTATTTTTTATTTTTTACAAACACGTTCTATCTTTTAGTTGTCAACAATTTAAAGTTTGACGTAAATTTATTCTTAAAACACTTATATATCACATGTTTTTAATCAACTCAATTTTGAAACTATCGAATCTTATCTTATTTTAAACATTTAAATCGCCAGGAATTGATCCATGGTAACGTTTGAAATCGTGGAAAAGGAAATCGAATTACTTGGAAAAAAAAAAAGTGTAAAGAATAAAACTAAAAGGTAACGTAACACTAACAGCAGGTAGAAGTTGAAATTGGAACGTGGGTCCCACAACCGAAATTGATGTATCTGGAAATTGGAATCATCATGATCGAGGCAGAAATGACGTGGATGCAAATGATTGGTTAACGATTATAATAAGGACAATTACGGGCCAGCATCCCACGTGGCCTGTCATTATCGGTTAATAATGATGCCACAAAAATGACTCGGCCACTATTTCAGTGATTAAAGTTTGTGGGGACACCTGAAGCGGGCCCCACCTAAAGATTTGTCAATATAGCCAGCCAGGCAATGGGTGGGTCCTACACCAACGCCGTGGGTCCCACTGACTCGTGCGATTAAATCAAGCGAACCAAGTATGTTTGTTTGTTCATCAGGGAATATTAGTAGAAGAGATATTTTGGAATTTAATCAATGAACGGTGGTGATGTGGTTGGAGCAGGATAAGGTGTATGAAGACTAGGAGTAGTAGGTAATAACTCTCTCTCAAATCTATTCTTATTAAGTTGTTTCAATCTTACACTAAACAAAATCAATTTATTTTTATTTACAAAATTAATTTAATTTCCAAGAATATTCATATATTCAACAATTAGTTTGCAATTTTTCATGATATTAATTTATTTTATTTTTTGAAATTTCTTAAAATTCAACGAGTATTACGAGGAAGTCATTTTATTCTTCAGACTTTAAATAAAAAAATCTAATTGAAAAGATAATGGAAAAATTTGAAATTTTATTTAATTATTTATGGATATTATGTGAGATGAGGAGGTTGTTCTCATGAAATGTGACTATAATATATACTCTCTCAAATTGATGAAAAGACTGGCCATGAACTCCGCACTAATCTAATTATTAAGTAGACGATCGCGACGCGGTCTGATTTTTGGTTTTTCGAAAGTAAAGGAATGAAAACAAATCAACTCGGGATTGGTAATATATATTTGTCTATCTCTGTCAAACCAGACCAGACTATCGAGTGATTTTTGATCGAGTTAAAAAATAACGTTCGATGTAAATATGGAGAATAATCTAAACTAGAAAACAAAAAATTACGGAGCATTGCTTTACATGTTCATATCAACTTTATGTGGGAAAGTATTTCTTTTTTTTTTTAATGTTTGTAATTTATTATTTTCAAATAAAATAGGAGAATTAGATAGAGAGAGGTTACTTGAGTGAACTTAAAAAAATTGGAGGAGACTAAAACCCTAATCTTACTCTCTTCACTGGGATGCTCTATTCAAATCAGGGTAAAAGTTAGTGCTGCTGATATGATTGGATTCAGTGGCTTGGAGATTATGTCGTCTAAACCTGGCAGTAGGTTGCACTTTGGTACACTATGACCAACATTAAAGAGCAGTGACTAGTAGATTACAGAACCATTTTTTTTTGTAGTTTTTCTCATAGTGATTAAAATATCAATTAATTTATGTTATTTGAGATAGCTCAATTGATCTTGTTAACGCCCCAAAACATGAAATCCGAGACGGGCAACTCGGCTTTCCAGGGCAAGAGGATTCTCGGGGTAGTTTCCTACATGTATTATCTTTGTTTCTTATGATCTCATTAATTTATCTTCTTAAAATATTCACTGAAGTATCAAATTAATGTAATAAATTAATTACTTTTAATGAGAACTAATATTTTAAAAAATTAAAATAAGAATTATTAAAAACAAGAGGACGAAAAAAGATTACAATCCCATTGGATTGATTCCTTATTCCAATGTTCATTTATACCACATTTTTGACCTAGTGTCACGTTTTGATTGATTTTTAATGTGAAATTTGAAAGAGGAAGCGTAACAAGGGTTGTTAATTGCATTTCTTCTTTTAGAATATGTTCTAGTTTTAAATGCCTAAGCAAACACTAAAAATCAAACTAACCAAAGCTACAGATAGCTTTAAAATCCCATCAGCTATACAATATAATGAAATTAAATCCATATCAACAAACGAACGACTCGTTATCACAAGTAGAATTTGTTAATTTTATGCAAAGAAAAAAGAAAACTTAAAATCCAAAGAATAAACATGTCATTGTGATAATCTAATATACTAATAAATAATGATACACCGATGAATTTCTCAAAGTTGTATTCTTAAATAAGAGCATTGTTTTATCGGACGAGAAATTTCTTTCTACTCTGAAAACACCAACTAATTTCACTACACAACACAACACAACAGATAATGCTGGATTTTTTGTTATCGAGAGCGATGAACAAACTGCTCATGTTCTTCCTACCAAAAAATAAAAAGAAGGGGAAGTAAGAGTAACAAATGTTAAGTTGTTGGACTGTACTTTTTTTATGATCGGTTCAAGAACATAATGAATCCTAAAAAGTGAGCTAGATCATTCCCTATGAACAAGCATTCGATGGGGTCGTGTTTTCAAATGACAATCACCAAAACAATTGTTAAAGTAGGTCGGATCAATTACCCGGTTGACGATGATCATTCTCCATCAATCTTGTCCAGACCATCTTTCCACAGTGCATCAAGGTTAAAATTGCAATGAAGTAGAGCATAGGAACAGCAATGACACAACCCCCAGATGCAAAATTCAGTAGAGTCTAGGAAGGAAACAAATTATAACAGAAAAACTTCAGCCAAGAATAACACATTTGTATAATGAGAGCAACTCTAATGGAAAGTTCCAACAGTATAAACAAACCAGAAAATTATAGAAAATAAAAGGCTGATGCGAAGCTTTTCAAAACATTTGCACTATTTTCAACACATTTAGTATAAAGTATTAGACCAATGATGTAGTCACACACCGAATTAGATTTAAAAAAAAAAAAAAAAATTCTAGCTTTACTCAAATTTATCTATCATCCCCCTAATCTCCCTCAATATGACAACTACTACACAGAGTAAGCACTATCTGAATCGTATTGTCAAGGTATCATATGTTTATCCGACCAGAATTATCTACATCAAAACCTCAGCAATTGATCCACTACGCTTTAACACCAGTTTTCTTCCACGAAACACTAGAGAAACTGTAAACAGTGTAATTCTTCAGGTCTTATAAAAGTGAATCTATCAAAATCTCCTGAACAAAGCAGCTTCCAAGACTTTCTCAAAATACATACTCCCAACTCCAACCCCAAGTTAAAACCAAGCTTCTTCTTTAGTACATTTCCCCACAATCGAATATTGTTAACAGACCGAATAAAATCCTTATTTAATTAATTACAATTCATCTCGTAGACTTCATGTAGTTAACCTTGCAATCTACTCTGGATGAATGAAAATCACTGTAGTATTCTCTTCACCAAGAAGAGAATCTCCACAGATTTTCTATTCCAGCTTCAGAAAAATTATATTATATTCTCTCTTTATTTCCAAACACGTCTAAGTATATTCTAAAAATATCAACTACCATAATACCCAATCAGACGTTGCTGAATAACATTCTCCTTCACAAACAACTACTTAGCTAATAAAATAAATAAATAAATAAAACAGTAAAGAAACATATAACACTAGAAAGACAAGTGAACTGGAATCATAAAAATGGCTTTTAAGTGTATCAGACTGCAAGTGGCAAGAGCATGTAGTAACTTTGTAAATTCCAATACTCGTCCATGTGCATCATTAGTTCACAAAACGTGGTCTAAACTATTGTTTTAACATGAAACAATTGTTTTGAAGAAGTGTAAACTGTACAAAAGCAGTAAGCACAAGAAAATCTCCCGTCCATCCAATTGGAAAAGAGCCAAAAAAGGAACCTCCATAACATACATAATATAATATGCATTTACTAACGCAGAATAACATGACATATAGATTTATTTTAATAGATAAAAATAAATCTATTGATGCGCAAAGCTTTTGTACAAATATAGGAGATAAAGCTTGCAAGAAAATGTTACACCTCGACAACAAAGAGAACCCAAAAAAAATTGCACTCTCTTTGCCCCACCACCTAAGGACATTACACAGACTGAGATCGAAAAATCAAAATTTGAACGCTCATCATTAAAAACGGTTCTATTCTTTTTGTACCACATAAGCCATAACAAACAAAAAGCACTAAGTGCCATCCTTTTCTCACCACTTAATGCCCCTTTGACCCATGAGACCTTCAATTGTACCTAGTATTCCCACCCATCACGAGCTTGAACCACCACACAACAAAGAATATGATTCACAACTCTTAAGGAACATTTTATTCAACAAAGAAAATTCTCTTTGTTTAAGATTGTCCAACATTAGGACAGGCTTTCTCAATCCAAGGGAATAAACCATACTAGGGGGCACCTTATTCCTCCACACACTCAGCTCCCACACAATGAGACCAAAATAACAAAATTTGGGAGATGAAAATCCTTCATCTCAGGGACCAAAGCATATTTACTGCCAAAACCAGACAACGCTAACAACACATAACACAACTTTCTTAGTTGTTTACTTTACAAATAAATGAATTAACTATGCATGCTATATCATACCAGTCAAAAATTAGAATTTAAAAAATAAAATAAAAGCTTCATCGCAATAAATCTCCTAGGCTCCACCAAATACACAAGCATACAAGATAAAACCAAATGTCTTTGCACTTTCCATATGGAAAAATATGTCTTTGATGACTTATAATTATCTCTTTATCTGAAGTTCTTGCAATAAAGTGTGAATTTTTCTTATCTTGTATGAATAAAAGACCTATTGAGCAAGCTCGTGAAAATTTAGGGGTTTACCATCATTCCAGCAACAAGATGAACTATGGGAACAAAATATTGGTCCACTTTCTTCCCCTCTGCATATCCATGAAATGCAATGACCATTGAGAAAGTGTGGATGGTAACAAAAGCCAATGCAATGATAGCTGTAGAAAAATACAAACTATAAGAGAAACGAACCAATACACATGTCATATATCATCAGTGGTACATAGATATTAAATTTAGAGATAATTTGTCTAGAATAGCTCAGCAAGTCATATTGTATAAGAAAATGAATAATCACATATGAATCATAAGCACATAAAAATTATTATTTCAGTTCACATAACTTCATTACACTAACAACAATGATTTGAGACAAACTCACAAAGAACAAGAAAGAATGGTATCTGTGAACAGCTATCAACAAAGTAGGTTCCAGGACCAAAGGCTGGAGTTAAAAGGCTTAGACAAAAAAACACAGCATGAGCCACACCATGTCCCAGACCCCCAGCTGTATTCAAGTGATTGAAAATATGTCAGCATGAATCAATGTAACAAGTATTTTGACAAGGTACTAAAATTGCGAAGTCATAGAGAAAACTGGTTGAACCTTCTATACCTTTTTTCTAGCCTCATGGGAAAAGAAAAGAAACTACTATAAAAATATTGACAATTATCATATTGGCCGTTGGAGTCTGTCATTGATATGTTAATAGTCTGGTCAAATGCTAACAATTAGCTTCATCAAATACTAGTTGAGATTTTCCTATTGAGAGCGAAGATGAACCTAATAATGGAACTTGTAGCACGAAAACATGGTTTATAAGGCTTGTTGGGATATCCTCAATGACTTAAAGTTTCGTTGGCGAGGAAGTAATACTCATATGAAGCAATGTGAAACACAGTCAGGCTTACCAAGAGCAATCTGCATTTTGTCTGTCAGAAATAGGCGTGGTTTTGAGACTCTATCAGCAAAAACATCTAGCATATCTTCCAACCTCCTATATCACCAGGGCATAGTGAGTTGAAAGAGATAAATATCCATACAAAGGAATACAGGTTCACATATAAACCGAAAGCATTAGTATCTATAAGTCAAAAAATACAAGAATTACAGCATTTTTAGCTGTAAGTATAACAACATTTAATAGTGATTCGAAGAAAGAAGGTAAACTAGAGATTGAACTCACAATAATAAGAAAAAAATGAAACTGTCCTTTCAAACTTTAATTGTCTTAGATCAATAAATGAGAAGTTCATCTAACTCTTATTTTATCATGAAGTTTTATGCCAACAACAAAGTTTATGAAAATCGTCAAAACAAGAATTCAATCTTCCGAAGTGAGTAGCATAAGTCTAAAAAATGTGAGTAGTAAGAAGAGTCTTGAGATTTGAACTTATAGATTTTCCAGAAAGCCACTCGAAGCACTTCTTGAAAAGCAACAGACGTAAGAATAAGAATTCCATAGGGCCACCATGCAGTGGATTTCAGAGGAAGAAAAGCTCTCCACATGCCAGCCAACACAATTAAGCTGATAAGCCATAGCAAGGCGCTACACATTAATAAAAAAATTATTAGAGGCCAATATACACATACAATCGGATCAAAGAATTCAAATCACAATAAAATAAGCTCAACAATTGGTCGAATCCGATGATACCAGATTTATTCGCAAATTTAGTAGAGAAAACAGAAATTAAGTTAAACATACTCAACAGAGAATTTGAAAGTACGAAGAAATGATGATTTTGTTCAAAGAAGTGCAGCAGTGAATTGCCATTATGCTTCAATTAAGAAAAAAAAATCTACAGAAACGCAGACCTAGACCTATAAGATAGCTGAGAAAAAGAATCAAAAGATGGATCAAGTCAAGGAAATGAAGAAAAATGGGAACAGTAATGTCTAAATCCTCCTATCAACGATAACAGCAGGTGAGAGAGAGCGAATGCCTGGAAAGAACGGTAAGGATCAAGAAGGGCTTCTTGGAGATGACAGAGACAAAGAGTGAGAGAGACGGCCCTAGCGCTAGCAACGCATATCCAATCCCCGCTGCAACAGTCATCTCTCTCTCTCTCTGTGAAATCCCCTCCTGCTTTCAAAATAGAGAAATCAGTCTTTTCCAAACAAATAAATTTTAGACTTAAAACTTAGTTATTATTTATTTTAACCTATAATTGTATATTTGCTTTTTAGATGATATAATTTTTCAGATTGGATCTCTTGTATTAATAAATAAATAACACGTAAATGAGTCACGGAAAAACATATTCGAAACAAATTAACTTTCGATTTAAAACATAATTATTTTACTCTATATAAGTCATGGCCAAATTGCCTATGTACTTTGAATAGTAAATAAAACAGTTCGTGTCTTGAATAGAAAAACAACAAAAATGAGGGAATATTCAATTTATCACTTACCAACTTGATATTGTTGAACCAGGCAACAAACATGCTTGAACCATTTCACGAAGCATGTGTCCCGACAAAACAAAATTCGGATAGTTAGCTCTTGGTCATTTGATTAAAAAACAACGTTGACGAAGACGTGTAAATACACAATTACGAGGTGAGAATTGAAACTTTCCATAAATTTCTCATTTCTCCCTTAAAGATGAAACTTTTCTTATTTCTTATTTTTTTTAAGATCTACTAAGCAAATAATATTTTTGTTCCAATTTTTACCTCATTTTCTCCCTATGAATCAAACTTTTCTCGATAAAATTTGTTAAATGCGTTGCGTTTTCTTTTGCTTTAAATGGGTCATTTCAATTCACCCTAGTTATATTTACTCACCCAATTTGAAATACAATTTTCATTTGGACTATTTTCTAGTCTTCAAAATTGTTGTGCTTTCAAGAAGTGTGTGAAAAAACAAGGGAGTTGTTGTAATCAAAGTAGGTTAAAATGGCCATTAGAAAAGAAAAACATAAAATATTTCAAGAAATCAATTTTGTCTCTATCCTTTAAGTTCATAGTTAAATTGCTCTATGCCTTAAATAAAATCAATCACATAAACGACACATAAGTATGTGTGAGCTTACGCGCATATATATTATTAAAAGGGAAATTACCAAAAATGACCACAAACTACGTGTATTTTTCGATTCCAACCACAAACAAAATTTTTTAACAATTCAAACCATCACGTTTTGAAAATCTGCCAAATATAACCACGCCGGACGGACGGACGTGGATTGTGTCTGTCCTGACGTAATTTGGCCCAAACCCGGACGGACGGACGGACGGAAAAAATACGCGTCCGTCCCCCGTTTTTCGTTCAATCAAAATCTGCCACGTAGTCGCCACGTAGCTTATTCGGACTCTATAAATCCCGTCCGTCCGGGTTAACTTAAAACTTTCCCGGACGGACGGTATATTGTCCCGTCCGTCCGGGTACTCGATATGAAAACCAGCGAAAAAGGGAAAGTTGGATTTTTCACCTGCGACAAAAACATCGACAAAAGGCGACGAAATTGGACTTTTCACTCGAAGCTTTAAAATTTTTCGTAGATTTACGAAAAAAAAGCGTTTGTGGTAATTTCTTTATAAATTCTGATTCATTTTCTTAAAGTTTTAACATAAATAACGTTAGAATCTGAGCCCTAATTCGATAATGGGAAAAATGTGGCAATCGGACGGACGGGGAAATATAGCGTCCGTCCGGGCATCTTCATTAAATGCGGCCCGGACGGATGCGTAAAAAGGAGTCCGTCCGGGTCTCTTCATTAAATGCGACCCGGACGGACGCGTAAAAATGCGTCCGTCCGGTCGAAACCAAATATACTGAATTTGTTTTTTTTTTTTTTTGTCAATTTTTCTGTTCGTTTATTGGGTGTATATGAAATTATATTATTGTCAAAACTATTTTGTATTAAATTCATAGGATATTGTTTAACTTGAATAACATTTTGATTTTTTTACAGATAATTGTCGCAAATAGCTGAGAGATTGGATGATGTAAATGAGCCTGCGAACATAGACTGGTATATGGAGGAGGACGCTCCCATATACGGTGATATTCAAGCATTTGATCACTTAGAGGGTGATGGAGAAATACAAGTGTGTTCAATTTCAAAAACTTTAGACGATGAGCTACGAACACCATTCAATTCTGAGGATGACGAGGTGCAAAGCAGACAAACAAGGGCTGCAGATTCTGGTGATTTTGCTTTGAGTAGAAAATATATATCTTTGCAGGCCATTAGAAATGAAATACGAGACTATTCTTTGAAAAAAGGATATGATATCAAGATTGTTAAAAGTGGGAGGAACAGACTGACGGCAAAATGTGAAGGAGTAGATTGTCAATGGCATTTGCATGCATCGGCTATGCAAAATGAGACCACTTCCAAATAAAGTCATACTGTAATGATCACAATTGCGTAAGGGTATTGGATAATCGACATGCTATAGCAAAGTGGTTGGCAACAACTTATTCAGATAGGTTCAAAAGTCAACCTGACTGACCCATTCCTGATATTATCGAGACAGTGAGGCGGGAACACAAAGTGTCACGACCCTAATCCCGAAACCGTAAAAGAATTTTTTTTTTTTTTTTTACTCTAACTGTACGTAAGGCGGAATCTAAAACGACATCGAAAACGGAATTGAAATCGAAGTTCGTTCAATAACACAGTTAAAACAAACCATTAAAACAATTAAAATTTAAAACAAATAAAACATATAAAAACAATTAACTATTAAATTTAAATTCTTTTTTTTTATATATATGTCATGGCAATCAATAGCCACAAAAGTGCCTACTGATCGCCCATTCCATACAAGGTATGGCGATCAATAGCCACTTTTGTGGCTATTGATCACCATATGGGCGACTGCTCGCCACAACTGTGGCGAGTAGTCGCCACACTCTCTGGATCAACTCCAGAGAGTGGCGTTTCTTTCGCCACTGAGGCGATTACTCGCCTCCCAGAGGCGAGTAATCGCCCGGCTCTCTGGATTTCTCCAGAGAGCCAAGCCTCCTTCTCCCTCCCTTCTTCTTTTCTTCACTTCACGCAATATCCTTCACCCTCACATCTCACCATTTTCCTTAACACCAAAACCCATAACATAATAACACTCTAACTTCCCACTACTCCTTCACCCCATTTCTTCACACACCTCCCTAAATTACACACCAAGCGTGACATTTACTCGAACACCCAAAACCGGCCTAATACCCCTTAAACATAATCAAATTTCATAAAAAACAAACGGCGTGGATATGTTTAAAAGTTTAACAAGCCTACCTGTTTTAAAACATCAAAATCATCCCAAAACATCGTAATTTATCTACACGGTCACCAAACACCCAAAATACATCCAATCATACAATAGTCTATAGGAATCCACTGTTAACCCCAAAACATATCAAAATGTACTAAACATCCATCAAATTCATCACTATCCCATCTTACCCAAAAACTCTCAAAAACTTCAAACCTTGAGTCACCAACTTAGCCAAAACACAAGCCGCCGCCACGAGCTCCGCCCATCGACCGCTACACCTGATCGTCGTAAGGTGGTTCCTCACCTTCGTTCTCGTCACCTACATCATACAATAACTACATTAAGCCTAATGCTTAGTAAAGAGCGTACTAAACATAACTTTACATAAATGCATGACATTTATAAAACATTTTCGTTTAATTTCTTTTAAACCGTTTTCTTGCCCCGTAGTACATTCGTGACTTGCCCCGTAGTACATTCATGACTTGCCCCGTAGTTCATTCATGACTTGCCCCGTAGTTCATTCATCATTCATCATTCATCATTCATCATTCATTCATTCATCATTCAGCATTGGTTATCTTCTTTAATTCAACATTTTCATAAAACGTGCTCATAATAGTTCGTATCACTTTAGAGTAAAAACATGATGCATGAGGTAATACATTCGTAGGAAAAAAACCTATCAACGAGCACTACTTAATCACTAAAGTACTACCTAAAATCACTAAAGCACTGCCTAAACTACCCGTCCTTTCTACAACCCATATTTCCACCTTTTTCATCACATCAAACATCATCAACATTGTACGACGTAGGGCCTTAGTGGCCGGAAAGCCTAACGCTCACTTACCTGCGTCCTAAATATTCATCATTCATCATTCATCATTCATCATTCATCATTCATCATTCATCATTCATCATTCATCATTCATCATTCATCATTCATCATTCATCATTCATCATTCATCATTCATCATTCATCATTCATCATTCATCATTCATCATTCATCATTCATCATTCATCATTCATCATTCATCATTCATCATTCATCATTCATCATTCATCATTCATCATTCATCATTCATCATTCATCATTCATCATTCATCATTCATCATTCATCATTCATCATTCATCATTCATCATTCATCATTCATCATTCATCATTCATCATTCATCATTCATCATTCATCATTCATCATTCATCATTCATCATTCATCATTCATCATTCATCATTCATCATTCATCATTCATCATTCATCATTCATCATTCATCATTCATCATTCATCATTCATCATTCATCATTCATCATTCATCATTCATCATTCATCATTCATCATTCATCATTCATCATTCATCATTCATATCATCATTGGTTATCATTCTTTAATTCAACATTTTCATTAAAACGTGCTCATAAATAGTTCGTATGCACTTTAGTAAAACATGATGCATGAGGTAATACATTCGTAAGGAAAAACCTATCAACGAGCACTACTTAAATCACTAAAGTACTACCTAAAATCACTAAAGCACTGCCTAAAACTACCCGTCCTTTCTACCAACCCATATTTCCACCTTTTTCATCACATCAAACATCATCAACATTGTACGACGTAGGGCCTTAGTGGCCGGAAAGCCTAACGCTCACTTACCTGGCGTCCTAAATATGCCGAGCACCGCCCTTGAGCTTGAGTCACCTAGGGCATTAAACAAACCATAATCGATCATCGACTCAAATCTAAACAATCGACTTCTCTAGCTAGGACAAATCCTTCTATACACTCAAACTCTTTTCTTTTGGGCATTTCATCAAACACTTGGTGTTCACAAGCTTCAAAACTCATTAATGTCTTTCAACCACATTTCCAACAACCTAGATCTCAAGTTAACATCATCAAACATCATTACTCTACTTCAACAACCTCAAAAATCATTAATATATCATCAATGAGTAATACATAAACAACCCTAACGATTTCTAACAAAAACCCTAATTTTTCTTCACAAACCCTAAATCGAAATAACCCTAAAACCACAAATAAACTTAACCAAAACGTAGAGCTTACCTAGCACGTCGTTTTGTTGAAGAAACTTGGAGAAGAAAACGCCTAAAAATGGAGGAGAGGATGGGTCAATGGAAATGGCGATGGAAGAGGAGAAAAATCGCCTAAGGAAGAGGAGCTCGCGTGCGTGGAGGAGATAGTGAAGAAAGAGAGAGAGACTTTAACCTTTTTAATAAAATCTTACTTAATAAATTACCTAATTACCCTTTTTACTTAACTTTCTACTTAACTAGTATTTATTCTATCAGTTCGGTTTTCTCCCAAAATTTCTTATCTCTCCGAATATTCTATTCTATTCCTAGGATACTAACAAAACTTCCCGTTCGCCATTTGAACTTGATTTACTATTTCTACGAATTAAAACTCCATATGGCTTACAGTTTAAAACTCGGCAATTATAACTTAAAAATAGAAGTCAAGGTTTCCGGGTGTTACATCCTACCCTCCTTATTTGGAATTTTGTCCCCAAAATTTCGTACATGAACAAATCTGGATATCTGTCCATCATGTCCTGTTGTCGCTCCCACGTTGCTTCCTCTACGTTTTGATTTCTCCATAATACTTTAACAAGAGGGATTGACTTATTTCGCAGGACCTTAATTGAAGATTCCAAAATCTGTACCGGCTTCTCTTCATACGTCAAAGTTGGCCGTATTTCAAGATTAACTGGTTCTACCACGTGCGTAGGATCCCGTATACACTTCCTCAACATTGACACGTGGAACACATTATGTACACCTTCCATAGACAACGGTAATTGAAGCCTATACGCTGTAGCTCCAATCCTTTCTGTTATCTGAAACGGTCCAACGAACCGCGGGTTTAACTTCCCTCTTTTACCAAAGCGAACAACGCCTTTAAATGGTGAAACCTTCAAAAACACTTCGTCACCAATCGCAAACTCCAAATCTCGTCTTCTTCGATCCGCATAGCTCTTTTGGCGACTCTGTGCGGTCTCCATTCTTTGTCTAATCAAATCAACCTTTTCAGACAATTGTTGCAAAATTTCTGGCCCAATCAATCTAGCTTCGCCTACTTCATCCCAGTATAGTGGCGATCTACACTTTCTGCCATAAAGCGCTTCGTATGGAGCCATACCAATCGTGGACTGATAACTGTTGTTATAAGCAAATTCAATCAAAGGTAAATATTGGCTCCAAGATGCCTGAAACTCTAGCACGCACGCTCGCAACATATCCTCGAGTATCTGAATCGTCCTTTCAGACTGTCCGTCGGTCTGTGGGTGGAATGCCGTGCTAAAAGTCAACTTGGTACCCATAGCGCTTTGCAAACTTTTCCAAAATCTCGAAGTAAACCTGGGATCCCGATCTGAAACAATCGATATAGGAACCCCGTGCAATCTAATAATCTCTTGGACATAAAGTTCTGCAAACTGGTTCATCGTGTAGGTCATCTTTACAGGCAAGAAATGAGCCGCTTTCGTCAATCTATCAACAACGACCCATATACTGTCGTGCCCCTTTACTGTCCTTGGTAATCCAACCACGAAGTCCATTGCAATTTGATCCCATTTCCACTCGGGAATTGGTAGTGGTTGCAACATCCCACCTGGTCTCTGGTGTTCTGCCTTAACTTGTTGGCAGACAAGGCAGGATTGTACATAGTTGGCCACATCACGCTTCATATTCGGTCACCAATAGTGCACTTTCAGGTCTCGGTACATCTTGGTGTTACCTGGATGCACTGAAGACATCGATGAATGAGCCTCTGACATAACTAACTTTCTCAATCCTTCGTCCTTTGGAACGTACAAGCGGTCTCGAAATCTCAGAAGGCCATCCATTGAGTAACTGAAATCTGAAGGTACAACTCACAACTTTGCTACAATAGCTGCCTTCTCTTCTGTATCTAACTGTTGAGCCTCTTTTATCTTATCCAGCAGAGTGGGTCGTATTGTCAAATCAGCAAGTAATGCTGAAAGTTCTGGAACTATCTCGAGTTCAAACCCTTGCATCTCCTTTCTCAATGAAGCTGACATACTAAAAGCAACTGACTCATCTGTTCTAAGCATTCTGCTCAATGCATCTGCCACTGTATTTGCTTTCCCGGGGTGATATTTGATTTCGAAGTCATAATCTTTTACAAATTCCAACCATCTCCTCTGCCTCATATTCAAATCTTTCTGTGTAAACAGGTATTTTAAACTTTTGTGATCTGAAAACACTTCACATTTCTGTCCATAAAGGTAGTGTCTCCATATCTTTAACGCGAATACCACCGCTGCCAGTTCTAAATCGTGCGTTGGATAATTTTTTTCATAACTTTTCAATTGCCTCGAAGCATAGGCAATGACTTTTCCTTCCTGCATCAACACGCATCCCAAACCGACTTTGGACGCGTCGCAATAAATACAGTATACCCCATTCTCCACTGGCAGAGTCAATAAAGGCGCTGTGGTCAACTTCCGCTTCAAGGTCTGAAAGCTTTCTTCACACGCCTTAGTCCATTCATACTTTACTTCTTTCTTTGTCAAGTTCGTCAAAGGCTTAGCAATTACCGAAAACCCTTGGATAAATTTCCGATAATACCCTGCTAGGCCTACAAAACTCCGTACATCACCTGCATTTTTCGGTCGAGGCCAATCCTTTACCACTTGAATTTTGGCCGGATCCACTGAAACGCCTTCTCTTGAAATCACGTGGCCTAAGAAATTCACCTGATTCAGCCAGAATTCGCACTTAGAAAGCTTAGCGTACAACTGATGTTGCTTCAAAGTAGTTAAAACGGCTTTTAAGTGCTCTGCATGCTCTTTGTCGTTTCGGGAATAAATTAATATGTCATCTATGAACACTATAACAAACTTGTCCAAGAACTCCCGAAACACTCTGTTCATGAGGTCCATAAATGCTGCTGGAGCATTGGTCAAACCGAAAGACATAACCATAAACTCGTAGTGCCCATAACGTGTTCTGAAGGTAGTCTTTGGTACATCCTCGGCTCTAATCCTCAACTGATAATACCCAGAACGTAAATCAATCTTAGAAAACACTGCAGCACCTTGTAACTGGTCAAACAGGTCATTTATCCTCAGTAATGGGTACTTATTCTTTATGGTCAGCTTATTCAACTCGCGGTAATCCACGCACATTCGTAAAGAGCCATCTTTCTTCTTCACAAACAAGACCGGAGCGCCCCAAGGAGAAACGCTCGGTCGGACAAAGCCCTTATCTGTTAGCTCCTTTAACTGAACTTGCAACTCCCTAAGTTCAACCGGCGCCATTCTGTAAGGATTCTTGGACACGGGCGCCGAACCAGGAATAATCTCTATTGTGAACTCCATCTCCCGATCCGGAGGCAAGCCAGGCAATTCCTCCAGGAATACCTCCGCAAAGTTCTTAACAACCGGAATGTCACACAACTTCAACTTTTCTTGCATGCTTACTTCCTCAACGTTTGCTATCAACCCAAAGGATCCATGCTTCATCGAGTTGAAAGCACTTACAGGCAAACTGGGTAGCTCGTCGAGGAATACTTCAGTAACATTTTCTTCCACTGCCATGTTATTCAACCTTAGTTCTTCCCGTTTCCTTACATCCACAATACTTGCCACGAAATTGAAACATTGAGGTTTTGTGGAGTACCGGGTACTCATTGACATAACAAGAGGCATATCACTAGATCTGAGGGTCGCTGTAAAGTCATAACTTTCCCCGCCTGGAGGCCTAAAACCCACTACTCCCGACCTGCAATTGATTGTGGCGTAGTGCCTGAACAACCAATCCATGCCCAGAATTACATCATACCCCTTCATACATATGACAATCAGGTTTGCATACAACTGTCTACCACCAACAGATATGACTTCACCCTCAATCGCTCGATCTGAGTGAAGATACTCTCCGGAAGGCAACATTACACTATAACTATGATCAGCTGGGACGACATTTAATTTCCACTTAACTGCATAATTCTGTGCTACGAAGGAATGGGTTGCCCCAGTATCAATTAGAACATGAGCCGTGTTTCCACAAACTAGAATAGTACCTGTAACAACTGAAGGCTGAGTAGCTTCCTCGGCCTCAATCAAGGAAAAGATCCGGGAGGGACCGCCCGGTGGTTGCCTATTCGGCCCTGGGCAATCAACAGCCTTGTGGCCCACCTTATCACAGCGAAAACACCGTCCACTATGCAGCTTGCACTCCCCTCGATGGTTCTTTAGGCAAATAGGGCAGGTTGGGGCTTGTGACGCCCCTTGCGGACGTTTTCCTTTATCTTGTAATCTCGGCGTCTCATTAGCCCGCTTAACACCACGTTGTGCTTGTGGCTGCCATCCCCGGTTTTGTTGTTGCGGTCGTCCATCTCTAAACCTTCTCGATGCTTCTCTTTGTCGCTGAAGTTTCATCTCGATATCATCAAGTCCGAGGGCTCTCTCCACAATTTTATGAAACGGCACTTCCTCATCATCCACAGTCATCACACCTTTCTGAATTTCAAATTTCAAACCCTATACGAACTGATGAATTTTGTCCTCCTCCTCATGAATCATGTACCCGGCATATCGAGACAACGAAACGAACCTTTGCACATATTCAGCCACCGTCCCCGTCTGACGCAATTGCATGAATTCTACTTTCTTACTTGCCCGAAGAGTGCGACTGAAATATTTGTTGTAGAATACCGTCTTGAACATTTCCCATCTCATGACTCCCACATCAGTAGCGGCTTGAATTGTGTCCCACCAAAATAGTGCATCTTTTTCCAAATTAAACGATGCAAACATCACTTTATCGGCTTCCTCCACCTTTGCATAGGCAAACATGCTTTCAATTTTACGAATCCACTGTTCTGCACTCGAGGGATCCGAAGACTGTCCATCAAAAGCTGGAGGCCCGAGGCGTCGGAATCTCTCTCCACTTTGGTCCCGGGAAGAACTCCCTTGTCCACTCCCGTTACCATTTCCATCTCGATTTAGTAGAACTCCAATCTGATCCGACTGTTGTTGCAATATACCCATAAATTGGTCCATAGGATTTCCTGGAGGCGGTCTAGGTGCTCTCGGCATTTTTCGTCCCTAAACACATTAGACAATACGAACAATATAAATAACTAAGAATCGTACTTAAACTTAAACACTTACAGTCGATGGAGAGTTCCCGTACGGCGGTGTGTTTGGCAGGCATATCACAAAATCGCTTTTAAAACTCTATCTCTCTGATACCATAATTTGTCACGACCCTAATCCCGAAACCGTAAAAGAATTTTTTTTTTTACTCTAACTGTACGTAAGGCGGAATCTAAAACGACATCGAAAACGAAATTGAAATCGAAGTTCGTTCAATAACACAGTTAAAACAAACCATTAAAACAATTAAAATTTAAAACAAATAAAACATATAAAAACAATTAACTATTAAATTTAAATTCTTTTTTTTTTATATATGTCATGGCAATCAATAGCCACAAAAGTGCCTACTGATCGCCCATTCCATACAAGGTATGGCGATCAATAGCCACTTTTGTGGCTATTGATCCCCATATGGGCGACTGCTCGCCACAACTGTGGCGAGTAGTCGCCACACTCTCTGGATCAACTCCAGAGAGTGGCGTTTCTTTCGCCACTGAGGCGAGTAATCGCCAGGCTCTCTGGATTTCTCCAAAGAGCCAAGCCTCCTTCTCCCTCCCTTCTTCTTTTCTTCACTTCACGCAATATCCTTCACCCTCACATCTCACCATTTTCCTTAACACCAAAACCCATAACATAATAACACTCTAACTTCCCACTACTCCTTCACCCCATTTCTTCACACACCTCCCTAAATTACACACCAAGCGTGACATTTACTCGAACACCCAAAACCGGCCTAATACCCCTTAAACATAATCAAATTTCATAAAAAACAAACGGCGTGGATACGTTTAAAAGTTTAACAAGCCTACCTGTTTTAAAACATCAAAATCATCCCAAAACATCGTAATTTATCTACACGGTCACCAAACACCCAAAATACATCCAATCATACAATAGTCTATAGGAATCCACTGTTAACCCCAAAACATATCAAAATGTACTAAACATCCATCAAATTCATCACTATCCCATCTTACCCAAAAACTCTCAAAAACTTCAAACCTTGAGTCACCAACCTAGCCAAAACACAAGCCGCCGCCACGAGCTCCGCCCATCGACCGCTACACCTGATCGTCGTAAGGTGGTTCCTCACCTTCGTTCTCGTCACCTACATCATACAATAACTACATTAAGCCTAATGCTTAGTAAAGAGCGTACTAAACATAACTTTACATAAATGCATGACATTTATAAAACATTTTCGTTTCATTTCTTTTAAACTGTTTTCTTGCCCCGTAGTACATTCGTGACTTGCCCCGTAGTACATTCATGACTTGCCCCGTAGTTCATTCATGACTTGCCCCGTAGTTCATCATCTCATCATCATTCATCATTCATCATTCATTCATCATTCATCATTCATCATTCATCATTCATCATTCATCATTCATCATTCATCATTCATCATTCATCATTCATCATTCATCATTCATCATTCATCATTCATCATTCATCATTCATCATTCATCATTCATCATTCATCATTCATCATTCATCATTCATCATTCATCATTCATCATTCATCATTCATCATTCATCATTCATCATTCATCATTCATCATTCATCATTCATCATTCATCATTCATCATTCATCATTCATCATTCATCATTCATCATTCATCATTCATCATTCATCATTCATCATTCATCATTCATCATTCATCATTCATCATTCATCATTCATCATTCATCATTCATCATTCATCATTCATCATTCATCATTCATCATTCATCATTCATCATTCATCATTCATCATTCATCATTCATCATTCATCATTCATCATTCATCATTCATCATTCATCATTCATCATTCATCATTCATCATTCATCATTCATCATTCTCATCATCATTCATCATTGGTTATCATTCTTTAATTCAACATTTTCATAAACGTGCTCATAACTAGTTCGTATGCACTTTAGTAAAACATGATGCATGATGGTAATACATTCGTAAGGAAAAAACCTATCACGAGCACTACTTAAATCACTAAAGTACTACCTAAAATCACTAAAGCACTGCCTAAAACTACCCGTCCTTTCTACCAACCCCTATTTCCACCTTTTTCATCACATCAAACATCATCAACATTGTACGACGTATGGCCTTAGTGGCCGGAAAGCCTAACGCTCACTTACCTGGCGTCCTAAATATGCCGAGCACCGCCCTGAGCTTGATTGAGCTTGAGTCACCTAGGGCATTTAACAACAAACCATTAATATCGACTCACGAACATCAAATCTAAACAATCGACTTCTCTAGCTAGGACAAATCCTTCTATACACTCAAACTCTTTTCTTTTGGGCATTTCATCAAACACTTGGTGTTCACAAGCTTCAAAACTCATTAATGTCTTTCAACCACATTTCCAACAACCTAGATCTCACATTAACATCATCAAACATCATTACTCTACTTCAACAACCTCAAAAATCATTAATATATCATCAATGAGTAATACATAAACAACCCTAACGATTTCTAACAAAAACCCTAATTTTTCTTCACAAACCCTAAATCGAAATAACCCTAAAACCACAAATAAACTTAACCAAAACGTAGAGCTTACCTAGCACGTCGTTTTGTTGAAGAAACTTGGAGAAGAAAACGCCTAAAAATGGAGGAGAGGATGGGTCAATGGAAATGGCGATGGAAGAGGAGAAAAATCGCCTAAGGAAGAGGAGCTCGCGTGCGTGGAGGAGATAGTGAGGAAAGAGAGAGAGACTTTAACCTTTTTAATAAAATCTTACTTAATAAATTACCTAATTACCCTTTTTACTTAACTTTCTACTTAACTAGTATTTATTCTATCAGTTCGGTTTTCTCCCAAAATTTCTTATTTCTCTGAATATTCTATTCTATTCCTATGATACTAACAAAACTTCCCGTTCGCCATTTGAACTTGATTTACTATTTCTACGAATTAAAACTCCATATGACTTACAATTTAAAACTCGGCAATTATAACTTAAAACTAGAAGTCAAGGTTTCCGGGTGTTACACAAAGTTAACATTAAGCCAAGTCTTGCGAGAAGAGGAAGAACCCAAGCAAAAGAAGGTAATTACGAGAGGAACGAAGAACAACTGAAGATACTTCGTTCTTGCGGAGCTGAAATATTAAGGTCAAATCCAAGTAGCACACTGGTAATAGATGGTGACCTGGTGGTTGAGGATAGAAATGAGAAGATGATGTTTAAAAGAATGTACATGTGTATGGCTGTTTGCAAAGCAGGTTTGTTGGATATGGGCAGACCTCTTATTTGTTTAGATGGATGTCATCTAAGGGGAGCCTGCCCCGGCCAATTACTCACGGCGGTGAGTATTGATGGCAACAATGGTATATATCTCATTGCTGTTGCCAACGTGGAATCAGAATCCTAAGTCTCGTGGAAGTGGTTTTTGGAGCTATTGCGAAACGACTTAGGCATTGACGAAGGCCGAGGATGGACATTTGTGTCAGATCGACAGAAGGTATATATTGTTATTACTCTTATTATTTGGATCGGCAGAAGTTATTGTTTTAATCTGAGCCTGTTTTTCTTTAAAATTGCAAGGATTGTTGAATGCTGTGGACGAGATATTTGGTTTAGCCGAACACCGTTTCTGCCAAAGGCATATGTATGCAAACTACAAAGGACAATTTCGGGGCCTAGCATATAAAGATGTGATGTGGAATGCAGCAAGGACAACCACAAGGGAATATTTTGAGATAGCAATGAGGAAAGTCTATGAGCTCAATAAGGATGCCCATGCATGGCTTCGACGAACACCACCTAGATTTTGGGCCAGTCATGCATTTTCGACAATTCCCAAATGTGACTTGAGCTTGAATAATTTATGTGAGTCTTTTAATTCAGTTCTTTTGCCGGCCCGGAACATGCCAATTTTGACGATGTTCGAGATGATTCGAAAGACCATGAATGACACGCATTGTCAAAAAACACGAGGAGATGCTCAAGGTAGAAGATGTTCTGTGTGCTAAGATTAGGAATAAGCTAGAGCGGCTGAAAGGGTCAGCTTACGATTGGAGTGCTGAGTTAGCGGGAAATGCACTGTTTCAGGTTTGTTCAACTTGTTCATACTGATATGTTCTTCTTAGTTTGTTATACTTGTTCATACTGAATTTGTTTATGCACTGTTTCAAGTTAGCAACGACAACGAACAATATATCGTTGACCTTAATGAAGGCGAGTGCACATATCGGGGGTGGGAGATTTCTGGAATCCCTTGTGTTCACGCCGTTGCATGCATTAATTTGATGAGAAAGCCGATAGAAGATTATGTTCATATATATTATCATCGGGACACATATCTGGAGATGTATTCGCACTTCATTCGTCCCATTAATGAGCAACAAATGTGGCCAGAAATAGAGAATAGAACCCCAATCATTTCGGGTCAGAGAAGGCCTCAACCTGGTAGGTCAAAGAAGAAAAGAATTCGCGATGTCGATGAGCCTTCTACCATTTCTCGTGGTCCGCGTGTTCTGACTTCTAAGAAGAAGTCTACGATGACGTGTCGTAAATGTGGACGTCAGGGGCATAACAGTCGCACATGTTCTGAGAGGGGATCCACTTCACGTGCTTCTGCTTCGCGTAACACATTTATGGGTTTCCGAAACCGTTGGCTGGACGCAGGTACATTTTTACTATTATTCTCATAAACAAAATTTCGCTATTATGTTATAATATAACTCTCAATACGTGCAAGAATCTACTACAGGCAATGAGGAAAGCGGCCATGAGAGAGAATGATGGATATCTTTGTCCGAAACTTCCACGAGAAAATGATTCGCTCGGACAACTATCTTTTTGCCCACGGTACCATATCCTGGTCTTCTTTGAAGGCTCATAGCCTTTGAAGAAACACGCACATGTTCTGAGAGGGGATCCACTTCACGTGCTTCTGCTTCGCGTGACACATTTATGGGTTTCCGAACCGTTGGCTGGACGCAGGTACATTTTTACTATTATTCTCATAAACAAAATTTCGCTATTATGTTCTAATATAACTCTCAATACGTGCAGGAATCTACTACAGACAATGAGGAAAGCGGCCATGAGAGAGAATGATGGATATCTTTGTCCGAAACTTCCACGAGAAAATGATTCGCTCGGACAACTATCTTTTTGCCCACAGGTACCATATCCCGGTCTTCTTTGAAGGCTCATAGCCTTTGAAGAAACACGCCATGAGAGAGAATGATGGAAGACGATGACATACAGATGGTGGAGAGCGGATCATCTTTATTTTATGCATATTTGATGTATCTTATAGTTTGTACAGCAAATTGTATTTTATAATGGGAAATTATACCGTCCGTCTGGTTCATCTATTATAAGCGTTCCTACGTTGAAGTTATCAAACCAGTATGAGTAACAAAATTTAAAACCATTTTTATGAAGAATCTAACAGAAAAGATTAAGATGTACATCGTAATGATGGATATCTTTGTCCGAAACTTTAACGAGAAAATGATTCGCTCGGACAACTATCTTTTTGCCACTGGTACCATATCCCGGTCTTCTTTGAAGGCTCAGAGCCTTTGAAGAAACAGGAGGTGGTGGATGCGGCTGCAATGTAGCCTTTTCAACTTTTCTAATGTCCCTTTTATAATTAAAGTGATAAAAAAATTAGAAATTTGGGCAGAATTTCCTTTGTTTTTAGTCTCCCCCACAGCTAGTATCATGCTGCATATTTAAATATCCAAACAGTTCCAGTATTTTGCCTCAAACATCAATTGCATCAAACAAAAATAAATATAACTAATGTACATCAAATTAATGAATATCCAACTATAAGTACTACAAATTTTCATCATCCAAATACAGTACATCATCAAAGTTTACAAAAAAAATCTCTATCTCTGTGCATCGCCCTCTGTCGTCCCCTCTCTGCACGTAATAAAAGAAAATTAGATTATAATGAGTTGAAATGTAATTAATAATAAGAAAAATAGGTTCAAATATACCTAAGCTTGGGCAGCGTCGTCATCTCCAACCCCCGGCAGCACACCCTCGTCATCTCCAGCCCCGGTCAGGATTACCTCATCATCATCACCATCGGCATCATCACCTCTCCCAAGATCGTCGGGATCAAAGGTATGGACCTCCATCCAATCTGGAAGATCTGTCTAGTCTCTCTGAGGTACTCCATCATATCGCTGAGGTACTCCATAATGTTTGCTCGACCAGACGCCGCCTCTGATCGAACAGTCTGCACCTCTGTTCGAACAGACGCTACCTCTGTTCGAACAGCCTCCACCTCCGCTCGAACAGTCTCTATCAGCGTCCTAACAGAAGCCATATCCGTGGGAGGCACGATCTGAGGGGGGAGTTGCCCTCGACGAGGTTGTTGCAGCACAGGAGGGGGCCGAACATCATTCCCCTCCGTCCACCTTCCGTCGACCTCATGCAGCTCCATCTTCACCAAATGCAGCCTGCCGAATGCATCTGTTAACATGATTTGGTAAAAGTAAAAGTAAAAGTTTTGCAACTTGCACATATTTCCACTCACTGAGTTTTCTCATAGTTTTTAACTTGTGATGTAGGTGAATTATATCTGAGGAAGAACTAGCTGCGATTGAGAACCCTCCAGTGGCAAACGAGCATACAGATGAAAAACATATTGTTGATTTCGAGAAAAACGATTTAAATTAGTATGCTTTAAATTTTTAAAACGATATTTAATGTTTTATTTCAATTTAAGATTTTGAAATAATTATATTGAATTTTATCATTAAATAAAGTCTCATAAATTGTTTTAATTATGCGATGGTTTCAAGATTTTGACAATTTTATTTTCAAGCTTCCGCGAAATTAAATAATGTTTTAATTATGATTTAACGCTCGATTTTAAATCAATTTGAGAAAAATTCTAGGTTTTCAAATTAAGGTTTCAAATTGGGGATTTTTAAATTGGGGCGTTACTATGCCTAGTTTTCCATCTTTCGCGAACATGTTTGAAAGTCTTTATAACTCTGTATTTGTGACGTAAACTCACATTGCATCTTTGACACGTGAAGCCGCCAATTGCATCCCTACTGACCCGCAACAGTCAAACGATGCTTAGTCACTTTTCAAAAACTCTATCTCATACCCCTTTTTCAAAGTATAATATACTATTTCCTCTCTCATTTCTTTCAAAGAGCTATACTTCTTGACTAGACAAATATTTTGGGAACATGATTTACGTTGAGACCTACTCTCCACATCATCATCTCGAGTCGCATGATAAACGAAGTTCATCGTCCAAAGATGCGGAGATCGAATGCACCAATATTTCAGATATAACATCGTCATGATCAAATGCACGAAGCTGCTGCTCAACAAAACTCGAGATCGGATCCACTTTAAGTTCTCGATTAACAATCTCATGCTCACTAGTTTCTCCCATTCCCTTCATTTCGTAATTAGGGCACGAGTTGAACAAACGAACAGAGAGGGCTAAGAATCGGACGGTCGGAAATCTGAAAGAGAAGCACGAACAGAAGCTCCTGCTAAAATATGTGAGAGTAAAACCAGAGGAGCAGCGAAAATAATAATTAATTATGCAAGAGATAAAAATACATATATATGTAGAAATCTAACCCTAAAGTAATGCCTAGAAAAATAATATAGGGAATAAAATAAAATAAAATTACTATAAATAAAGAACACCTAACAATACTAATTTATCTACTCAATGCTTAGACATAAATATATCTTAATACTCCTCCCTCAAGCTGGAGCAAAGATGTCAATCATGCCAAACTTGACTAGAAAATCTTCAAACACTTTCTTGAAAAGTCTTTAGTGAGAACATTTGCTAGTTGTTTAGAGGTTGGAACAAATGGCATACAAATTTCCCCTCTGTCGAGCCTTTCTTTGATGAAATGACGATCAATCTCCACATGCTTTGTTTGTCGTGTTGTACTGGATTATGTGCAATGCTAATGGCCGACTTGTTATCACAAAACAACTTCATTGGCTTATCAGTCTCGATCTTTAGTTCTTTTAGGATACTTCTAATCCAGATAACTTCACACACTCCTTGAGCCATTGCTCTGAACTCAGCTTCTGCACTACTCATTGCCATAACATCTTGTTTTTTACTCCTCCATGTCACAAGGTTGCCCCATACAAAAGTGCAATAAGCTGATGTAGACCTCCTGTCAGTTACAGAACCTGCCCAATCAGCGTCTGTAAACACTTCAATCTGTCTGCTTTGATTTTTCCTTAAAATAATGCCCTTACCCGGACTTCCTTTGAGGTAGTGTAGAATTCTGTAGACAGCCTTGAGGTGATCTTCAGCAGGACAATGCATGAACTGACTTACTAAGCCGACAGCAAATGCTATATCAGGTCTTGTATGAGCTAAGTAAATCAGTTTTCCCACTAGTTTCTGATATCTGACTTTGTCTACAGGTACCTCATTCTTACTTCGATCGAGCTTATGGTTAGGATCAATAGGTGTTGAGGCAGGCTTGCATCCTAGGAGACCTGTCTCTTTGAGGAGATTAATGACATACTTCTTCTGAGATATAGCAATCCCATTCTTTGATCTAGCTACTTCCATACCGAGGAAGAACTTGAGATTTCCCAAGTCCTTAAGTTCAAACTGATGAGCGAGAAGCTTCTTCAATGTTACTAACTCCATCTCATCGTTTCCTGTCATAATTATATCATCCACGTACACAATTAGAATAGCAATTTTACCTCGTGTAGTGTGTTTATAGAATAGTGTATGATCTGATTGAGCTTGTGAATAGCCATGCTCCTTGACAGCCCTTGCAAATCTTGCAAACGATGCACGAGGGGATTGCTTGAGGCCATATATGGACTTCCTTAGCCTGCAGACTTTCCCTGCAACACTTGCATTATCAAAGCCTGGAGGAACTTGCATAAACACCTCTTCTTCTAACTCACCATTAAGAAAAGCATTCTTAACATCAAACTGTAAAGGAGGCTAATCTAAATTAGCAGCTAGTGAAAGTAAGACTCTGACAGTGTTGAGTTTGGCAACTGGGGCAAATGTTTCTTCATAATCTAGACCATAGATTTGAGTAAACCCTCGAGCTACAAGTCTAGCTTTGTATCTTTCTATCGAGCCATCAGAGTTATACTTGATTGTGAAAATCCATTTGCTGCCTACTAGGTGTTTTCCTTTTGGAAGCTCCGTCATCTCTCAAGTTTCATTCTTCTTCAATGCTCTCATTTCATCTAGGACAGCCTCCCTCCACTTTGGAATACTTAGTGCTTCTTGTATCGTTTTTGGGATTTCATCATCAGTGATGCTAGTGGTGAAGGTTCTAAAACAAGGTGAGAGTTTATGATATGACACATGACGAGCAATAGGATGTTTGGTATACTCACGTACACCTTTCCTAAGAGCAATGAGTTTCACTAAGATCACTATGGCTTGGTTCAGGGATTGTAACCTGTTCACTATGATCATACTCCATAATTGGATCACGAGAAAAAGAAATAGAAGTAATAGAGTTGAGATTACCTGGATCAATACTTGGTTCAAATGGTGGCACTGTTAGAGTTGGCAGTGGATCAATACATTGCGTTTCTTTCCTTCTCGAGTAAACACGAAGTTCAGAAGTGGGAGCCACATTACTCACGATTTCATACCCTTTTTTGGTGTAGAACTAATAGTCACTGTAGGTTCTACATTTGTTGTTCTGTTTTGGTCATAGTTAAGATCTGGTGTAGGCATAACAATTGTTTCCCAAAACTTATCTTCACTCTTTTCCCTATTCTCCCCCTGAAGAGAAGTTTTTTCAAAAAAAGGTTTGTTTTCAAAAAATGTGACATCCATGCTAACAAGCATTTTACCTGAGCTCGTATCAAAACATTTGTATCCTTTTTGAGTAGGTGAGAAACCTAAGAAAATACATTTAGTTGCCCTAGGATCTAATTTATTTCGGTTGTGATCATGAATGTGAACAAAACAAGTACAACAAAAAACTTTTGGTACTAAGTGAGTGAAAGATCTATTGTGAGGAAAATATGATTGTAAAACTTTTAAAGGAGGTTGATAGCTTAGTACTTTGTTTGACATCCTATTAATTAGGTAAGCAGCATTAAGTATGGCCTCACCCCAAAATCTTTTTGGTACATTCATAGAAAACATAAGAGCACGAGCTACCTCTAATAGATGTTGATTTTTCCTTTCGGCAATTCCATTTTGTTGGGGTGTATCAATACACGAACTATGATGGATAATGCCTTGTTCTACAAGAAACTTACCAAGAATGTTGTTAAAATATTCTCTCCCATTATCAGTTCGAAAAACTTGAATCTGAGATTGAAATTGAGTTTTAATCATAGAGTTAAAAATTTTGAAAGTATCAGCAGCCTCAGATTTTTCTTTAAGGAGATAAATCCATGTGTTTTTTGTAGATCATCAATAAAAGTAATAAACCATCTAGTGTCAGACATATTTTTAACCCTAGATGGTCCCCACATGTCACTATGAATAAGGGAGAAAGGTTTAGATGGCATGTATGCTAAAGTAGAATAAATAGATCTCTTATGTTTAGCAAATTGACAAATTTCACATTGAAAAGAACTAACATCTATATTCTTGAATAAAGCAGCAAATAAATGTTTCAAATAACCAAAGCTAGGATGTTCTAGTCTATAGTGCCATAACACAATTTCATTCTCAAAAGATAAAAAACTAGAGGAACATGGTTTCCGAACTTGTTTACTCGAGAAGCTATCTGAGACAAAGTAGTAAAGACCACCACTTTCTTTAGCATTGCCAATCATCTTCCCCGAGCATTGGTCCTGAAACACACAACCAGAAGACCCAAATTTGATTAGATAGTTAGAATCATGAGTTATTTTGCTAACAGACATTAGGTTATACGATAAGTTAGGCACATGAAGGACATTGTTTAAGGTAAGGGAAGGTGAGATAATGATAGAACCTTTTCCAGCAATTGCAGACATTGAACCATTTGCAATTTTGACCTTTTGATTTCCAGAACAAGGAAAATAAGTGGAAAACATATAAGAAGAACCTGTCATATGATCAGTGGCCCCTGAATCAATGATCCAGGGGTCGGATTTATCTAAAGTGACACAAAACATAGCTGCATGAGTACCTTTTTGTGCTAAGGAAGATGATGGATTGGATGATGGATCGGATGTGATATTAGCAGACTGATGTGAGCTCCATAAACGATACAATTGTTCTATGTTTTCTTTGTTGAAGAAAGAATTGTCGCTAGATGACTGAGATGCTGAAGGTTCTGCATATGAGACTTGGAATCCTCCTTTTCTGTCACGAAAGGATTTGTTGGCAGGAGTGAAGTCAGCAGGCTTGCCATGTAGCTTCCAACATTTAGCTTTAATATGCCCGAGTTTATGACAAAACTCACAGACTGGTCGATCTGAGCGTTTAGAACCACTCTGAGTGGACTTATCAGGCTTAGTGATCATCAATGCAGAGGTCTCTGCTGTAGGAATGATTGACTCATGGCCAAACATCACAAGACGACGACTTTCTTCTCCGCGTACTTCAGCAAACACCTCACGAGTACTTGGAAGAGGATCTCGACCAAGTCTTTGTTGAGGCCTACCAAGAAATCGAATACCCTTTCTTTCTCGACTGCTTTCTGAAATAAGGCACTATCCTTTGCACAGTGCCACTTGTAATCACAGAATAAATCAAACTATTGCCATAGAGTTTTGAGATCAGTGTAGTATTGCGTTACACTCTTCTCTCCTTGTTTGGCTTTTCTCAATTTAGTCTTGATTTCAAAGAGTTGTCCTGCATTCCCAAAGTCAGAGTAAGTCTTCTTTACAGTCTCCATATATCATTCGCTGTAGGAAGAAATAAATAAGTCCGAGCAATATCTGGCTCCATTGAATTAACTAGCCAGGACATGACCATTGAGTTCTCAACCTCCCACCTATCATAGCTTTCACCTTCATCTTCAGGTTTCACCGCAGAACCGGTGAGATACCCAAATTTGCCCTTCCCTTGAACGAAGAGCTTGACAGACTGAGCCCATTGAAGAAAGTTACCACCGTTTTAACTTTTGAGAAGTAATATTAAAATTTTGAATAGACTCCGTGGTAGAATTGATGTTCAGGATCTTTTCTGCCATGGCTTTTATGAATGACCAGTGTTAAAAAAATTTCCTCTTTATTCAGAATTCCACAGAAAATATGGAGGAATTATACGTCCTGTGGAAGCAGGTCCAGGCAGTCGGAGTAAACAAATTGCTGGAGAATGACTGGGAGGTGCAAGTCAGCGACTCCGAGGTGCTGCACAGAAGCGCCGTTCAGAGCAGAGCGAAAGACAAAGGAGCAAACTGATGAGGAGCAACGTTCAGAACAGAGCGAACGAGTGAGGAGCAAAGTTCAGAACTGAGCGAACGAAGGAGGTGCGACATTCAGACCTGGGCGAACGAAAGAATTGCGACGTTCAGAACTGAGCGAACGATGGCCGACTGCTTCGCGACGGAATGATAGGAGTCGACGCTTCTGCGGGCGTTCTGAACAGAGAAAACGCGACTTATTGACAGAGGGGCGTTGACTGGAGACGATGGACGTCGGCAATCTCTCTTCCGTCACTCAGCGGCCATGACTCCGGCGGCGGGATGTCTCTGATACCATGAGAGTAAAACCATAGGAGCAGCGAAAATAATAATTAATTATGCAAGAGATAAAAATACATATATATATATATATATACACGTAGAAATCTAACCCTCAAGTAATGCCTAGAAAAATAATATAGGGAATAAAATAAAATAAAATTACTATAAATAAAGAACACCTAACAATATTAATTTATCTACTCAATGCTTAGACATAAATATATCTTAATAATATGTAATAAAAGAATCTCCAAAAGTAAGAACACTAATTTGCATGACAGTTACGAGAGTTGGGGACAATGTGATTGAGCTGAAGAGAAGGGGAGTGGGGCCATTGCACTCGTATAAGAATTTACAGATTCCCTTAATCTTCTCTAATTTTTTTTCACAAGCACTTGCATTGGTTGTAAAGTTCTAATATTAGCAAGGTTTGCACATAAGACTGCCTGTTAATTTTTTCCCCCTTCTCAAAAAAAAAAAAAAAAAAAAATCATCACGAGAAACTTAATGTATAATGAGTAAACAGATATTGCTGGCTTACACTATTACAATTCCCACCCAACTGCCGCCTATTTGTCTTAAATAAGTTGAACAAAAGAAAAAACAGATTCATTATTTCATCCTCAATCTAACCTCTATAACCTTTATAGAAAGACCTTCACTATCAAGAAAACACATGGTGTTTACCCACTCAGCCATCTCTAACGATCAGACTGATGTTTTATACTATCACAAACCCAAACTTCTGAATTAAAAAACGAGTTTCTACGCCCTGGTCGCGTTTTTCCAATCTCAAAATCAAAATCTACAAAAATCATTCAAAATCGTCATCCTTCCAGGACTTGAATACAGCATGCAGGAAAAGAACAAAAAACAAATGAAACACCAGAAGAAAGCAAAAAATAGAAAAGGAATGCAGGGGCTCCAGACTCACCGAATCCTCTGGCTTCAGATACAATCACAAGTCATATTCAGCGGAATAGCCTCGTGGAAGAAGAGGAAGACGACGAGGACGAACAAGTGCGCAGAAAAACTAACTGGGAGAACTGGTGACTAAAGATTGCTTTGGGGCTAGCGGGTGGCCCAATTTGAAATAAAGTCGGGTTACTGTTTAATTTGTACAAAAACATACTGTTAAGATATTATCGACATATATCACATACGATGAGGTTAAAATTACACTTTATTTAAAAAAAAAAAGATTTTTTAAGAAAACAAAAAATTATGCTATATTTTTATCTAACCGTTTTTGGGTTGTATTCGCTAATTTGAAATGATATTCAAAGTATATATTAAAATCATGAAAAACCTATTTTTTTTTAATAATTTGAAAACTCGTAAAAAAAAATTTAATTTTACACTATAATATTAAATTGACACACCGGTTAAATGTCATGCAAACACTAGTACATATAATTATTTTACCATTCGATGAACTTTAATACACAAACAAAAACAACTACGGTCATTTCTTCTTCACTAGATTAAGTCTTTATACTAGATAGATAAGGGGCTGCTCTTCGACGAGGGAGCTTATGCTGCCGTTCCCCAATCTTGCAATGCAACAATTCGGCACCTCCGCTTGATGCTTGACGCCCACGCCCTATTTGTTCAGGTCAGGCAACACTCCTCACATATGTTTGCCAATAGCCAGAGTAGAGCCACTTCCAGGATTTGGTGCGGCCAAGCTCGGAAACCTTCCCAGGAGTGGGAACTATTGAGAAAAAAGTGGTAAACGGGTGGATAATGCATGAAAATCTGCCGAAGAGTTCGGGCCAAATCATGGGGATTTCAGGCCGGATAGATTGAGTGGATGTATGATATATAAGCATAATATCGTGCAGATAATTATTTTACCATTTGTGGAATGATATAAAAGCATAATATCATTGCGTAAAATTAGAGAGTTGATCTCACATTGCATAGAATTAACTAAATCTATTGTCCAAATACGAACATAAAAAAGGACGACTGTCGTCGGCCAAATTTTCTATTAAATTTAATTTGTCTTAACTTAAACTTGCCAAATAATGTCGAATTTTTTAAAATACAAACAGTTAATTCATAATTAATACGTAAATACATACTTATAAAATTGACCAAATTTTGCCACAGATATAAATGCATAAATAGAAGTCAGGCGGAGTGTTCTTACAGGCCCCAAAAACACTATGCGGTAGATACAGATTCTCTATATGGTAAGTTTTCTCTTTTATACAAATTCCACCCAAAATATTCTTGGAAAATGCGAAAGAATGAAAAAAATAGACAACTCTGAGTAAAGAAAAGAGAGAAGAAAATGAAGGGAGTATTATGTACTTTGTTGGATTAGCATCCAGCAGCCTTCATGAATTTGTCATACGGGCTTGAAGGTGGTAATCTGAATGAATTCTGTAGATATTCATGTGAACAATGAACAATTTGATCCCTCCCTCGAATTGCTTCGCTGCTATCGGTTGCTTCTATGTTACCTTCAGAGAAACCACTCACCTGAAGAAGAGCCAGGAAAGATTAATTAGATTCTCCAAATTAATTGACTACTTGTTTATGAAAGAAACATAAGTTTGTATAAATAAATAAATCATGTACAACAAACAATAACATCAAGTGTATAATTTTTTAGAATGCGTGGACTGTTTCCAACTGGTAAGCACTAACTGGGTGAGGTTGTAAGTCATACTTTATTCGATTGTGGAATGGAGTTGTTCTTCGGTGCATGGAAATGAGAAGGTAAGTCAAAACCCAGTATCCCTTCAAGTCAGGTTGCAGGAAGAGGAGCAGTGAAAGCATGTTGCTGGAATGGGGCGGGGCCATTTACAGATGACAAAAAAAGGGGGTAACAAAGAAGCAGTGCAGAATTTCTGAGGGTGCTACAAGATCATGTACCTAATAGACTCCACAGAACTATTTCATTCGAAATTGAATAATTAAATGTTAAATTCGGAATATTAGTTATAGGGATAATTTAAGTCATTGGAACTTAAATAATTAATGAGAGTTGTTAGTATTAGAGAAGGAGAGGAGAGTGTTTAAGCATCACGAAAAGTGTTTTCTGTAAGTGAGTTTTACTAAGGGGAGAGCTCGCAAAACTCTTAAAGATCGTTGTAATTTTGTTTTCCAATTGTATAGTTCTTGTTTAGTTTTTATTTAAATTCTTCAGATTCCTATCAAAACTCCAAGGACAAGGTGCAAGTCCAGGGATGGGTCTTGGTAGACCTCATATTCGAAAATGTGACGAGGATAAGTGAGAAATGTGGAGAGAATTAAAAGGAACAAGTATTGGAAATATTCTGGAAGTTCTATTATATGGGTAAATTGGACATTGGATGAGAGAATTTGTTAGAATTTTGTTAGTATTGAGAGTATTAGACGGGGGGCTACAAGATCATGCACCTAGACAATAATGTGCAAGTGAAGTGGCGGGTATTGATAGATCTCATATTCTAGAAGCTGACAAGGATAAGTGAGAAAATGTGGAGAAGGCTAAAAGTAACAACCATTGAAAGATATTCAGGAAGTTGCGACATTGGCTGAGAGAGTTTGTTAAAATTTCAGAAGTAATGAGAGTATAAGAGGGGGTGGACTCTAAGGGCAAGACTTTTGGGAATATATAAGGCTCAGGTACCATTTATGAGCATCAAACGATTTCATTGCTATAAAACGACTAAAAGGACACAAAACAGAAAATAAAGACAGGTCTAGCGGGAAACCGGCTCGGAAACAATCATGAGCTACTCGCTCGAAAAGACAAAATTCTAGAAAGAGTAATTTTCATTTAGATAATATTTAATATGATAATCCTAACACACTACTATACTCTCTATCTATAATAAGCTAACCTAATTAAAATACATAAATTACTCCTAATATATTACTAACATATAATATTAATTTTCAAAATATTCCCTTAATATATTCTCAACAAAAATATTGATATTTTGAAAAAATATTATATACAGAGAACTAACAGACCACTCAAAAATCAGCCCTAATCTATATGTTTTTTTTTAATACTACTAAAACACTAGTTTTTTCTATTGAATCAAGGAGTGAACATTATGTTTCTTTAAAAACAATACACAAACATGCTCAACCTCGCCGCACTATTTGTGTACGTGTGAAGAGTAGGAAAAAAAGCATCCACTTCTGTAATATATCAACTCCAACGATAACTAAATTTTATCTAGCGTAAGAAAAAATATCCCTAATATCAGGTTATCGAGTGTCGTCGCTTCTACTATGAGAGAAGATGAAGCATAAATCACTATATTGTTATTCATAGTTATGTAAATTACTACTCTAATTATGATTTAGAGGGGGAAGGGTTTTTTTTTTTTTTGTCAGTGTATCTAAGCCTATCGATCCAAATTTAAAGAGAAAAATCAACTTACAGTAGTTGGTAAAGGAGGGTAGTTGCTTTCGATGTCTGTGGAGAGAATTATTGCTTTTGATTCATGTTGCTGGATACTATATAGAACTGACATTTTCTGCTGCTTGCCTGACATGAGAGCCTCGCACTGACTTTTCATTTCGTCATAAGGAATTGGCGTTGAAGATACTGGAAAACTTGCAACTTGCCGGGCTGTTTCCAAAACCTGTCCACAATTCATAATCAAGAGTCATGAGATTTTCGTGTATGAAATTACATAACCTTTTGAGAGTTCTAAAAAACAGTTGTCTCTTAAACCAAACATATTTTCCGAAACGTTTTTCTGGAATGTTATATATAGTATGCTTTCTGAAATAGTTAATGATGTTTTGTCTATATAAATAAGATGCTCTTATATAAAGATGCTCTTGTATATCTAAAAAATAGTGAAAAGGAGTTCTTTGAAAAAAAATTGTTTTTGGTTCTCTTATGGAAAAATAAAAATCAGGGAAAACATCTCGCATCCTTTTTAAAAAAAAAAATGATTTTGTTTCTCCTTTGGGAAAAATAAATGAATGCAAAAACTTATCTATATACGTAATTTTTTTATGCTTTCCAAGATCATTTTTTTTTTGCATAAAAAAAGTTATTAAAAACATCTATACTTTTAACTTCATCCAGATTGAAGCTTTGATCTAAATTCTAGAAACAGCTATAATCTATATGTTTCAATAGTTGCGGGGATACTAGAAAACTAAATAAACTGATTGACTCACAGATTCCAAGAGCTGATTGACAGTTAGAACGTCTAGGGTATTAATAGAGAGCGACGATTTACGATCTGATTGACTTCCACTAGGTTCGAGGAATGCTTCGTCATCTGTCAAGGCAACTGGAGCAGTGACCTGAAAAAAATAATAAGAAGGCTACAAATCAATTCCACATGAGATGATTTAATTAAGTCATAAAACTGAAAGATGAAAATGGAATGACCCTTACATCATCAAAATCTGGAAACTCCAGCTGAGCAAGAGGAGAACATGGTCGTGGGGTCTCCATAAATAATGGAGCTCCTAAAGAGTAGGATTCATCAGGTGAAAATTCCTGTAAGAGCTGCTCTTTGATGCTAGACAACTCCTCCTGGAGGGCAAAGAAAATAAAAAGTTTAATATTGCACTTTGAAGTACATCTTGATTATGAACACAATCATCAATACTCTATCATGAATATGATAGAGATCCTGTAATCTCCAATTTCAGAACAATCACAAAACAAACAAAGAAATACCAATAAATTCAACAGCCAAGTTCATAACATTGAATTCGAGAGCCCTTCTCTCTCCCAATCTCCCAATTTCTCCACACCCTTCTCCCCTTCACCCCCTTCCCTATATAACCTCCCTTAACCGAATTTAAAAGTGTAATTCCCCGTTTACCCCATTGTTACCTCTTAATTTAAATATTACTCATACCCATCTACAAAGAAAAGAAACTAATATAGTTAAAACTTAAAACATAAAACATAATTATAAAACATAGCTATTCCGTCTTATGGCCTCGTTTCTTCCTTGAATAGGTGAATTGAAGTGGTGGATTCCTATCAATACTCACGGCCCAAACTTTCACCTTATCCTCAATGTTGAATTCGGAAAATTGAGCTATGATGACATCAAAGAACTCCCACGTAGCCTCCTCTTTAGGTTGCCCTTTTCAATGAATAAGAACCTCGCCTCTAGCTGGAATACCATCAGTATTAGGCTGTACATTCAGCACTCCTGCCGGTTCCACGTGAAGCTCCATGTCCTCCGATAAAGTGGTGGGTAATGTTGTAGTCATTGCTTTATTACCTATTGTTCGTCTCAACTGTGACACATGAAACACATTATGGATGTTGGAAGTCTCCGGTAGTTGTAATTTGTATGCTACTTGTCCCACCTTTGATATCACTTGATAAGGCCCATAAAAACAAGGGCTAAGCTTCTCATTTCGTGTCTTTGCCAATGAACGTTGCCGATATGGTTGTAATTTACAAACACCCAGTCACCCTCACTAAAATGCACCTCTCGTCGATTACCATCGGCTATCTCCTTCATACGAGTTTGGGCTCTCGACAGATGAGCTTGTAACTCTGTGATAATCGCGTCCCATTCTTGTAAGAAATCCTCTAGTCATTGAACCACTGAGTCACCTGTTCCCACACGAATCAAAGGCGGTCGCTCTCGACCATACACTGCTTTGAACGGAGACGTCTGAATAGTTGTATGAAAAGAAGAATTATACCAAAACTCGGCCCGTGACAGCTATTGAACCCACGCCGTAGGTTTGTCTGATGCAAAATAGCGTAAATAAGTTTCCAAATAACGATTTACCACCTCTGTCTGAGGGTGATAAGCAGAACTACGCTATAACACTGTGCCTTGCAGTTTAAAGAGTTCCTTCCAAAAAATGCTTAAGAAAACCTTATCACGGTCACTGATAATCGATCAAGGAACCCATGTAAATGAACAACTTCTCTTATGAACACCTTTGCCACTGATTGAGCCGTAAAAGGATATCGACTACTAGAATGGTGTTGTAACCTCAGAACGAGGCAAGCCTTTAATGAAATTCATGGAAACATCTTTCCAAATTAATGTCGGAATCAGTAGGGGTTGAAGAAGCCCTGCTGGGGATAAAGTTTGGTATTTGTTACGTTGGCATACATCGCAAGCTGCCACAAACTGCTTCACACGATTGCGCATCCTCTTCCAACAGAACTCTGCGGCTATTCTTTGGAAGGTTTTAAACCCCCCAGAGTGTCCCCCTACTGCTGAACCATGGAATTCTTGGAGCAACGATGGAATTAAGGCTGAGTTTGGAGTTAACACCGACCGCCCCTTATAATACAATCGCCCATTTTGTAAAGAATATCCCATTGGAGTCCTGGTCTACTGCTGAAGCAAATCCTTGTCACTCCATTACTCATCCGTAATTTCCTGCCAAGGTAATAGTGTCGTAAAAGACAGAGTAGCAAGCGTTGTTTGCTCCGGCTTACGGGATAGTGCATCTACTGCCTTGTTTTCTAACCCTGCTCGATATTGAATCTTAAAGTCATACCCCATGATCTTCGTTAGCCACTTTGGTGCTCTAGACTCACTAAGCGTTGCTCCAGCAAGTACTTAAGACTTCTCTGATCCGTGCGGACAATAATATGACGACCGAGTAAATAAGGCCGTCATTTGATGATCGATAGAACTATTGCCCGTAATTTCCTCTTATATACTGATTCCAACTGAGCACGCGGTGACAATGCTTGGCTGAAATAAGCAATTACCCGACCCCCTTGCATAAGGACTGCCCCAATGCCACTACCGAATGCATCTGTCTCCAATACAAAAGGCTTGGAAAAATCTGATAGAGCCAAGACTGGCATTGTCATCATAGCCGTTTTAAGTTGTCAGAAAGCTGTCTGTACCTCTTCTGACCAAAGAAAGACATCCTTCTTAAGGAGGTCCGTTAGTGGGGATGCCATTTTGCCATAACCGGGCACGAACTTCCGGTAATAGCCCGTTAACCCCAAAAAACCTCTTAGCTCTTTCAAAGTGTGGGGTGTAGGCCACGATAGCCTCGCCTCAATCTTAGATTTATCAATATCAACCCCCTCGGCAGAAATGATATGTCCCAAATACTCCAACTGTGGTTGAACGAAGAAGCACTTGGATGGATTAGCAAACAGCTTATGCTCCCTCAACACCGGGAACACTGTATGCAGGTGTTGTAGATGTCTCCCGACGTTGGTGCTGTAGATGAGGATGTCATAAAAAAAAACTAAAACGAAGCGCCGCAAGAAAGGTTTAAAGAGCTGATTCATCAAAGCTTGGAACGTTGATGAAGCATTGGTTAACCCAAACGGCATTACCAGAAACTCATAATGGCCGTCATGTATGCAAAATGTCATCTTCGGGATATCCTCCGGCCGTACTCGTATCTGATGATTGCCCGACTTCATATCTAGTTTTGAAAAAATAGCAGCTCAAGATAGTTCATCCAAAAGTTCGTCGACCAGTGGAATAAGGAATTTATTCGAGATAGTGACCTTGTTCAGGGCCCTTGTAATCCACACAAAAGCGCCAACTCTCATCCTTCTTCTTAACCAAAATAACTGGACTTGAAAAAGGACTACTGCTCAGTTGAATAATGTCCGCCGCTAGCACTTCCCCCACTAGTTTTTCGATCTCATCCTTTTGAATTTGGGGGTATCGGTACGATCTAACACATACTGGAGGATTGCCTTGGGCGAACACAATTTGATGATCTAGGGCCCTCAGGTGCAGCACCCCTAGTGGCATGGTGAACAGATCTTGAAAGGAGCCTATAAGTTCTTCTACCTTCGGAGGTAATTGAGGACACGACGTTGATGTTAGCCTCTGTAACGCCAATAGTAGGCCTGTATCTCCAAACTCAAAACGTTTAACCAATGAGTGAAAGGATACCAAAGATTTTCCCAAACTCGGATCTCCTTGCAATCGCACTTGTCTGCCATTCACAGAAAATGCCAGGGTGAGTGCTCCCCAGTTTATTCTTATTTCTTCCTGAGCCTTCAACCACTTAAACCACAAAATCACATCGGCACTGTCCAATTCCAGAGGAAGGAAATTTTCTACGACCACAAAATCTGGAAAAGACAATGATAGTGCTCGACAGATACCTGCACTTCGAACTGTCATGCTCGTGCCTGTCATCACTTCAAGCTGTCCGAACGGTTCTAACGAAATTTGCAATTGCTTCCTGACCGAGCTGGAAATGAAGTTGTGGGTTGCCCCACTGTCGATGAGCACCACAACCTCCTGTCCAAAAAGGCTGCCCTTAACCTTCATAGAATCGGGTGAAGAAAAGCCAACCACCGAATTCAGGGACAATTGAGCTAATTCAATGGCCTCTGGTGGTGTTTCGTCGCTTTGCAGGTTCTCCCCTTTGTCATCTTGCGCTTCTAGTAATTGCTCCGATTCTTGGCAAACCAAAACTAGGAGCTCGGCGCGGATGTCTGATCGCAAATCCGTCACAAATTGCGCCTCAAGTAAGTGCTCTGGAACGTCCAACAAGTTGAAGGCTGCTCGCTCGAAGAATTGCCTGTATTCTCACACCGACCTGGTTTGCTTCAGTTGCAGGAATTGTTTTGACAGCGTTCCCTCCAGCGACGATCGAAAGCGCTCTAGCAGCAATGCCCAGAAATCAACCCAACTGCGGAATGGACTTCTCTGATCTTCCCATTTAAACCAAGCCAGTGCCTCGTCTTCCAAGTGGACAGCAATCCAGTGGAGCTTCTCTTGCTCCGACAGCGGTTATAACACAAAGAACCGCTCCACCAGAAAAATCCAATCATCTGGATCACCCCAGCGAAGACAGACATTTCCAATCTGCGATTCAAGTGCTCTTCTTTCAAGCCCTCCTCTCCGCTTCTTGCCCGAGACGCTTCTCCTTGACAACTGGATTGTCTCACGGTTTCGGCGTCAATCTTTTGCTTCCCTTTATCCCACTGCCTCGGTTGTGCGGAATGCATTGCGTCTGCTAGTGAATCCAACTTCGCCATCAACATAGTCATGTTCCTCTCCAACTCCGACAGTCAGGTGATGCTTTCTTTCACCACCTCTATCTCATGCCGTAAGTTACCTTGCGCCCAGGCCAGTGTATCCTCGCTTGATCCCTGTTTGCCTGCACCCTGACCTTGCTTCTTCCTTGCCATGTTCCAGGAAGTGCTCTGATACCAATGATAGAGATCTTGTGATCTCCAATTTCAGAACAATCACAAAACAAACAAAGAAATACCATTAAATTTAACAGCCAAGTTCATAACATTGAAAGAAATTCGAGAGTCCTTCTCTCTTCCACTCTCCCAATTTCTCCACCTTTCTCCCCCTTCCCTATATAACCTCCCTTAACCGAATTTAAAAGTGTAATTCCCCATTTACCCCCTTGTCTACCTCATAATTTAAATATTACTCCTACTCACTTACAAAGAAAAGAAAAGAAACTTATATAGTTAAAACTTAAAACATAAAACTTAATTATAAAACATAGTTATTCCGTCTTATGGCCTCGTTTCCTCCTTGAATAGGAAAATTGAAGTGATGGATTCCTACAGAATCTTCCAAAGAAATTCACGTGAATTGATTGTCATGAATTTTTAAATTACATAAAACTAAATCTCATACAAATAATGAAAAAATAGACGAAACGAGAAACAATACTGTAAGAGAAAAGAAAATAGATCAAATTGTTGCATTCCATTTGGAAAGAAGCAGGATAAATGTTAATTGAAAAACATGTTGAAGTTTAAGTATGTCTATCCATCAAAATCCTGATTTCATAACATAGGCATATACATTCATAACATATATTAGTAAAAAAGTTGGAATCTGCCATTTCAGCTCAAAACACAGCTTCTTATTAGAAGAAGTGAGCTGTGAGCATGCGATGAAGAGAAAGCAAAAGGCCAAAAACTACAAATTTGAAAAGTATCCAGGAATGAAAATGAATCACATAGCATTAAATAATAACCTCTGAATTCTTTGCACATTTGGCCATGAAGCAAGTGATCACTGTTTCTTTCAGCTGTTGTTTCTCTATATTCACCGTAGAGAGAAATTTAGTTGAAGCAACTTCATCCTCCTGTGAACCATAAAGCATAATCTCCTTTTCAGATTCTCCACAGACAGCCTTCAGACAGACATCATCGACCACATGAAGATGAGGATTGACCTGTTGAAATTCAAAAATTTAATCTTATAACAACATCCATCCATGAATATATGCAAAGCTCAAAAAATGCCTATCCAGAGATAGAGAGAGAACAAAGAATGAGATATTAACTAAATTATCCATCAAAGGCGCCTTGACAATTTGAATTAACTCTGGAAGATTGCTTGCCCCAGCTAAAATTAGCAGCATAAATGATGCCAGGGTAAAGAGACATCTTCTTCGAGATGGCAGTAGACCTCCTTCAACAACAACAAACAAATTAGACAAAAGTACGAGGTACACATGTAATGTTCCTGAATAAATATGGAGACTATAGCTTTAGGTCAGCATTCTCAAACTCAGTTTCCACCGAGTCAAAAAAGCATGGTCAAAGAGTTTGGAGGCACAACTGACAGGCCATATAATCATATTTTAAAGTGTCACTTTGTCTGTACACATTTCATCAGCTAAATAATTAAAGGAAAAACTCACTATCTGACTATTTAACCTTACCATCTTCATCCAAGGAGATGCTCCTAAGGGAAAGTGCTAGCTGGAAAGGTCTTACTAAGGCCATGTGATTGGAAGTCTGTGCACAGGAGAATCAATAATTTGGAATCAGATCAAGTTATGCAACTGAAGTTTGTCTTGAAATTGAAACAAAAAATAAAAGAAAAGAGTAGAGAATAAAATTTCAGAAAGTAATAACTTTATATGTTTCATAACGTGTCTTCCAACAATTACAATAAACTCCTTTTATAGAGTTTTCAATGTAAGATAAAAGAAAATAATCAGAATAGAAAACTAATAAATTAATAAAATAATGAATTAAGAAACTAAAGTAAATATGAAATTTAATCAAATAAAATACGAGTAAGGAAATTAATTTGGACTTGAATCATGGCCTGAGTCGTAGTGTTGTACTACATCAACAAGAAAATCATAGCATTAAACTGGAAATTTTGAAGAAAAATTTCTACACAATCCAATCTGCCTTCCAATTACAGTTTATTTCTCTTTGTGATTTGTAACTAACCATTCATTGATTAGCTGAATATCCTATTGTTGATGTACATGTCTAAATTCTGAGCCCAAAATAAGGATCAAACTCCGGCTGATATTGCATCGTACTATGGCGAAAAGAGATCCATAAATATCAAAGTGTTAGGAGATTGGGATCCAATGTCTAACAATGCTTACTTTATGTACATGTGAAAAGAGATCCATGATTAGCAGAATATCCTATTGTTGATGTACATGTGTAAATTCTGAGTCCAAAATAAGGATCAAACTCCGGCTGATATTGCATCATACTATGGCGAAAAGAGATCCATAAATATTAAAGTGTCAGGAGATTGGGGTCAAATGTCTAATATAATGCTTACTTTATGTCCTCTGATGACCTCTCGGAGTATGTAGTCAGAAATTTAACAAGAAAAAAAAAAACCAAAAACATACAATAGAAACAAAGTAGGAATACATTTCTACAAGCCTCACCTTGGATCTGGTAAAGAGTATGCAAATGCAATAAGTTCGGGCCATCGCCTCATAACATGAAGGATTATTTTCCACAGAGATCGCTTGAATCCAGATTGACGAGAGTAAGAGATCAACTTGGAGACTACTCAAACGGAGGGAAGTCAGCTCCTATTAATTGTTCAATAAGACCATTTAGAGATTTGAAGTATTTTGTTTCCCTTGAAGCATGATTACTTGATAATTAACATAAAAAAAAAAAAAGTGTTGATAAGTGCATACAGTTCTTCCATCAGCACTGTTTTAAAGAAGAATTGGCTGGCGATTCCTTCATGTTCTTATCTAAATTTGAACTTACCTTTTCGTGCACCTTGTCTATGGACACTGTGATGCCATTATCTTCATCCTTGATGGGAGAGCTTCTGACCTCTGACTTCTGAGACGCACTAAATGATGAAAGCCCAGAAACAACCACATTCTTTCCTTGATCTAACCATGGGAGAATAAGGGATCGCATAAGCACCATGGCAAAAACATCATGCGCCCCTACTCGCATTTCAGGGTCATGGTGAGCCATTGCAAGGAGCAACTGGTGAAATAGAGCATCTGGAAAAGCCTGAAACAGTTCACAGTTATAACCCATGCAATTAGCTTCACATAAGACGCCAAAATCTACAGAACATTGCATATCTATCAGTAGGTACAACCTAAAAGAATACACTTGCCTTCTTGTGATATGATACATTAGGGACAGAAGAGATCACTTTTGCAGTCTCATAAACAGCAGAGATTGTTGATCTAGCTACAACACTATTAGACGGGATATTCTCTAGGAATCCAGTCAACATATCAAGAATTGGTCCTACGTCTCCCACCTGAAAGTTTCAAGAAGGTATTGCGAATGTAACAAAACAACCAAAAGTTTTAGGGAGCAAATGAAAAAGTGAGAATTTCATAATGAAATTTTCCTGAAAATTATTATCCTTTTAATATACTCATAATGCCTTCGTCATACAATGATCCTAATTACAAAAGATAGTATAATATTTTTGGCAAGCATAAAGACACAATATAACTCCCACACGCATAGATATAAGTATGCCTATAGATCCAATAAAATGAGATAGGCAATATTTGAGAGGCGGAAAGAAAGAAAATATTATTCCAATCTGTTATCAGACACTGTAGTAAAGTGCAAGTTAAATGACTCCGTGACTACATTAACAAAATAAGCAAACCTTGTTTGAGAGCTGGGAGATGCAATTTTCTAGAGCTAACTGAAGGTCAGCAGTCCACTTATCTGGACCATCATTATGGCCCCGTAATTCAGCTGAATTTTGTATGCATTTTCTTAAATGCTTAATAAGATCAGAAATTGCACCAATAATAGCAACTGATACTTGTTGTTTTGCATTTTGAGCAAGCTGCATGACGGTTTTGACTATATCTATCTGTATATGAGCATGTTTGACTATACTTTTATGATCTAGGTGCTTGACAATTATAGACAACAACAGATGGGAATTGTCTCCTGGCATCAACAAAAGTAATCATATCAACGAAAATTCCTGATTATAACTGTTTAGGAAATATACGAACTGTGGAATCCAAACCTGATTCCTCCATAAGTGACTGCATATATGTCAACACAGAGAGGGCAAGGCCTTCCTCTAAGGACCACTGGTTTTGGGCATCAAAATTTTGAAACAAAGGTTCGAGAACACGCCGCATAGTTGTAGCTTCTTTCGCCATTCCAGCCATGTTACGTAGGCAAATTTTGGACCAATAACATGGGTTCTTTGAAGTATCCCTTAGTTTTCAATAAAGACATTAGTGATGCAAATTATACGGTAGTCCAAATAAAAACAACTAGATAAAAGGAGCAAGAAAGAGCTTTTGAGAAAAAATAAAACTTACAATGCAGGATCCAAATCATTGTTAAAAACAGAGTTAGGTAATGACGTAAAGTTCTGACTAAGATCTGGAATGGAGCCACGATCATCTGCTTTAAACATTCCTTGGACAAAAACGTCCTTAGATTTGGAATTAGGTCCGTTTTCTTCAATACCTTTGGGGGTATTATGGATATCCAAGTAATTCTCCATGGTTACAGATATAATCTATTACCAAAAAACAAATCAATTTTCTTTGATATACCAATAATCTGAAGAGAAAACTAAACTACATGTTTAGGACTTCATATTACTTTGCAAATCGCATCCAAGTCCCATCTCTTTTTAATAAGAAGAAATAAATTTGAATACCTCTATAATTGTGTATTTTTCTTCAACAGAATAATGTCAAAAGAAAAATCCCATTGTTCTCGAGCTATCTTTAAAAACCTATTTTTGAGTTTTATAGAAAATCTTCAAAAAATTGTGTTCCGTCAATGAGCATATGTATTTAGTAACAACCACAACATTAAGAAGAAAGTACGAAGAAAATTCTGCTCACTTTATCAAATTCCATCGGAATATGAGATTGCTCACCCATGAATAACACCTACATAAGAAAAAAAAAAAGATTCAATAGTGAACTGTAAACTGAGAAGAATAATCCTCAGCTTACTCTCTCAGGTATTAATTGTGGCAAGAAGAAAAAAAAAACATAATTAGAAATTTTTTTAAGTCACGACTTAAAGAAATAGAAACATTTCTATAAATTTAAATGCATTGATTTTATTTCACAATATAGATAAACATTAGCTTTGCATATCTGTAACTAACTTTCGATCTACCAGTTTTTATAACTACTACTAATTTGTGCAATATGATAAATCCTTCCAGATCTGAAAACAACCTATAAATAGTCAGAGTTATGTAGCAAACAACAAATCATGACAAGAGACGTGCACTCATTGCAGTGGTTGAACCACTTGATGCAAGGACAATTGACTAAATTTTCATCTCTGTTTATCATCAAAGACATCAGCTAAGTACAGCGGGCAAAACAGATTTGCTATGATAATGTCATCTAAACGTAACCTAATTTTACATAATGAACAACCTATATAAAATTTAAGGTTCCATTGTTAAGCTTGCACAATTTAACTTAAGGACATCTTACGAGTATAAAACTCCATTATAGCAAAATAACACGAAATGTTAATCAAACTAGTACCTTAGAACTAACCACAAGTCTAAGCAACCATGCATGACACGGAAAACCCTAATAAACATTCATCAATATCATACTCTCCATCTCACTCCCCCTACCTTCTATTTATAATTATATCCATAATAATATTTCTTAATTACCCCTTCAATCATTTCTCAATATTATTCCCCACTTCAAAATCGACCTTTATCCTCGAGACCGTAGTAGAAAATTTAATCTTTACATTTTAGGGTTCTCTTTAGTTTTCCTCTGTGCCACACAAAATAAATCAAACGTTGCAAAGTGTAAATCCAAATTCGTCTATCATTAATTTTATAAATGCATCAACGTGGGTCTTGAATGGATCTATCGTCCTTGAGCCCAAATTTTAACCCACATGATTATTCCACTCTTCCCATTCAAATTCGGGCTCGGATTCCATAATCCAAGCAACATAATTTCTAGTCCAACCAATTACATAATCTGATTTCAAATCCATAGAAAAATTCAAATTCTCCTGCTTAAATTTGGCCTCTTGCTGTAAAGCCCAATTGACCACGTGGCAAGCCCAGCCAAATTCTTTCTCCCAAGTCCAATCCTTAAACTTATCAGTATGCCCATCACAATAGAGGAGACAATTTGAATAGGTGAAATCCTAGCCCCGAGAAAATCCAAAGCCGCCATCCCCATTGCAAAGAGCTCGCCCATGTCAACACTGTCGGGCATCAGGGAAGGGTTTCCAACCAAGAACATGTTGTGAGGGAGTCTTACCACGATGGGGAAGGAAGATGAGAAGAAGCCCAAAGCCCAAGAAACTAGCTGTTGAAGGAATAGAAGTTTCTAGCAGCTAAACAAACGATGACGTTTCTTCCTTGCTAACATGGAAGGTGGTTAGGATGAGATCGAGGACTATAAATGTACTGAGAAAAAGGAGAAGAGGGTGTGACATGTGTGAACTCTTGGTACTTTCTCTTTCTTTCCCAGTACTAGAATAATTTCCTTCTCACTTATTTTCTTTTTATCTTTTATCATTCCGACCACAACATCTGGTATCAAAGCAGCAATGTTGAACCATGGCCGAGACTCGTGCGAAGACGACGGAGGACGCTTTTCGACGGTTGGATTCAGAGATTAAATGAGTTCACTCTACGATTTCTGCCATTTCTTAACTCCTGGATGTTACTGATCATGTGTTCCAACAATTGAATATCTAGTAGGAGCGCCTAAAGAATATGATACACACCTTCATTAAGGATTCTATTTCTAAACACGAAGCAGTAATGGCTATTTTGAATCAACTGATAATGAACCGTCCAGATGGAGTAACACAACAACCACATATTCTTGATCAATTACTTGCTTCAAGTTCAACTGCAACTTTACCACGATCAAGGGAACCTATTCGCAATGACTCGATAGAGCAGTCTCGTTTTCCTAAGCTAGATTTTTCAATTTTTTCCGAGACACCACATGAATGGGTTAGGAAAGCTAGCCGATATTTTGAAATCCATCAAATTCCTTCTTAACTTAAAATCAGTATTACATAATTGTACTTGAAAGAACAGGCGGACATGTGGTTTCATGGATGGATAACATTATGAGTAATCTCGTGTCAACTTCATTTGAAACCTGACATGAATGCTAGTAAGATAGAGCATGAAGTTTCTGAAAACCTAATAGCACCACAAAAATTGTGATACTCCTCCATTGCGATTTACATATGCTAGGAAGCATCAGAAGTATTAAATATTGTAAAATGTGTTTATTAAATGTTGTAAATGTGTGTAATATGGAAAATGTGTGGTGTTATAAAATAGCAGTTAAGAGGAGAAGGTTGACCGGGCAGTCGTTGTCGTACAGAGAGAAAAGGGTAGGAGAGGGATGTTCTAAGGGTATGGTAGTATTTTAAAAGTGTGGAGAGAAGAGGGCTCTCAAATTCTCTTGTGTGGTGTGATTGAGAATTTGTACGTGTCTATTTTGTTTTCATTGAAGTGTTAAAGTGCTGCAAGTTTTGAAATCCTATCAAATTGATAAATGAATTTAACTGTAAAGATAGAAAAGTAAATGTTTAAAGAGTGTAAGTGACGGTGGACTGGTCGAAAATAAAAAAGGGGTAAAAAGGGAAAAATTTCAAATCCTATGAAATCCAACTACTAACAGAAAGTTCTTTATTATTCCTTACTCTGTCAGGATAGCTTTAAATTAAGTTTACCTATGTTGTAATTTGTCTATTAAAGTTTACCTATGTTGTGATTTGTATTTTACTATGTTAGGATAGGATAACTCTAGGTATAAATTAAGTTGTCAAGTTTACTTTTGATAACACTTTCAGAAACTGTTTTCTTCCAGAGTCATCTAGCACAGAAACAAAGTCAAGAATACATAAAGCATGAGGGCTAAGCAACTAGAATAAAACACATACCATAGAAGCCAAAGCTTGAAGTCCAGAAGAACGTAAATGCTTAGCTCTATCATTGTTTCCAACTTCTAGAGCCAATTCACAAAGCTTTAGTATGAGGCCCTCTAAATTGAACATATAAGTACAATCCTTCTGCATTTACAACTCATCGTGTTATAAAATGCCAAACCAGTAACTGCATATGATCTTAGTGACAGGATGTGACGTAAAGATGCTATGGATGTGGTTCTTAAAAGTATTATGAGGATCATAGAATGTGTAATCTAAAATGAGGTTTTCTAATCCACCAAGCATCCTTTAGAAATATTCACACAAATTAATGAATATTATAACTGAAATTCTCCAATGATAGAAATCTACCTGGCTATTTATGAACTCGACAAGAATAATGCAACCAAGACTTTGCATTTCATATTGGTGAGTTTGCTCTAATAGTGTTCGAACAATCCCTAATAAACTACTAGCAAAGAAGGGCCTGCAGGAAATGACAGATTTCATAACACAAGTAAAAGTAGATTAACAATTAATCAACTGAGAATATACAACTTTTGGAAATAACATGCTGTGTACATAAATACAAATGCATAAAAGCCTTTCCATATCAACAAAGTATGCCTATCATAGCTTTATTCCAACTAAATAGATTCAAAAGGTCACCGATCGAAGTAAACAAATTAAATAACATCTAATAGTTATTCAGCTAAAACTACGTTCAAATCACAAAATAAATCACTATGACGACATTGTATACCGATCATCGCCTTGAAATATGGAATTACTATAATGCTCATCAAGGCATCAACATGAATTGCAAATGTTGAATATAAAACTAGATTTAAAGCATGACATTACAAACAAGTATTTTGTGATTTTTTTATTGCTTAAAATTACGCTTTTGTTTCCAATTGGTGACCACAGATATATGAGTGATGACATGTACTGCAACATTAATATTTCACAAGAGAAACCTGCATTTGACTGAAAAAATAAATTATAACTCACATTTGTTCTTTACATGACTTAAGAAATTTCGTATATATGCATAACACGACTTTTACAGATTGAAGATTTCCACTTCGCAAATCCTTGTAACATCTTTGCTCTAGCTGATTGATAATCTGCAAACAAAATGAAGGAAAGACATTAGAAAAAGCATTTTGATTAACAAAAGTTCCATTTGAACTTTTTCTGTTATCACATAACATCCATCTTCATAACATTGTTTGAGCATTGACTGCAATAATGCATTTTTAAAAGATCAAGAAAATTTGACACTATGGTCCTTTAGAAACAATAGAGGGTATTGAATTAAAAAGAGAATGAGTAAAGTTGGGAATTCAATTTGTCACTAAATCTTCAGATTTCTCTAGTCCTTAACTAAGAAAAAGGCTCGGTACAATAATATAAAAAATACATTAATCAATTACCTTGGGTATTCGAAGCGGGTTCTTTGAAGCATAATCACAAAGCTTACCAATTTTCCTATCATTTGGTTCAGCTTCCTAGAAAATTAAGACCAGAAGCGTAAGCATATCATTGTTGCAACCTCGCATACATAAGCCAACCACACGGCTAAGTGCAAGGAAAAGCTTTAGCAATTTATTGCTTTATTAGGCGGTATGCGTTTAGAATGAATCTAAGTACCTAGAGACCACATTTCCATAATTAGCAGATATACACCAAAGAAAATTAAACAATTTACTCATTTCTAGCTTTTGATATCAAGTTAATGCGCTTGAGTTACTGTACAGAATGATCAGGCATTGGAGAATGCCAAATTGTCAAATAGCAGTCAGAGAATGGCTTGATCAGATTAAAAAATATTCAATAAATAAAAAGTGACCTGCATATGCAGAAAACTAACCTGATTCCGAGGGAAGATCTCGGCAAGCAACTTCTTATAGCGTTTCACCGGTTGTCTTGACCTCGCTCTCATTGAAGGACAACAAATACAGAGGTTGCCGCAGGCAGGCACGACCCGCCTCGACATAACCCCCATTTTCGAAGGAAACCCAAACCCCTCACTACCCTTGAAGTCAAATCACAACTCAGATAAGAATTTCCATATTTAAGTTTATTTTCAACGATTCAAAAATTCAATTCCTCGTAGAAATTAAACCTTCGTACCACTATGTGCCAGAAAATCATAGGTTCTCAAAATGAAAGCATCAAAAGCATACTCACCAACTCAAATCCGTGAAATTTTAGTTTCCAATAGCAAATGAAAAGCTGGGATCGTGATCTGAATTCACCGTAGAGTCTAGGACAGACGCAAAATCGTATCAATACTTGATAAAACGATACTTGATCAAGGCCAAACTCCTACAATTTCACGCCATACAGTGAAATGATCAGGTTTTAAACAACCAAATCCTAAACAAGGACCAAAAAATCAAATCAATTCAGCAGAAACGAGAAGAAAAACTTGCCAATGCCGGTGGGAATTAGATCCAAATCCCAACGCTGAGATGTTCCTCGTTCTTCGATTGATCAAACGCTAACGAAAAATTCAGGGCAGAATCCCGAATATTGGAGTAATGCAGTAATAATATGATCGTCAAGATAAAATAATCTTAATATGATAAAATGAAAATCATGCTAGATTCACGTGGTGGTTATAGTGTAACTGTCACAGCCCAAAGATTACCTAAATGATATACTTCACAAGTGAAAGTATTATTTTGTCCCTCCTAATTTATCATATTTTATATTTAATTTTTATAATTTCAACTTTCTGATTAACAATATAATAATTTTGGCGCTATTTTATAAGAGTAATCTTAGGTTTACTCTATTATTCTACTATGTTAAAATACTCGTTGTGGTGTAAAATAACGATTGATGCAATTAATATAATAAATTATAAATAGTTAATTTAATACATTAATTATACCAATCGTTATTTTACATGTCAACTAGTATTTTGATAGTATAGAATGGGATATCATTATTTATTTTAAAATATTCATACAATTAATATTTAAAAATAATAATAATCTTTCAATTGTTAGCAATTTGAATATTTTTATCAATTTATCTGTTAAATCTAGTATGTGTATGTCACATTTTTATTCAATGAAGTATTTTAACCAAGTTTTTAAACTCTCTGATAATTTATAACTCGATTTCGAATTATGTAAATCGTGTCGTATAGTTCATCATCGAGTCATAAATCGTTTGAGAAGTCAAAAATTGAATTAAACATCTCATTAAATGAAAAATATGATATATATGTCATGTATCTAACGACTAAATTGTATGTATGCTCGACATTGTTGACAGTTACAAGGTGAAGATTTTACTTGTAAAAAAAAAGATATAATTTGTAAATAGTATTGATAGCTGTACTGTCTTATTTTACATTCTTAAAAAGCATGTTAACAAGTCGAATAATTACTGTGCAATTAATGTAATAAATTATAAAAAATAATTTATTACATTAATTACATTTTAGTTGCATCAATAATTGTTTGACTGGTCATCAATTTTTTTTAAGAGACTAATTATAGCATTACTCATCTGTAAATGATTTTGAATGTTAGAATATAAATGATATTTACCTTATGTTTTTTATTTACAAAGATACGCCAACGTGAGTATAAATAAAGTTACACGACATTTGTTGGTAATTTTATATAATAGTAACAAAAATTGACGAAAAAATCATTTAAAAATAAAAAATATACATATGTTACAATCTCAAAAAAGAAAATTAAAATCATAAAACCTAAATTGAAATAACCTTGAATTTGATGAGCAAAAGTGTATTGTACATTAATCTAATGAGTTGATCATGGCATGTATCAAATTTAATAATTAAAGAAATTTAAGATAATTTAAAATTAAATATTTTAGTACTGTTTCAGTACGAAGTTCTTTAAATACTTTAATCTCTACAGTTTTTTTGTAATTATTTTTTGATATAGGGCAAAATCTAAAAAATGGATTCAACTATCGATTAAGTTTAAAAAATGGATCAAACTAATTTTTCGTCCAAAAAATGGCTCAAAGTATGAAAAATTGACAAAAAATGGCTTTGCGTCAAACCGTTATGCCCCCGTGGGGGATCTTCACCCTCAATAATAATTGATCACGGGCTGAACTGCAGGAGAATGGTGCCGTTCTCCTAGGCCTATTTAAAGAGCTTCTTCTCTCCCTCCGGTCTCACACCACCTCTAACTCTACTCTTCTTGATCTCTCTAAAGCTTCTCAACTAATATCTTGCTTTCGAGAATTTTCAGGTATTAGAGATGACGATGAATGATATTTCAATTAGAGGGAGTGATTTAGACTAGCCAACAAGCTTTGATGTCGGTATCAATTAGGTATGCGCACGCCAATCCTGCATATGATGATCTTAGAGCATTTGATCACGTAGGTGGTGACGAAGAAATAGAGGTGCATCCGACCTCCAGAACTCTAGACGAGGAGCTTCAAACACCGATCAAGTCGGACGTTGATGAGGTGGAAAGCATACCGGTACGTGAAGAAATCTCAATGAGCTTTTTTTTTTAGAACAATATAATTATATAAAGGAAATTAAAGAGGAAATACTCGAATATTCTGTGCAAAATGGTTACGGTATCAAATTCCTCTAATGTGACAAGCGGCGACTGATGGCTAAATACATAGAGAAATGTGCATAGAGACTGCATGCGTCGAAAATGCAAGACGAGAAAACCTTTCAAATAAAGAAATTTATCGATTCTCACAACTGTGCAAGGGTAGTTGAGAATCCAAACGCTCAAGCAAAATATCTTGCAAAACATTATCTAGACAGGTTTAAAAGTCAACCTATATGGGAAATCTCTTCCTTCATCGAGACAATCAAGAATGATTTCGCTGTCAACATTACGCCCAGTATTGCCAAAAGAGCAAGAAGCATAGCTCGAACACGTAATGAAGGCAGCGGCGACGAACAGTGCAAGCAAGTCTAGTTGTAGCAGCTGAAATATATAGATCAAATCCGGGTAGCTCATTATACATACATGCTTACGAGGTGCACTTTGATTTGTGGGCATATCAAATAATGTATATGTGCATTGTAAATGCAAAGATTTGCATAAGTGTTGACATTTGAGTTTTTGGCAATATATTATGAAAATAATATTTTATTCCACTATTTTTCAAATTGGTGATTTATTTCTTGGTGATCAAGAAATAGCTTATTCAGATTATGGGATGATATTATATGAGCAATCATGATGATTCTGTGGAAGAGAAAAATAAGGAAACAATGATATTAGGAAAGTTATTGAAAAAGGTATATGCATTTGCTTTTTGGAAAATTTTTATTTGGAAAGCAGATTTGATGAAGATTTAGTACGATTTGTTGGGCTTCGAGTTCCCATGATTAATGAGATGCTTTCCTGAATTTTTGGATGAATATCTGAGTTGTTACAGAAACTTTCCTAAAGTGTCACACAATCGAATTAGTTAAGATTTGTTTTCCTTATTTCTTGCGAAGTTAAATCCGATTTGGTAACTGAACGAATTGAAGATATGGAAGTTACCAAGGCTATTTAAGGTTTTCGTTTTCTGTGAAAACCGACTGACGACGGAGTTTTGTTTTACGCGTGAGAAGGTTTCTTCGTTTTTCCAAGCCGTCGGTTTTCTTTCACTCTCATCGCTTCTGCGTTTGAGTTAATGATTGTTTTACACACTCGACTTAATCTGTGGATTTCATCGTTCTACCGAGTGTGTTGTATTGCATCCGAGGACTTCGATCTGGTGTTCCAGTAGGTGTCCAAGGAGGCAATATTATTTGTTCTTCATTAAAGCTCAGTCTCGGGAGGAGGCTGCATCCGAACTCTGGAGGAGTTTTGTTTCTTAGACAAGGAGAGCTTGTCGTTCTTGATCGTGGGCGAGGGGATCTTGCTATAACATGGGTTTCAAGAGGAACCAACAACAAGGGGATCTTGTTGTTATCTAGATCTCAGGAGAGGTCGTTCTAAAGTCGAGGGGATCTCGCAAAAACAGTTTCCTTGGGGAAGTTAGCTTGAGGCGGCGACAAAGATAAGATGGAGTCTTTATTTGTATAAGTCCGATTGTCTTGTAATTTCGTGAACTCAAAGAAATGTTTTTATATCTGGGCGTGGCCTCGCAGACGTAGGCTGGTTGCCGAACTGCGTTACCAACCTACTGTGTAATTTATTTCTGCGTTTTTATATTGTCCATCATTGCATTTATCATCGGTGTCACACGTAACACCCTGTAACACCCTGTGTGACACCGCAGAACTAATTGTAATTTTTCAATTGGTATCAAAGCGGGTCGCTTCTGTTTCTTAAGCGACATCAGCGGGACAAGATTATAGTTCGTGTGCGATGGATTCTATGAAAGAAGGAGGTTCTACAATGCGTCCACCATTGTTGGATGGAAGTAATTATGCTTATTGGAAAGCAAGGATGAGGGCATTCATTAAAGCTATTGATGAGAAAGCTTAGAGATCTATTTTAACAGGTTGGAATCACCCTACAAACACCGATACAGAAGGTATTATATCTCCAAAACCCGAAGAAGATTGGAACTCAAATGAAGATGCTTTGGCTCTTAGCAATTCAAAGGCTTTAAATGCTATTTTTAATGGTGTGGATCCAATTCAGTTCAGACTCATTTTCACATGCGAATCTACAAAAAGGGCATGGGAAATTCTTCAAACCACCTATGAAGGAACATCGACGATAAAGTTGTCTAAAATGCAAATGCTAACCACTCGGTTTGAGAATTTAAAGATGCAGGAGGATGAGACTATTGGAGAGTTCAATGCCAAATTATGTGACATAGCTAATGAAGCGTTTGCTCTCGGTGAGATGTTTTCCGAAGAAAAACTTGTAAGAAAAACTTTAAGGTCTTTTCCACAACGGTTTGCCTATAAAGTCACTGCCATAGAAGAAGCCAAATATGTGTCTAAAATGAAGCTTGAACAGTTGATGAGATCTCTTAGAACTTTCGAGATGAATCTTGAAGGAGACATCGAAATAAAGAAAGCAAAGGGAGTTGCTTTAAAAACAGAGGTCCAGAATTACAGCGAGCATGATGAAGATGACTTGGAGGAATCTCTAGCCCTGCTTTCAAAGAATTTTAGCAGAAATATGAAGAGATTTGGAAGGAACACTCGCAGTGTCAAGCAGGGTGTCACACACTTCAAAAATGGTTCTTCAAGCAACAAGAAAAACAGGGAAGAAAATTATGTGTCTGATCAACCATCCAAGAACAAAGGCATTCAATGCAAAGAGTGTGAAGGATTTGGGCATATACAAGCAGAATGTGCTAATACCTTGAAGAAAAAGAAGAATTCTCTGAATGCAACCTGGAGTGAGGACGAGTCAGAAAACGAAGATGAATTTCAGAGCAACCATGTGGCGCTTGCTGGTAAGATAGAACATGAAGAAAACGGCAGTGTTATACGCGGTGTCACAGACGGATTTTCTAGTAGTAGTGATGAAGACGAAGAACCAGTCACAGAAGAAAATCTTATTGGAGAATATAAGTTTCTACATGAGAAATGGACCGAGCTTGTTAAAGTAAATCTGGTTCTACACGCACAAATTAGAAATTTGAAAGATGAGAAGAACAATCTTCAAAATGTTATTGATGATTTGGAGACAAAGCTGAAAGCAAGTCAGGATGAAGCTAATGTTTTAACCAATGAGATAAGCCTCATGAAGAAGAATGTCAAAATGCTGAATTCGGGTTCTTCTAATCTCGATGATATTTTAAATGTTGGCAAATCAAGCGTAAATCGGTTTGGACTGGGTTCTAAAGGTGAAATCTCTGTTGCACAGACTGTTGCAGTAAAAGAAAATCGCTTTGTGATGAAATTTGTAAGGGCAAGTTTGGTGTCCCAGCCGGTGTCAGACAAGGGATTTGATTACAAAGGAAAGCAATTTGCAAATAGAACTTCTAGAATTGACAGAAAATCAAATTCCTATAGCTCCTATCGTGCCTCAAGCAGTAAAGGTAACAAATATGTCACTGTATGTCATTATTGCCAACGCTGAGGTCATATTCGCCCTAAATGTTTTACTTATCTTGCTGACTTAAGATTGGGTACTGTTAGAAATGCCTCTTCCTACAGATTCCCGTATCAGAAATGGGTGATGAAATCAAATTTGAAGTGTAATGTTACACATCTTTCACTAAAGGCAATCGGAACTAATGCATGGTATTTTGATAGTGGCTGTTCTAGACATATGACAGGTGAAAAGAGATACTTGAAGGATATTGTATCTGAATCCGTGGGAAAAGTTACATTCGGCAACGGTGTCACATCAGATGTCATTGGAAGGGGAACGTTGAATGTTCCTGGTTTACCAAAGTTGAGTAATGTTTTAGTGGTAAATGGTTTGAAGTCCAACCTAATCAGTATTAGCCAGCTTTGTGATCAAGATCTGAATGTGCAATTTACGAGAGAAAGATGTGTTGTGTCCGATCAAAACAAAAATTGTGTTATTGAAGGAGTTAGATCATCGGACAATTGTTATCTTATTTATTCCTCGTCTACCTGCCTTCGGTCGAGTATGGAAGACACTATCTTATGGCATAGAAAGTTGAGACATGTTAATTTCAGAATGCTAGAGAAGCTTATTTCGAAAGGTGCTGTCCGAGAAATTCCTGCCTTAAAGTTTGATGAAGACAAATTATGCGGACCATGTCAAATCGAAAAGCAAACCAAGGTGTCACACCCTGATGTCCCAGTCATCCGCGACTACTCGTGTGCTTGAACTGCTTCACATGGATCTAATGGGACCAATGCCTGTTGAAAGTATTGGCGAAAAACGGTATGCTTTCGTTACTGTTGATAATTTTTCACGCTATACATGGATGGAGTTTCTAAGAGAAAAATCCGACACGTTTAAAGTTTTCAAATCAATGTGCACTCGTCTCCAACGGGAAAAAGATTGTGTTATTATGAAGATCATACGTATCAGAAGTGACCATGGAAGAGAGTTTGAAAATTCTGAATTCTCGGATTTATGTAAACATCTTGGAATTGCTCATGAATTCTCGGCACCAAAAACTCCTCAACAAAACGGAGTCGTTGAAAGGAAGAATCGTACATTGGCAGAGATGACTCGAGTAATGCTACATGAAAGAGATGTTCCTCAAAAATTCTGGGCTGAGGCTATGAATACAGCTTGTTATACCATTAATCGGGTGTATTTCTGCGGCAAAACTTCTATGACACCCTATGAGATATGGAAAGGTAAAACTCTGAATCTTAATTATTTTCATCCGTTTGGCAGCCTCTGTTTTGTGTTGAATGACAGGGAACATAGGGGGAAACTTGATTCCAAGAGTGATGAAGCAATCTTTCTCGGTTATGCTACAAATAGTCGTGCCTATCGGGTTTACAACAAAAGAACTCGAACTGTTATCAAATCTGCAAATGTTCAAGTGGATGACTCTCTGGACACAACTCATAATCCACAAGATGATGCAGACCACATTTTAAATAATGAAGACACTAGTGTTCCACCCGGTGTCACAGAGGGTGTCTCAGGCGGTGTCCCAGATCAAACAGAGACTGTTGATGAAGTAGAAGCTGATATCACACACAACAGACAACCATCTACACGTGTTCAGAAGAATCATCCTACATATGAGATTATTGGTGGTCTGAATGATGGTATACGAACCAGAGATAAGCTGAGGGTGAATTATCGAGACATGATCCAAATGGCATGCTTTACATCAACGATTGAGCCAAAGAATGTGAAAGAAGCATTGCTAGATGAGTACTGGATAGGAGCTATGCAAGAAGAACTCAGCCAATTCTCTCGAAATCATGTTTGGGAGTTAGTACCGTGTCCTTCCGATGTGAATATTATTGGTACTAAGTGGATTTACAAGAACAAAACTGATGAGCATGGCAACATTATTCGCAACAAAGCTTGGCTAGTTGCTCAAGGGTATTCTCAGATTGAAGGGATTGTTTTTGATGAAACATTCGCTCCGGTTGCTCGTCTTGAATCTATTCGGCTTTTATTGTCTATTGCTTGTGTTATGTGGTTCAAGTTATATCAAATGGATGTGAAGAGTGCGTTCCTCAATGGGTTTCTAAATGAAGAAGTTTATGTTGCTTAACCAAAGGGTTTTGAAGACCCTCATCATCCCGAGCATGTTTATAAGTTGAAGAAGGCGTTATATGGGCTCAAACAAACCCCTCGTGCATGGTATGAACGACTCACGCAATATCTATTAACCAAGGGATATGAGCGAGGGGGAGTAGATAAAACCCTTTTTGTCCGGTGTGCCAAATGACAGTTTTTACTTGCTCAAATATATGTTGACGACATAGTGTTTAACTCAGTGTCATAGGAGATGGTGGATGAGTTTGTATCTCAAACGACCGGCGAATTCGAGATGAGTATGGTTGGAGAACTCACTTATTTTCTTGAACTTCAAATTCAGCAAGAAAAGAATGGTATTTTTATCTCCCAAGCCAAATATGCAAAGAATTTATTGAAAAAATTCAAGCTCGATAGTGCACGCCCGAGTAGAACACCCCTTGGGACACACGAGAAAATCTCTAAAGATGAAAAGGGAGTTGCTGTTGATCCGCGTCTATATAGAAGCATGATTGGAAGTCTACTATATCTTACTGCCAGCCGACCAGATATTTGTTATAGCGTGGGTTTATGCGCTCGATTTCAAGCTAATCCGAAAGAGTCACACCTAGTGTCGGTTAAACGAATTCTGAAATATGTTAGTGGAACAACTGATTATGGCATCTGGTATTCTTTTGATTCTAATACAAGTCTGGTGGGCTATTGTGACGCTGACTGGGCAGGAAGGTCCGATGGGGTGGATGTTTTTATGTTGGACACAACTTGGTGTCATGGTTTAGCAAGAAACAGAATTCTATTTCTCTATCTACTGCCGAGGAAGAGTATATAGCAGCTGTACGCAGCTTCTTTGGATGAAACAAATGATGAAAGACTATGGTGTCACACAGAGTGTCATGACCCTCTACTGCGATAATTTGAGTGCAATCAATATTTCTAAAAATCTTGTTCAGCATTCACGGATAAAGTATATTGATATACGACATCATTTTATTCGATCTCTTGTGGAAGACAAAACTATTAATTTGGAGCATATGGTGACCGAAAAACAAATTGCCGATATTTTCACCAAGGCATTGGATGGTGTATGATTTGAAGAGCTGAGGTCTGCCCTAGGCCTCTGTGTTATGTAAGCTGGTTATTGCTTTTATTTATTTAAAAAAAAAAAATCGCCACTTGCATTAGGCGTTTGTTTTTATTTTGCTCATCCTCTGTTGAAAGTGACCATTCTGGATATTATTCTGTGGAGCAACACCGTATGCGACATGCTAAATTCGGACTATTCTCATGAAATATTGGAAGGTTAATGTTCTAGAAGGTGTTCTTGAGGATGTTCCAGCTTTTGACAATATTTCAAATTGAAAATGCTTCTGATTCTGCATTGTTATCCTATTTTATCAAGTTTCTTGAAGGTGCGATGGAATTTTTGAATGATCAGCAAATGGTAATCGAAGATAGAAAATGAAAAGATAGTTGTTATTAGATACTTGATGACCTTGTCGGAAAAATGTCTGCTAAAGAAGCTGCTGGTGATATTTTCGAGAGAAAGAAAGTTGCTAATGTGAAGGAACTGGTTAAGGAGACCAAAATTGTTGAAAAGTCAAGAGTTTCAATTGATGTCACTGGGGGTGTCAGATGCATCTTGCCCCATGGAAAAGATTTTCCAACTCCACAACTTACGAATATGTATGAGATTTTAGATGCCGACTACTTATTGAACTGGTGTTAACAAGACAATAGCGGCTTTGCTGTTCAAAATTGGAAATTCAATATCTTTTGTTTTTATTGACCAAATTATGACACATGAAGACGACAAGAATACACGGTTAGCTCTCCCATTTCCCTCTCTTATGTATGGCGATTCTGGTGCTTATTTGGATATTATATATTCCTGATTTTGGCTATCTCCCTATGATGATTATTTGGTGCTTATGATGCTTTTATAGAGGTTGATGTTCTCTGATATACATGTTTGTCTTTTTATCGCAAAAAAGGGGGAGTATTTTGGATTTATGGATTTATGGTGATATGCTCTGATCTCTGATGATGATATTATGAGTGATATGTTTTATGATGATTGAAGTCTCAATTCAGGGGGAGTTCTTGAAATTATTGCTTATATTGATTTTGCCAAAAAATGCCAAAGGGGAGATTGTAAATGCAAAGAATTTATTGAAAAAATTCAAGCTCGATAGTGCACGCCCGAGTAGAACACCCCTTGGGACACACGAGAAAATCTCTAAAGATGAAAAGGGAGTTGCTGTTGATCCGCGTCTATATAGAAGCATGATTGGAAGTCTACTATATCTTACTGCCAGCCGACCAGATATTTGTTATTAGATACTTGATGACCTTGTCGGAAAAATGTCTGCTAAAGAAGCTGCTGGTGATTATTTTTGGTGCTTATGATGCCTTTATATAGGTTGATGTTCTCTGATATGATTTATGGATTTATGGTGATATGCTCTGATCTCTGATGATGATATTATGAGTGATATGTTTTATGATGATTGAAGTCTCAATTCAGGGGGAGTTACTTTCAGGGGGAGTTCTTGAAATTATTGCTTATATTGATTTTGCCAAAAAATGCCAAAGGGGGAGATTGTAAATGCAAAGATTTGCATAAGTGTTGGCATTTGATTTTTTGGCAATATATTATGAAAATAATATTTTATTCCACGATTTTTCAAATTGGTGATTTATTTCTTGGTGATCAAGAAATAGCTTATTCAGATTATGAAATGATATTATATGAGCAATCATGATGATTCTGTGGAAGAGAAAAATAAGGAAACAATGATATTAGGAAAGTTATTGAAAAAGGTATATGCACTTGCTTTTTGGAAAACTTTTATTTGGAACGCAGATTTGATGAAGATTTAGTACGATTTGCTGGGCTTCGAGTTCCCATGATTAATGAGATGCTTTCCTGAATTTTTGGATGAATATCTGAGTTGTTACAGAAACTTTCCTAAAGTGTCACACGGAGTGTCACACAACCGAATTAGTTAAGATTTGTTTTCCTTATTTCTTGCGAAGTTAAATCCGATTTGGTAACTGAACGAATTGAAGATATGGAAGTTACCAAGGCTATTTAAGGTTTTCATTTTTTGTGAAAACCGACTGGCGACGGAGTTTTGTTTTACGCGTGAGAAGGTTTCTTCGTTTTTCCAAGCCGTCGGTTTACTTTCACTCTCATCGCTTCTGCGTTTGAGTTAGTGATTGTTTTACACACTCAACTTAATCTGTGGATTTCATCGTTCTATCGAGTGTGTTGTGTATTGCTTCCGAGGACTTCGATCTGGTGTTCCAGGAGGTGTCCAAGGAGGCAATATTATTTGTTCTTCATTAAAGCTCAGTCTCTGGAGGAGGCTGCATCCGAACTCTGGAGGAGTTCTGTTTCTTAGATAAGGGGAGCTTGTCGTTCTTGATCGTGGGCGAGGGGATCTTGCTATAACACGAGTTTCGGGAGGAACCAACAACAAGGGGATCTTGTTGTTATCTAGATCTCAGGAGAGGTCGTTCTAAAGTCGAGGGGATCTCGCAAAAACAGTTTCCTTGGGGAAGTTAGCTTGAGGCGGCTGACAAAGATAAGAGGGAGTCTTTATTTGTATAAGTCCGATTGTCTTGTAATTTCGTGAACTCAAAGAAATGTTTTTATATCTGGGCGTGGCCTCGCAGACGTAGGCTGGTTGCCGAACTGCGTTACCAACCTCCTGTGTAATTTATTTCCGCGTTTTTATGTTGTCCATCATTGCATTTATCATCGGTGTCACACGTAACACCCTGTAACACCCTGTGTGACACCGCAGAACTAATTGTAATTTTTCATGCATGACTGCATGCAAAGCAGGTTTGCTGCAGCACGATCGCCCTATTATCTGTTTGGACGGTTGCCATCTGAAGGGCTCGTGTCCCGGATAATTACTCATAGCCGTCAGTATTAATGGCAACGATGAAATATATCTCATTGCGGTTGCCAACGTCGAAAGAGAGTCTGAGGCTACATAGATGTGGTTTTTGCAACACTTGAAGCGAGACCTGAACCTTGCCGAGGGAGGCAGATGGACATTTATTTCGGATCAACAAAAGGTATAATACATTTCTAATTGTTATTATTATATTTCTATACATTTATGTTTTTCTTTCAAATTTCAGGGGTTGTTGAATGCTGTGGAAAATGAATTTAAAGATTCCGAATAGCGCTTCTACCTCCGGAATATGTACATAAACTTCAAAGCCTTATTTCGTGACAGAGCATACAGAGATGCGATTTGGAGTGCTTCTAGGGCACCGATAGAGTATCATTTCAACCTCAAAATAGCAAATTATTTCAGCTTAGCCCGGATGCCCACGCATGGCTTCAAGCAGAAGAGCCTAAATATTGGGCTACTCATGTGATGACCCGAATGTGTACATATGAGTACGGCTACAAGGCAAAGCTCGGGTTGCGGGGCAAACTTTGAGACCTAAGCCGAATGTAGGCAAATCCCAGACTCGAGTATGGTAAATATTTGGTAGTAAAAAGAGGGTCGTCACAATCTCACATTGCTTGGGGAGGTATATGGAAATGAAACATATGTAAGGAAACCCTCCTAAGATAGTAAGACGCGTTTTGAAGTACAATTGACAACGGATTCTATAAGAACTCTGAAGTTAAAAGTGCTCCGGTAAGAGTAGTACTATGTTGGGTGACCAACTGGGAAGTCCTTGCCAAAACAAATTCGTGAGGGGAGGATATTGAGTTATGGCTCAATCCCCAGAGCGGACAATATCTTACTAGGAAAATAGGTCGTTATAAATAGTATCAGAGCCTGTACCCAACCGAAAATGTGGCCAACGAGGACGTTAGGTCCACGAGAGAGGGTGATTGTGATGACTTGAATGTGTACGTATGAGCACGACTACGGGGGAAAATCTTGGGACCTAAGCCACTGTGTAGGCAAATACCGGACTCGAGTATAAGCAAATCTCGGGTCGTAAAAAGAGGGTCGTCACAATCCAATGTATGAAAATGAAACATATGTAAGGAAACTCTCCCAAGATAGTAAGACGAGTTTTGGAGCACAATTGGCAACGGATCCCATAAGAACTCCAAAGTTAAAAGTGCTCCGGTGAGAATAGTACCATGTTGGGTGACCGACTGAGAAGTCCTCGAGAAAGTAAATCCGTGAGGGGAGGATATTGAGCTACAGCCCAATCCCCAGAGCGGACAATATCTTAGTGGGAAAAGGGGTCGTCATAACTCATGCATTCTTTTCGGTCCCCAAGTGTGAAATGAGCCTCAATAATTTGAGCGAGTCATTCAATTCACTTCTACTGCCTGTGAGGGGCAAGCTGATCCTGACTATGTTCGAGCTGATCTGAAAGTGCATAATGACTCGAATTGTGAAGAAATTTGAGAAGCTATCCCAAGCAACAGGCCTCCTGTGTCCCAAGATAAAAAATAAGCTTGATAATCTAGATGTTGCAGCTCGGAATGGGAGTGCTGTACGTGGGGTAGGTGATCAATTTGAGGTCAACAATGACTACGAACAATACGTGGTCGACATGAGTACGAATGTGTGCAACTGCACCAGGTGGGAGCGTACTGAAATCTCGTGTGTCCATATCATTATATGTATCTGTTTCATAAGAGTGTGTTGTGAGTCAAGCCATAAATAAGCTCCTGCAACAGCTTAAAGAGATCGTTAGCTACTCCGGTGCTCAGCCAAACCGAGTAACCTCGAGAACAGAAAACTAAATAGGTGAAATGCAGAACAATCAGAAACTTAAGTGAGATTGGTGTCGTGCGAGTGAAGTGTGTGTAAGATGAATGGCGTAGTCCAGTTAATTCAACAGAGATTCACACAACCTCAAGTCGGTCAGCTAACTAATGTTTAGCTCTGACAGATCGCTTTTTCAGAGGAAGGCGTCGACTTGAGGAACCGGTTCTGTCCACCTCCTTCTGGTTTCCAGCCCTCGATAGGGAGGAGAGGAGAGTGGTGCTAGAGTTCAACAACAACCTCGGGTTGTTGAACTAGGAGGCTGTCTCCTGTTCGGCAAAGCCGAAGCTCACCTGTCGGCGAAATTCCTTCTCGGTTTCTCTCTTAGGGAAACGGTCTACTTGTTCTCATTACCTCAACCAAGCTTTACAGACACCAATTGCCATGATTTATATCATCCTAGTGGCTGGAGAAACATTTGAAAATTGGCCGAGAACCGTTGAAGGCGCGGGAAGAAGAAGCAGAGCAGCCGAGATTCCTCTTTCGCTAGGGCTTCGAGGGTAGCCCGGTTTCTGTCAGCTCGCCGGTTTCCTTGCACGGCAACTTCTCCGACAAGAATGCAGTGGCGATTCGGCCCAAAAACGGAAGTGGTCCCCTCCTTCGAGTGCAAACGTCGGGCGCCGCAGTTTCTTTGGTCTCCTTTGTTGAGTTATGGTTCACGAAAATGAAGCTTCAACCGGGTTTCTTCACAAGCAGCAGCGGCTGGTTTTCTTCAAGCATCAGCAAGTGGTTTTCTTCATAAACCCACTCCTTTAGTTCTCAAGCCAATTAAAACCAAACCAAGCCACATCTATCCTACTAAGCATCTTGCCCTAAATGCCTAACATGCATGCTTATATAAAATCTTAACAAAAATGCCAATGTTTGCCCAATAAGTTTCAAAATAAAAATACATAGAAATCAATGCTTGGGAAGACAAATTCCCATATGAGCTTCTGGTTCTCCAAGCCTTGTCTCCCAAGCAATGACGTGCTTCGGTTGCTCCGGATCTTGAGCTTCCATCTCCCACTTTACATCGGTGAGTACGCCTTCTAATTCAGTGTAAGAAATGTCACCTGCAAAAGAGTAAAGTGTGTAAGTACATAAGTTAGATAAAACATGTGATTGTACCTGTGATCGTGTGATGGGCCTATGGGGCACAACATCCTCCTCAGGTTGTTGAGGATTTGTCCTCAAATCCGATAAGTCGGGCCCATCAAGGCCATCTTCCTCGCCTTTGTATGGAGATAAGTCCTGGACGTTGAAGGTTGCTGACACGCCATATTCTCCAGGTAACTCTACCTTGTAGGCGTTGTTATTAATTTTCTCCAAGACCTTAAAATGTCCATCTGCTCGAGGAAGAAGCTTTGACCTTCTTTGATCAGGAAACCTTTCCTTACGTAGATGCAACCAAACTAAGTCTCTTTTCTTAAAAATAACTTCTTTACGTCTTTTGTTTACTTGTTTGGCTACAGCACTATTTCTTTTCTTGATGGCTTTTCGAACATTCTCGTGTAATTTCTTAATGCGTTCAGCCCTGTCTGCTCCTGACGTATCAACTAAGTCTTTAAATGGTAGGGGTACAAGGTCCAACGGTGTAGAGGGATTAAACCCATAGGTAGCCTTAAAGGGCGATTGCTGAGTAGTGGAATGTAAGTTGCGATTGTAGGCAAATTCTAAGCCAGGAAGGACGATGTCCCAGTTGGTTAGTTTTTTTCCTACAATACTGCGTAAGAGGGTGCCTAAGGTCCTATTAACGACTTCCGTTTGACTATCCGTTTGGGGATGGAAGGGTGTGCTGAAACACAACCTGGTCCCCAACCTTCTCTATAAGGTGGTCCAAAAGGCGCTCAAAAATTTAGTGTCCCGATCTAACACTATTGAATATGGAATTCCATGTAGGCGAACTGTGATGACCCGAATATGCACGTATGGGTACGATGGCTGCACGAACCGGAACCCGGATGGCGGTACGTCTGTGCGGGCGAACCGGAAGGTGACAGGTCGTAAAAAGGGGTCGTCGCAATCCCACATCTCTTGGGGAAGTATGTGGAAATGAAACATATGTAAGAGATCCCTCCCAACATAGTAAGACGCGTTTTGGAGCACAATTGGCAACGGATCCCATAAAAACTCCGAAGTTAAAAGTGCTTCGACGAGAGCAATTCCAGGTTGGGTGACCTTCCGGGAAGTTCTCGCCAAATAAAGTCGTGAGGGGAGGATATTGGGCTGCGGCCCAATCCCCAGAGCAGACAATATCTTGCTGGGAAAATGGGTCGTTATGATGACCCGAATATGCACGTATGGGTACGATGGCTGCACGAACCGGAACCCGGATGGCGGTACGTCCGCGCGGGCGAACCGGAAGGTGATGGGTCGTAAAAAGGGGGTTGTCACAATCCCACATCGTTTGGGGAAGTATGTGGAAATGAAACATATGTAAAGAGACCCTCCCAACATAACAAGACACGTTTTGGAGCACAATTGGCAATGGATCCCATAAGAACTCTGAAGTTAAAAGTGCTTCGGTGAGAGTAGTACCAGGTTGGGTGACCGACTGGGAAGTCCTCGCCAAACAAAGCCGTGAGGGGAGGATATTGGGCTGCGGCACAATCCCCAGAGCGGACAATATCTTGCTAGGAAAAGGGGTCGTTACAAATGGTATAAGAGCCTGTACCCAACTCAAAATGTGGCCAACGAGGACGTTGGGCCCCCGAGGGGGGGGTGATTGTGATGACCCGAATATGCACGTATGGGTACGATGGCTGCACGAACCGGAACCCGGATGGCGGTACGTCCGTGCGGGCGAACCGGAAGGTGACAGGTCGTAAAAGGGAGTCGTCACAATCCCACTATCGCTTGGGGAAGTATGTGGAAATGAAACATATGTAAGAGATCCTTCCCAACATAGTAAGACGTGTTTTGGAGCACAATTGGCAACGGATCCCATAAGAACTCCGAAGTTAAAAGTGCTTCGGCGAGAGCAATTCCAGGTTGGGTGACCTTCCGAGAAGTTCTCGCCAAACAAAGCCATGAGGGGAAGATATTGGGCTGCGGCCCAATCCCCAGAGCGGACAATATCTTGCTGGAAAAAGGGGTCGTTACACGAACGATTTTCTTAAAGTACTGATTAGCTATTATGAAGAAATCATTTGTTTTGGCACAGGGAATGAAATGGGCCATCTTGGAAAAATGATCCACAACTACCATAATGGAGTCCTTACTTGGGGCAGTTCGGGGTAGTCCTAGAACGAAATCCATACTAACGTCAGTCCATGGATGTGATGGGACTGGCAGAGGCATATATAAACCTTGGGGGAGAAGCCTACTCTTGGCTTTCTTGCAAACCACACATGTTTCCACGAGTCGGTGTACATCTTTTATCATGCGGGGCCAATAGAAATTTTCCTTGAGCATGTCCAGGGTCTTCTTTTCTCCGAAATGGCTTGCCAAGCCTCCACAATGCTCTTCTTTCACGAGACACCGTCTTAGACTTCCTTGGGGAATACATAATTTTCCCACTTTTACCAAATAGCCATCCATGAGACGGTACTCGCCTGTGGCCTTTTCCATGCACTGGGCGTAGTAGGTTCCAAAATCTGGGTCGGTTTCATAATTCTCTTTGACCCACTCAAAACTAAAGAATCTGGTTCCTAATTCCGTAAAGGAGAATGCATTTTCTTGAAAGCGCATCGGCCACGATATTGTTTTCTCCCTTTAAATATTTCAAGGTGTAGGGGAAACTTTCCAAGAACTCTACCTATTTTGCATGCCTCTTATTCAACTTATGCTGACTCTTGATATGTCGGAGCGATTGGTGGTCGGTGTTGATAACAAATTCTCGAGGTAAAAGGTAATGTTGCCAATGCTCCAATGCTCTAATAACCGCATAAAACTCCTTATCATAGGTTGAATAATTGAAGGTAGCTCATTTCAGTTTTTCGCTAAAATATGCAACGGGTTTCCCTTCTTGCATAAGTACTGCACCTATTCCAATTCCAGAGGCGTCACTCTTTACCTCAAATACTTTGCTGAAATTGGGGAGTGCAAGTACAGGCGAATGACATAACTTGTCCTTGATCAGCTCGAAACTCTTTTGACAATTCGGGGTCCAAGTAAACTCCTTCCCCTTCTTGGTACAATCCGTGAGCTGTGAAACTATCGAGCTGAAGTCTTGTATAAACCTCCTATAAAAGGAAGCTAGGCCATGGAAACTCCGAACTTCAGTGACCGAATTTGATGTAGGCCAATCCTTGATAGCCTTAATTTTGTCCTCATCAGCTTCCATGTCGTCCTTCAAGATGATAAATCCTAGGAAGTACACATTGTCTTGTCCAAACGAACACTTGCTCAAGTTCCCAAATAACTTGAATGTTCTAAGAGTTTTAAACAGGGTGCTAAGGTGACTAAGGTGTTGTGGAAGGTCCGCGCTATACACCAAAATGTCATCGAAGTAAACAACGATGAACTTTCCCAAATACTCTTTAAGCACATGGTGCATGAGCCTCATGAATGTACTTGCCGCGTTGGATAATTCGAAGGGCATTACCATCCATTCGAATAGGCCGTATTTAGTCTTGAAGGCTGTCTTCCATTCGTCACCTTCCTTCATTCTTATTTGATGATAGCCACTTTTGAGATCTATCTTGGAAAAGATGGCGGCTCCGCTGAGCTCGTCTATCATGTCTTCGAGCCTAGGTATGGGAAACCTATACTTTACTGTGATCTGATTCACGGCTCGACTATCAACACACATTCTCATAGTGCCGTCTTTCTTGGGTACCAATAAAGATGGTACGACACAGGGACTCATGGACTCTCTTATATACCCCTTGTCCAGTAGTTCTTGTACTTGATCTTGCAACTTTTTTGTCTCTTCGGGGTTCATCCGATAGGCAGGTCGGTTAGGTAAAACCGCACCAGGCTGGAGATCGATCTGATGTTCAATACCACGTAAGGGTGGTAAACCTTGGGGTAGCTCCTCTGGGAAGACGTCTTGGAATTGGTGGATCAAGTTCTTAACGGGTGTAGGTATTTCTCCTAGCTCCATAACTCTGTCACGAAAGAGTATCAAAATCATGGGGTCTCCTCTAAGCACAGATGCTTCAATCTCGTTTTTAGTCATATACAAGCTAGCCTTAGTCTTAGCTTCTTTTCGTGCAGTTTCATCTTTGGATATTTGGGCCGGGGTCATGGGTGCAAATCTAAAGGTTTTGCCTTCAAACTTAAGAGAATAATAGTTCGTATATCTATCATGGTTCACTCTTCGGTCAAACTGCCAAGGCCTACTGATAACTCTTAAATTAGAGTTATTTTATATGGTATTTAATTGATAGAACTTGTATGATTTGAGTGATTGCAAGAATAAATTGGTATAAATTTATTGCAATTGCTATGTAATGCTGCAACATTAGTGCTTAGATTCACTTTGAAGATTTTCTATTAAAAGCATATTTTTCTACTTAATTTGAATTTTATATTTTTATATTTGAATGCAATTTTATTAGAGGGAAAATCAAAGTCAAAAGCTGAAGATTATGGAGGGAGAGGAAGCAAATCACGTAAATTGAGGAAATTCGTTGCTTATTATGGAGAGAGAAATTGCTAGGAATCATGGAAACAAATTAATTGAAATTTGAAAAAATGGAAACAATAAATTTGGAATTAATAGCGGTGGATGTGGAAAAGAGCACTATGCAACGGTAGAAGCTGAAAGAAGGAAATAAAGAAAACTGGGGCAGCGGAAGAAGGCAAAGACAAAGGGCAGCGGAAGATCTTGAAAGAATGAGATAAAAAATAGGCACTGGGCAGCGGTCAGCGGTCGATGACAAAAAAGGAGAACAGAAAAATAGATTGGAGAGAGAAGACACATGGCATACAGAAAATGACAAAAAGGAAGGATAAGTCAATTTGAAGAAAGAGATTTAGCTTTTCATTGAAGCAAGTGGAAAGAAGATTAGAGGAATAAAGCCATTCTGGAATAAAAAGGTGGAACAATAAAAACAAATAAAATCTGGAGAAAGAAAATGAAGATTTCCTGCTGGAATTAAGGAAGAGAAAATGCAAAAACAAAAAGGGAAGAATTAAAGAAAAAAAGGGGAATGCTGGAACAATAGACTGAACAGAGAGCTCCAGAAGAGGAGAACCAGACCAACGACAATCCTCTGATTTTCTTCTTCTTCTTTTATTTTTATTGTTTTATGTTTTTATTGACACTATTATTTTTTAGTTTTATTATATGACATCTAGTAGCTAAACTCTATTATCTTGGTTAGGGCTATAGTACTCGTTACGGTTTTTGCTACGATCTTAGTTTTGTTATGCAATTGTTTATTGAACAATTATTTGTGATATTCCTTGTTAAGTTAGATCATATCGATAGATAGGTTGACGATTCATATTTATATTGTATCGATAGATAGATATAAATTGTTAGATGCACGAATAACTAATTGGATTAAATTGTTACAATGTGGTTAACATTAATTCGATTGGCAATAAGAATGAGACAATTAGAAAATTCAATATTAGTTATATTCCTTCAAGGTTGAAAGAAATTCTAAATTGAATTTACCTAGGCAATTCGAAAGAATCCTAGAACTATTTAATTCTTGTTGTTCATAGATAATGCTGCAGAGCATTACCAGAGCATCAGTAGTAAAATTATCGTAACGAGGAAATTGATCCTAGCCAAGGCTTCTATTCATCGATTTTACCTCGTTTATTTCGTTGTCTTTTATTACATAGTTATTCAGATTTAATTCTAATTATTTTCATCCAACATTTTAATATTTTTATAGCGATTAATTCAATTAACATTATCCTCGTGGAATCGATACTTTACTTACTCATTACTTCGTTAGCGACACGTGCACTTGCGTGTAAGTGTGTAAAATCACTAACACCTACCGAGTAGCAAATGACTTGCACTAATAGATACAACATCGCAAATGTAATATTCGGCTGTACGGAATATTAATATTTTAATATAAATAATATTTTTATTAATATGCCAAATTAAGTCGGTTTTGCGAAAAGAAAGCGTCATTACGATCCTAATAATTAATAAGGATTTTAAGAATATTTCAAAAATTTTAGGAGTCGTAACGCTAATTTTACAAAAATTACGTTTACCGCAATATAAAGGATACTTTGGTAAAAATAGTAAACGAGGTCCGAATTGAGAACGGACAGTTTTAAAAGAACCCTGATAATGAGTTGGATGTATTGTTGAAATAAGAAAATTTGGAGAAACCGAATTGTTAGACAATTAACGAAACGAAGGACGAAACAAATAGAAAACAAAGGAAGGGCAAAATGGTAAATTGCCAAGTCAATATTATAACATATTACACTCTCCTTCTTCTTCTTCACGGCTCACTCTCTCTCTCTCTCTCTCTCTCTCTCTCTCCTGCGAATTCTCTCCCTCCTTCGGCGATTCAACGGCGATTCTCTCCTCTCCGACGATTCGTCCTCCGATCGTCTCGTTTTCTTCGCGATTTCTTCTCCAAACTTGACCCTAGGTACGATTCTAAGGTTTTAGCAAAGTTTTTTTTGGTTATTACGGAGTTTAAACGATTAGGGTTTCGTAAAAACGTGGTTTAGGACTAGAAATCGATAAGTTTACCTTAGTTGTGAATATAATGGACTTATTGAACGTTATTGGACGAAGTTAGGTCAATTTATAAGAAATGTTGAAGTTTGAGAATTTAGAGGTTTTCTCAAAAAACTCGTTAATGGAAGTTTTGAGGTAGCGAGTGTTGAACGCTCGATAAAAGTGTTTCAAGGAATCAAATTAAGGCTTTAAGGAATTTCCTTAGTTAAGGTTTCGTTAAATTGGTACGTTTAATAGTTTAAACTCATTTTGACGATAATAATGTGAAATTGCTCTAGGTGAACGCTCGTGGACGGAGCTTGGATTGCATCGGACATGAGGTAAGTTCTCGTAACTTATTCTGACCTATTGGCCTACACCATACGTCGATGTTGTCTCGAGGAGTTTTGGTGATGCGTTTGTTTAAATTGTTTTGGTTGGGTAGTTAGGTTTAGTTGTTTTATAGGTTATGTCTTTAATTGCTTTTATTGTCTTGATGGTACGTATGATGCATGTTTAAATTATGTTATAAATTGTTCACGCATCACGTATTTTAAAAGAGCATGAAAAGGAATTTTCGCACTATGTTTTAAAGAAAATGGCGATTCGGCCTGGAGAGGGGCTATTGATCTATTGTGTAGATCGATTACGGGTCTTTCACAATATCGCATCTAATATGAACTCATGTACGTGTTGTAAGCCTGTACCCCCCTCCTCTACCCCCCTCCTCTAGGTGGAAAGGGTAGTCTGACCGCTGGACGTGCCCTCTCCGGTTAGGGGGTTGAGATCTCGGTGACACCCACGATGTAAAGATAAGAAATGGTTGCACGATTTATGAACTCATATGCACAGCATGCATTTACATTTACGAGCCTTACTGAGATTTTTATCTCATAGTGTGTCTGTATGGTGTAGGTGACTTCGACATAGGTGAGGACGAGATCCTTCCACCTGAGAAGTGATGCAGTTGACGGAGAATGGTGGCGGTGGTGTGTTGGCGCAGTCAGGGCGTTTCACGACCCGTGGGGATGTATGTACGTATTTTGGGATGTTTTGGATAAGTTTAAGGAAAATACTTGTATAGATAGAACATTTTAGGATGATTGGTTCTGGATAGTGGATAGGTTACGTTTTGAGTTGTTTTAAAATGTTTGGGAAATGTATTTTGCAAATGTTTGGTATTAGGGAAATGTTCAATTTTAAAATATATCCACGCGATTTGTTTTTACAAAAACGGGTTATGTTTTAATTGAGTTTTAAGTTGTCATTTTGGGTGGTTGATGAAGTGAGGAATGGATAAGATTTTGAGTGAGTAGGTTTGAATGTATATTTGATGTTTGTGTTGATGAAATGGTGAAGGAGGGTGTTAGGCGTATAGAGAAGCAGGGGAAGAGACAGAAAAAGGAATGAGAAAAGAAAGGGAGAGGGAGGCAGTGAGGGTGGCGATCGATCGCCTGTTTAGGCAATCGATCGCCCCTCGTTATGGGGCGATCGCCAGCGGAGGCGACGCGATCGCCTCCTGATCGCCACGCTCTGGAAAAATTCCAGAGCGTGTGGCGAACGATCGCCTCCTGTTGGCCAGGCGCGATCACAGATCGCCTCACCAGGCGATCGCTTGTAAATCCAGCGATCGCTGATGGGAGATCGATCACCCGTTTTGGAGGATCGATCGCCACCCTGTTTTAGGGACAAAAGTCCCCTTTTGTCCCCGAAACGTTTTCTGTTAATTTAATTGTTTTAAATTTGTTTTAATAATTATTTTAAGTTTTATTCTAATTGATTTAAGAACGTTTTAAACGATTTTCATTTCCAATTCCGATTTTTTTTTTAGATTTAATTTCCGCTCAAATGTTAGGTTTAAAGTTTTAAGTATAAAAAAAAATACGGAAAAATTGGGTACAGTGTTAAGGTCGCTACAGTTTATGGTATCAGAGCCCTCGGGTTTTAAAAACGGTTCTGTAGACTGCTCATCTGCACAGCCACTACGCGGACATCCTTCCTCAACTGTAAGTATGTTTATATGTTTTTCTTTAAGTTCGGTTTCTTAGAATTGTGTGCTTTTAACCTTTATAGGAAATATATAATTATGGTGCGTCGAGGAAACGATCGAGACGATAGAGACGATACGATAGATACCCTTATGGATTTTATCGCCCAACAGTCTCAACATATAGAGCGTCAGGCCCAACAAATGGAGAGGCAATCCCAGCAACTAGGCACCTTAATCGACCGTGAAGGTGCTAGAGCCCAAGAGACAGCGACTTAGGGTAACCGAGGGATGGAAAGATTTCAGAGGCTCCAACCTCCTGTATTTAACGGGCAATCTACGGATCCCTCTTCAGCCGAGAAGTGGATTCGAACCATGGAGGACATGCTAGCCTATGCAAGCATCGAGGACGGAGAGAAGGTTGCATTGGTTAGCTACCACTTGGCGTTGGACGCTCGATTCTGGTGGGATTCGATCAAGGCAACCACCGATGTGGCGATTATGAGTTGGGATCGTTTTAAAATGATGTTTTATGACAAGTATTTCAGCCATACAGTACGAGAGGCGAAGATGGTTGAGTTTATACAGTTGCGGCAAGTTGGTTCGATTGCCGAGTATGTGAGGAGGTTTGAGGCACTGTCACGATTCGCGCCACGTCAGGTTAGTGTCAATGAAGACAAAGTACGCCGGTTTGTACAGGGGCTTGGTCAGGAAATTCGGAAAAGCCTCACTATATCAGGAGTACGGAATGTGTCCTACGATGAGATTGTGGCCAGGGCACTTGAGATCGAGGCTGTAGACCAGAGTTCTGTTAAACCAAGGGAGCCAGCTAGAGGCTTCTTTCGTGAGATCCACCCTCAGGTTAGAAATAAGGGATGGCAACTGAGAGGACATACACAACAACAGCAACGAGGCGTTAAGAGGCCTTTAGAGGGAGGTAATGATCGAGGTAAAGGGAAACAGGTACATAGGGCTTCTCAAATGCCGTGGTGCCCCAAGTGCCAGAAAGAACACAGTGGCGAGTGCCGGGTGGGCACAAATAAATGTTTTAGATGTGGGGAAGTTGGCCACTACATTAAGGACTGACCGAAGCAGAGCCGTGAGCAGTCAGGCGGAGACCAGAGGAGGATTATGCTGAGGATCTTCGCATTTATCGAGCCTGGTGATGTTGATGACGAGGCTCAGCCTTCAGTGATAGCAGGTACTATTCTGATTTCGGGCGTAACTGTATTTTCTTTGATAGACACAGGGGCTACGCACTCTTTTGTCTCCACTGCATGTGTGTCTCGACTGAAGCTTGTGCCTGAGTTAGCAGAATGCGAGTACAGTGTGATGCTACCTTCAGGGGAGCGTATGCAGTCAGGTCAGGTCGTCCAGGGCAATAGTGTCTCTGTAGGGAACAGTACCCTCTATGCTCATCTGATTATTATGGGCATAGAGATCTATGATGTTATCTTAGGGATGGACTGGCTATCGCAGCACTTCGCCACCATCGATTGTCGATCCGGGATTGCGACATTTCGACCCCCGGGTAAAGCCGAGTTTTCCTATCAGGCGATGAACAGATTGAACAGATCGAACAGATCGCCTATTTCCTATTCCATGAAGGTCAACGAGCAGTTTAAAGGTGAGTGCTCTATTTATTTGGCCACAGTTATTGATATTCAGTTGCTCAGCGAAGTAAAGTCGAGCGACATTCATATAGTCAGAGAATTCTCTGAGATATTCCTCGATGATCTCCCCGGATTACCGCCAGACAGGGAGATTGAATTTGTCATTGATGTTTATCCGAGTTCGGCGCCAGTGTCGAAGAATGTATATAGATTGGCGCCTGCTGAGTTGAGAGAGTTGAAAACTCAGCTTGAGGAGTTTTTAGATAAGGGTTTCATCCGACCCAGCTTTTCACCCAGGGGTGCGCCCGTTCTATTTGTCAAGAAGAATGATGGAACCCTCAGCATGTGCGTGGATTACAGGGAGCTGAATAAGTTCACAGTGAAGAATAAATACCCACTGCCTTGAATAGACGATTTGTTTGATCAGCTGCAGGATGCCCGAGTGTTTTCCAGGATTGACCTATGCTCGGGTTATTATCAGCTGAAAGTCCGGAAGGAAGATATTCAGAAAACGACGTTCCGAACGAGGTATGGGCATTATGAGTTTCTTGTCATGTCTTTTGGACTTACTAATGCCCCTGCAGCGTTCATGGATTTGATGAACCGAGTCTTCAAGGAGTACCTGGACAAGTTTGTTGTGGTGTTCATCGATGATATATTGATTTATTATAAAACGAAAGAGGAACATGAAGAGCAATTGAGGATTGTTCTCGGAATTTTACAACGACACCAGCTTTATTCGAAGTTCTCTAAATGTGAGTTTTGGCTGGATCGAGTCAGTTTTCTTGGCCACATTATATCAGAAGAAGGGGTTTCTGTGGATTCGAGCAAGATTCAGGTGGTCAGAGATTGGCCACAGCCTAAAAATGTGCGTGAAGTACGTGGATTTCTCGGGTTGGCTGGCTACTATCGGAAGTTCATAGAAGGATTCTCGAAGATTGCAGTTCCCCTCTCACGCTTGACTCGGAAGAACGAGAAGTTTATATGGTCGGCTGCTTGTGACAGCAGTTTTATGGAGTTAAAGTAGAGATTGACCACAGCTCCAGTACTGACACTACCAGTTGAAGGTGACAAATTTAGTATTTATTGTGATGCATCTGGTGTTGGACTCGGTTGTGTATTGATGCAGGAAGGAAAGGTTATCGTGTATGCTTCTCGGCAGCTGAAGCCGTACGAACAGAACTATCCTACGCATGACCTGGAGTTAGCAGTCGTGGTCTTCGCACTGAAGATCTGGAGACATTACTTATATGGGCAGCAGTGCGAGATATTTTCTGACCACAAGAGTTTGAAGTATCTGTTTACGCAGAAGGAGCTCAATATGTGACAGAGAAGGTGGCTGGAATTTGTCAAAGACTATGATTTTGACATCAGGTACCATCTTGGAAAGGCGAACAAGGTCGCTGATGCTTTGAGCCGAATGCTTACTGCGAGTTAGCCTTCACTTGCAGCGTTGTCAGTTACATTGCGATCTGAGATTGAGAAGTTCGATGTGGAGATAGTGGCAGAGTTATCCAGTATGCTCACCAACATTTCTCTCAGGCCGACTATTTTGGACAAGATACGTGAAGCTCAGCAGAATGATATAGAGTGTGAAGAGCTTCGATTGAGTTTGATATCTGGAGACGTGTCTGAGTTTAACTTGTCAGACGACGGTATTTTGAAGCTCAGGCATAGGTAGTATGTGCCTAACGATGAGGAGCTGAAGAAGGAGATATTGACCTAGACACATTCTTCAGCTTACTCTGTGCATCCAGGAAGCACAAAAATGTACAGAGATTTAAAGCAACACTTCTAGTGGTCGAACATGAAGAGAGAGGTTGCAAAATATGTTGAAACCTGTTTAGTTTGTCAACAGGTTAAGGCGGAACACCAGAGGCCGGCGGGAACACTACAGCCACTACCGATTCCGGAGTGGAAGTGGGAGCAGATCTCCATGGATTTTATTGTGGGGCTCCCGAGGACGACGAAAGGCCATAATGGCATCTGGGTAATAGTGGACCGATTGACAAAGTCGGCCCACTTCTTATCTGTAAAGATGATGTCTTTGATGGACCAGCTCGCTGAGCTTTATGTGCAGGAGATTGTTAGATTGCACGGAGTACCAGTTTCGATTGTCTCAGACAGAGATCCGAGATTTACATCGAAGTTCTGGAAGAGTCTGCACAAAGCTATGGGGACTCAGCTGAGTTTCAGCATAGCCTTTCATCCTCAGACTGATGGTCAGTTAGAGAGGACAAATCAGATTCTGGAGGATATGCTCAGAGCTTGTGTGCTGGAATTTCAAGGCTCGTGGAGCAGTATTTGCCACTAGTCGAGTTCTCTTACAACAACAGCTTCCAAGCTACCATAGGTATGGCTCCTTATGAAGCTCTGTATGGTCGGAAGTGTAAGTCTCCGTTATATTGGGACGAGGTTGGTGAAGCCAGCATTGTTGGTCCCGAGATCCTACAACAAACGGCAGAGAAGATTGCCATTATCAGACAGCGTATTGAGATAGCTCAGAGTCGACAGAAAAGCTATGCTGACACACGGCGGAGAGAGCTAGAGTTTGAAGAAGGTGATGAGGTCTATCTTAAGGTTTCTCCATTTAAGGGCGTCATGAGATTTGGAATGAGGAGTAAGTTGAACCCTCGTTATGTGGGGCCCTTTCCTATTTTGAAGAAGATCGGGAGGATGGCGTATAGATTACAGCTTCCGGCTTCAATGGAAGGCATCCACGATGTATTCCACGTGTCTATGCTTCGGAAGTGTTTGCGTGATCCATCGCATATCGTGGAGGCGAGAGACATCGAGGTACAACCAATTTTGACTTATGTGGAGAGGCCTGTACGTATTCTGGAGTCTTCAATCAAAGTGTTGCGCAACAAAGAAATTTTGCTAGTCAAAGTCCTTTGGCGGAACCACGAGGTGGAAGAAGCGACTTGGGAGTGACAACAAGATATGATGGCTAAGTATCCCGAGTTATTTGTATAGTCAAATTTTGAGGACAAAATTTAAACAAGGTGGATGGATTGTAATACCCGGCTGTACGAAATATTAATATTTTAATGTAAATGATATTTTTATTAATATGCCAAATTAAGTCAGTTTTGTGAAAAGAAAGCGTCATTACGATCTTAATAATTAATAAGGATTTTAAGAATATTTCGGAAATTTTAGGAGTCGTAACGCTAATTTTACAAAAATTACGTTTACCTCAATTTAAAGGATACTTTGGTAAAAATAGTAAACGAGGTCCGAATTGCGAACGGCCAGTTTAAAAAGAACCCTGATAATGAGTTGGATGTATTGTTGAAATAAGAAAATTTGGAGAAACCGAATTGTTAGACAATTAACGAAACGAAGGACGAAACAAATAGAAAACAAAGGAAGGGCAAAATGGTAAATTGCCAAGTCAATATTATAACATATTACACTCTCCTTCTTCTTCTTCACGGCTCACTCTCTCTCTCTCTCTCCTGCGAATTCTCTCCCTCCTTCGGCGATTCAACGGCGATTCTCTCCTCTTCGACGATTCGTCCTCCGATTGTCTCGTTTTCTTCGCGATTTCTTCTCCAAACTTGACCCTAGGTACGATTCTAAGGTTTTAGCAAAGTTTTTTTTTTGTTATTACGGAGTTTAAACGATTAGGGTTTCGTTTAGGGTTTCCTAAAAACGTGGTTTAGCACTAGAAATCGATAAGTTTACCTTAGTTGTGAATATAATGGACGTATTGAACGTTATTGGACGAAGTTAGGTCGATTTATGAGAAATGTTGAAGTTTGAGAATTTAGGGGTTTTCTCAAAAAACTAGTTAATGGAAGTTTTGACGTATCGAGTGTTGAACGCTCGATAAAAGTGTTTCAAGGAATCAAATTAAGGCTTTAAGGAATTTCCTTAGTTAAAGTTTCGTTAAATTGGTACGTTTAATAGTTTAAACTCATTTTGATGATAATAATGTGAAATTGCTCTAGGTGAACGCTTGTGGACGGAGCTTGGATTGCATCAGACACGAGGTAAGTTCTCGTGACTTATTCTGACCTATTGGCCTACACCTTACGTCAATGTTGTCTCGAGGAGTTTTGGTGACGCGTTTGTTTAAATTGTTTTTTTTTGGGTAGTTAGGTTTAATTGTTTTATAGGTTATGTCTTTAATTGCTTTTATTGTCTTGATGGTACGTATGATGCATGTTTAAATTATGTTATAAATTGTTCACGCATCAAGTATTTTAAAAAAGCATGAAAAGGAATTTTCGCACTATGTTTTAAAGAAAATGGTGATGCGGCCTGGAGAGGGGCTATTGATCTATTGTGTAGATCGATTACGGGTCTGTCACAATACCGCATCTAATATGAACTCATGTATGTTATGGTCATGCGAGATGGGGCTCAGGCACGACTATACGTGTTGTAAGCGTGTACCCCCCTCCTCTAGGTGGAAAGGGTAGTCTGACCGCTGGACGTGCCTTCTCCGGTTAGGGGGTTGAGATCTCAGTGACACCCACGATGTAAAGATAAGAAATGGTTGCACGATTTATGAACTCATATGCACAGCATGCATTTACATTTACGAACCTTACTTAGATTTTTATCTCATAGTGTGTCTGTATGTTGTAGGTGACTTCGACATAGGTGAGGACGAGATCCCTCCACCTGAGAAGTGATGCAGTTGACGGAGAATGGTGGCGGTGGTGTGTTGGCACAGTCGAGGCGTTTCACGACCCGTGCGGATGTATGTACGTATTTTGGGATGTTTTGGATAAGTTTAAGGAAAATACTTGTATAGATAGAACATTTTAGGACGATTGGTTCTGGATAGTGGATAGGTTACGTTTTGAGTTGTTTTAAAATATTTTGGAAATGTATTTTGCAAATGTTCGGTATTAGGAAAATGTTCAATTTTAAAATATATCCACGCGGTTTGTTTTTACGAAAACGGTTAAGTTTTAATTGAGTTTTAAGTTGTCATTTTGGGTGATTGACGAAGTGAGGAATGGATAAGATTTTGAGTGAGTAGGTTTGAATGTATATTTGATGTTTGTGTTGATGAAATGGTGAAGGAGGGTGTTAGGCGTATAGAGAAGTATGGAAGAGAAAGAAAGAGGAATGAGAAAAGAAAGGGAGAGGGAGGCAGTGAGGGTGGCGATCGATCGCCCCTCGTTATGGCGCGATCGCCAGCGGAGGCGACGCGATCGCCTCCTGATCGTTACGCTCTGGAAAAATTCCAGAGCGTGTGGCGATCGATCGCCTCCTGTTGGCCAGGCGCGATCACAGATCGTCTCACAAGGCGATCTGTAACAACCCCGTTTCCCAGCAAAATATTGTCCGCTCTGGAGATTGGGCCGCAGCCCAATATCCTCCCCTCACGGCTTTGTTTGGCTCGAACTTCCCAGAAGGTCACCCAACCTGGAATTGCTCTCACCAAAGCACTTTTAACTTCGGAGTTCTTATGGGATCCGTTGCCAATTGTGCTCCAAAACGCGTCTTGCTATGTTGGAAGGGTCTCTTTACATATGTTTCATTTCCACATACTTTCCCAAGTGATGTGGGATTGTGACGACCCCCTTTTTACGACTTGTCACCTTCCGGTTCACCCGCGCGGACGTACCGCCATCTGGGTTCCGGTTCGTGCAGCCATCGTACCCATACGTGCATATTCGAGTCATCACAATCACCCCCCCTTGGGGGCCTAACGTCCTCGTTGGCCACATTTTCGGTCAGGTACAGGCTCTGATACCATAGTACGACCCCATTTTCCAGTAAGATATTGTCCGCTCTGGGGATTGGGTCGCAGCCCAATATCCTCCCCTCACGGCTTTGTTTGGCGAGAACTTCCTGGAAGGTCACCTAACTTGGAATTGCTCTCGCCGAAACACTTTTAACTTCGGAGTTCTGATGGGATCCGTTGCCAATTGTGCTCCAAAACGCGTCTTGCTATGTTGGAAGGGTCTCTTTACATATGTTTCATTTCCACATACTTCCCCAAGCGATGTGGGATTGTGATGACCCCCTTTTTACGACCAGTCACCTTCCGGTTCGCCCGCGCGGACGTACCGCCATCCGGGTTCCGGTTCGTGCAGCCATTGTACCATACGTGCACATTCGGGTCATCACAATCACCCCCCCTTGGGGGCCTAACGTCCTCGTTGGCCACATTTCCAGTTGGGTACAGGCTTTGATACCATAGTACGACCCCATTTTCCAGTAAGATATTGTCCGCTCTGGGGATTGGGTCGCAGCCCAATATCCTCCCCTCACGGCTTTGTTTGGCTCGAACTTCCCAGAAGGTCACCCAACCTGGAATTGCTCTCACCAAAGCACTTTTAACTTCGGAGTTCTTATGGGATCCGTTGCCAATTGTGCTCCAAAACGCGTCTTGCTATGTTGGAAGGGTCTCTTTACATATGTTTCATTTCCACATACTTCCCCAAGCGATGTGGGATTGTGATGACCCCCTTTTTACGACCAGTCACCTTCCGGTTCGCCCGCGCGGACGTACCGCCATCTGGGTTCCGGTTCGTGCAGCCATCGTACCCATACGTGCATATTCGAGTCATCACAATCACCCCCCCTTGGGGGCCTAACGTCCTCGTTGGCCACATTTCCAGTTGGGTACAGGCTTTGATACCATAGTACGACCCCATTTTCCAGTAAGATATTGTCCGCTCTGGGGATTGGGTCGCAGCCCAATATCCTCCCCTCACGGCTTTGTTTGGCGAGAACTTCCTGGAAGGTCACCTAACTTGGAATTGCTCTCGCCGAAACACTTTTAACTTCGGAGTTCTTATGGGATCCGTTGCCAATTGTGCTCCAAAACGCGTCTTGCTATGTTGGAAGGGTCTCTTTACATATGTTTCATTTCCACATACTTCCCCAAGCGATGTGGGATTGTGATGACCCCCTTTTTACGACCAGTCACCTTCCGGTTCGCCCGCGCGGACGTACCGCCATCCGGGTTCCGGTTCGTGCAGCCATTGTACCATACGTGCACATTCGGGTCATCACAATCACCCCCCCTTGGGGGCCTAACGTCCTCGTTGGCCACATTTCCAGTTGGGTACAGGCTTTGATACCATAGTACGACCCCATTTTCCAGTAAGATATTGTCCGCTCTGGGGATTGGGTCGCAGCCCAATATCCTCCCCTCACGGCTTTGTTTGGCGAGAACTTCCTGGAAGGTCACCTAACTTGGAATTGCTCTCGCCGAAACACTTTTAACTTCGGAGTTCTGATGGGATCCGTTGCCAATTGTGCTCCAAAATGCGTCTTACTATCTTGGGAGGGTCTCTTTACATATGTTTCATTTCCACATACTTCCCCAAGCGATGTGGGATTGTGATGACCCCCTTTTTACGACCAGTCACCTTCCGGTTCGCCCGCGCGGACGTACCGCCATCCGGGTTCCGGTTCGTGCAGCCATTGTACCATACGTGCACATTCGGGTCATCACAATCACCCCCCCTCGGGGGCCCAACGTCCTAGTTGGCCACATTTCCAGTTGGGTACAGGCTTTGATACCATTTGTAACGACCCTATTTCCCAGTAAGATATTGTCCGCTCTGGGGATTGGGCTGCAGCCCAATATCCTCCCCTCACGACTTTGTTTGGCAAGAACTTCCCAGAAGGTCACCCAACCTGGAATTGCTCGCGCCGAAGCACTTTTAACTTCGGAGTTCTTATGGGATCCGTTGCCAATTGTGCTCCAAAACGCGTCTTGCTATGTTGTAAGGGTCTCTTTACATATGTTTCATTTCTACATACTTCCCCAAGCGATGTGAGATTATGAAGACCCCCTTTTTACGACCTGTCACCTTCCGGTTCACCCGCGCAGACGTACCGCCATCCGGGTTCCAGTTCGTGCAGCCATCGTACCCATACGTGCATATTCGGGTCATCACACGATCACTGGCAAATCCAGCGATCGCTGATGGGCGATCGATCGTCCGTTTTGGGCGATCGATCGCCACCACGTTTTAGGGACAAAAGTCCCCTTTTGTCCCCGAAACGTTTTCTGTTAATTTAATTGTTTTAAATTTGTTTTAATAATTATTTTAAGTTTTATTCTAATTGATTTAAGAACGTTTTAAACGATTTTCATTTCCAATTCCGATTTTTTTTTAGATTTAATTTCCGCTTAAATGTTAGGTTTAAAGTTTTAAGTATAAAAAAAAAATAATACGGGAAAATTGGGTACAGTGTTAGGGTCGCTACAGCAAAAGACCGTGTCCTTATATTTTCCAAGTGCAAATTTGACTTTGACTTGTTTGGTCACTTTGACGTCGTCATGGTCATCCAACCATCTAAGCTTATATGGATGGGGGTGAGCGGTGGTCTCTAGTCCTAGCTTGGTAACCAATTCTTTTGAGGCGACATTTGCACAACTGCCTCCTTCAATGATCAGTGAGCACAATTTATCTTTGATGAGACATCTACTATGGAAGATGTTCTCTCTCTGACATTCTTCTTCTGTGCTCTCCGTCATGAGTACACGTCTACTCACCATGAGTAGGGGTCCATCCGCTGCATGAACAACTTCTTCTTCAGATTTAGTTTCTTCTTCTTCATCTTCCTCCTCGGGTTGTTCATCTTCCCTTTCATATTCACCAGTGTCTTCTCTCAGGATCATTACTCTTCGATTTGGGCACTGGGTCATAAAATGTCCAAGTCCTTGACACTTAAAGCACTTCATTTCTCTAGCACTTGGTACATTGGCTCTATCCTCAAGAGCTTTAGTGCCTTGTAACTTAGGTGGCCAGTTTCGTGTAAAAGGCCTTTTTCCTTCAGCCTTGGTAAGGGTCTTACTGGTCTCGGGCAACTTAGGTGAGATCTTGGGGGTAGTTTTGGGAATGAACTTTGAAGGGTAATTAGCTTTTCTTTTTCGAGTGAGTTGACGTTCGACCTTCAAAGCCATCTGAACTACCGCGTCTAAGGATTCTAGTGGATGTAGTTCCACTGTGTCAGCTATATCTCGGGTGAGTCCTCGGATGAATCTAGCTACAATTTGCTCTTCAGGCTCGTCCATGGCTCCACGAATCCTAAGGGTTTCGAACTCCGTGAGATATTCTTCTACAGATTGACTTCCTTGCCTAAGGTTTTGGATTTGTAGGAACAATTTTTGCTTATATTGATTGGGAACGAACCTCTTGGTCATCAAAGATTTCATTACTCGCCATAAGGTTATGGGCTCGTCTCCTATTTTCTCTCTTTGGGCCTTAATATTTGACCACCATAGTGCAGCATAACCCGTGAGTTCTACTGACACTAGTTGGATCTTAACTCGGTCCGAGTACTCGTAGTACTCAAAAACTTTCTCTGTCTTGTCCAGCCAATCCAAAAAGGTATGGCCATCACATGTCCCATTAAAGGATGACACATGTAGCTTAACATGTCGCAAGTCATCTAAATCCTTCCGCCGACTAGGACGGAAATTCTCTTCTTCGTCCAATGTCCATTCATCCTCCTCTCTAAAGTCATAGTGGGGAACTCTTCTCCTAGGGGCCTCAGGCCTTTCATACTCATTACGGGGCTCATGTTCAGTGGGCCTTCTCCTTGGGTTTTCTGGCTTCATCCTAGGGGATGTCTCTCGGGAGGATTCTCTCAGGGCATTTTGAAGAATTTTCTCCATAACAAGCTTGATATCCTTGAGTTGTTGGCCAATGCTACCAACTTCACCGGCCAAGCCGTCTATTTGACCTTGCATACTAGTTTCTCCCACGTTGGGGGTTTCCAGATTGGGGTACTCCTTTTCCTTGATTGGGTTCGGGTTCTAATTCTTGGTTCGCCTCACGTATGATTCCACTACGGGTTTTCATGTGTCTAAGTTTTAGGAGAAATTAATTAAGTTATATTCGTGTTCCTAAATTTTAGGAGGGAATTTAACTTAACTAAGTTAAAACCTTAAACTAGGGAAGGTAGTCATTAAATGATTTTTTTTTTATTATTATATAAAACAATAAAGCAGAAAAGAAAATAATACAATAAAAACTTCAGGCGATTTTCGGGTAAGAATAGTGGAGCTCCCCGGCGTTCGAAGCACAGAAAAGGGGAAAAATCGCAGATTCTGTCACTCAGGAAACGCGGCCGCCAAGATTTCCATCCCTCAGCCACGCAAACGTTCGGCGATGGTTATCGACACGTAACAGTTCGGAAATCAAGTTTCTGGGCGATAAAACGACGAAGCTCGAAAATCTCTTGCCGTTTTAGAAAACAGAAATCACTCTGTAAATTGGTTTGCTTTGAAAACGAAACAAATGTAGAAATCTATTAGTAAATTTGTCGCTCGGTCCTTGAAGGGATTCGGCAGCAGTAGAGTAAAATTCAGAAAGCTTGGAAAACAGTTCTGGTTCGCTTAAAAGAAATTTTTTTTTTTTTTTTTTTTTTTTTAATCCGAACTTAACCCAAATCTTCAGAAAGAAAATTTTGTTGTCAGAAGCAATTCGAAAATAAGAACAACACTCGGGTGAAAAAACACAGATATCAGTAGCAGAGAAACATAAAATAGTGAAACAGGAATTCTGGTTTCGATTTCACAGAGACCAAAACAGCAACTCTCTAGTGTTAACAACAACTAAATATCATGCTTAGAGTGCTTAACTTATGGAACCAATGTCAGCAGAATAAACATACAGCAGAAACACCAAATCATAACAATTGCACAAATGTTAACAGCAACTAAAAGGTCAAGCTTATAGTGTCTAACATACAGAACCAGTGCTGGAACAATAGACAAACAGTAAGATCAGGCAACAGCTTTGACTTCATAAAATGCAGCAACACTTTCAAACAGTAAACAGCAGTTTCCACTTCACAGCAATTGTCTTTCAATGATAATATTATGCATAGTTAATCAGTAAATCAGAGGGCAATGATAACAAAAGAGATATCCAAACATGCTTGACTATAAAAGCAGATTATCAGTTCATGCTCGTGGATATTCTGGACAACAAAAGACCAAAACACAAGAATAAACAGAAACAAGAAATCAAACTGAATTAACAGAACAGGCTTCAAACACACGTGAACATTCTAAACAGCAAGCATGATTTTGGCAACAATCCTAAGAAGCTAAACAGAAACACAAACAAATGACAGAAAATACTAAACAACGAACCAGAGAGCTAACCGAGGCTCTGATACCAAATGTTGTGAGTCATGCCATAAACAAGCTCCTGCAACAGCTTAAAGAGATCGTTAGCTACTCTGGTGCTCGGCCAAACCGAGTAACCTCGAGAACAGAAAACTAAACGGGCGAAATGCAGAACAATCAGAAACTTAAGTGAGATTGATGTCGTGCGAGTGAAGTGTGTGTAAGATGAATGGCATGGTCCAATTAATTTAACAGAGACTTACACAACCTCAAGTCGGTCAGCTAACTAATGTTTAGCTCCGACAGAATGCTTTTCCAGAGGAAGGCGTTGACTTGAGGAACCGGTTCTGTCCACCTCCTTCTGGTTTCCAGCCCTCGATAGGGAGGAGAGGAGAGCGGTGCTAGAGTTTAACAACAACCTCGGGTTGTTGAACTAGGAGGCTGTCTCCGGTTCGGCAAAGCCGAAGCTCACCTGTCGGCGAAATTCCTTCTCGGTTTCTCTCTTAGGGAAACAGTCTACTTGTTCTCATTACCTCAACCAAGCTTTACAGACACCAATCGCCATGATTTATATCATCCTAGTGGCTGGAGAAACATTTGAAAATTGGCCGAGAACCGTTGAAGGCGCGGGAAGAAGAAGCAGATCAGCCGAGATTCCTCTATTGCTAGGGCTTCGAGGGTAGCCCGATTTTTGTCAGCTCGCCGGTTTCCTTGCACGGCAACTTCTCCGACACGAATGCAGTGGCGATTCGGCCCAAAAACAGAAGTGGTCCCCTCCTTTGAGTGCAGACGTCGGGCGCCGCGGTTTTTTTGGTCTCCTTTGTTGAGTTATGGTTCACGAAAATGAAGCTTCAACCGGGTTTCTTCACAAGTAGCAGCGACTGGTTTTCTTCAAGCATCCGCAAGTGGTTTTCTTCATAAACCCACTCCTTTGGTTCTCAAGCCAATTAAAACCAAACCAAGCCACATCTATCCTACCAAGTATCTAGCCCTAAATGCCTAACATGCATGCTTATATAAAATCTTAACAAAAAGGCCAATGTTTGCCCAATAAGTTTCAAAATAAAAAATACATAGAAATCAATGCTCGGGAAGACAAATTCTCATATGAGCTTCTGGTTCTCCAAGCCTTGTCTCCCAAGCAATGACGTGCTTCGGTTGCTCCGGATCTTGAGCTTCCATCTCCCACTTTACATCGGTGAGTACGCCTTCCAATTCAGTGTAAGAAATGTCACCTGCAAAAGAGTAAAGTGTGTAAGTACATAAGTTAGATAAAACACGTGATTGTACCTGTGATCATGTGATGGGCCTATGGGGCACAACAGAGTGGCACGAGAAAGTTATGTGCATCTATGCTATCACTAGATAACTTACCTGCAGATGTACTCTATAATACCCGGCTTGTACGGATTTTGGATTTAATATATTATATTCATATTTTATTATATAATGACATTTTAGGTAAATATGTCAAATCAGGTCCGTTTTATGAAAAAAAAAGCGTCATTACAATCCTAATGATTAATAGGAATTTTAAGAAATTTACGAGAATTTTCGGAGTTTAGACGCTATATTCCGAGTAAATACATTTCTCGTAATGTAAAAGGCGTTTTTGTAAAAATAGTAAACGTGGTCCAAATTGCGAACGGACAGTTTTGTTAAGTCCCAAATAATAAGTTGGACTTGTTGGTGAAATAGGAAGATTTGGTGAACCTGAATTGATGGCCGATTTAAGAAACGAAGAACGAAATCAATATGAAAATCAAAGAAGGGCGAAATGGTAATTCGCAAAGTAAATTTTTAATTTAAAAACAAAACTCTTTTCTCTTCTCAGCAATTAACGAAAAATCACTTTTCTTCTTCCCTGTTTCTCTCCTTTCTCTCTCGGCCTTCTCTGCTCTCTCACGGCGATTCGACGCCGAGCTCCGATCTTCCTCCCGATCGTTCCGTTTCCTTCACGTTTTCTCCTCCGGTCAACGCTCTAGGTATGATTCCATAGTTTTAGAGCGTTAAATTTCGAGTTTCGTAAAGTTTATCGTTAGGGTTTTTCGTTAGGTTTTTTATTAAAAACGCGATTTAAGGTTCGTAATTAATAGGTTTGCCGTAATAAAGGATATAAAGGATATATTGAACGTTATTGGATGAATTTAAACCGATTTGTGAAAAATTTAAAAATTAGGGATTTTCGGGTTTTTAAGGAAAAACTCGTAAATTGCGAATTGAGGTGCCGAGCGTAAATTGCTCGAATAGATAGCTCGATAAATTGGGTTAGAACTTTAGGGAGTTTCCTTAGTTAAAGTTTTGTAAATTTGTACGATCGATAGCTTAAATTAGTTTTAACGTCGATATTGTGTTTTGCTTCAGACAAACAACGCTCGTGGACGGAGCTTGAGCTGCTTTGGACACGAGGTAAGTTCTCGTGATTCTTCTCTGGCCGATTAGCCTACACCGTACGTCGATTGTCATGTCGAGGAATTTTGGAGACGCACTTTGTAACACTCCTAATACCGTACCCGTATTTTCCGTATTATTTTTTTTTTATTTTTTTTTTTTAAACTTTAAAACTTGACGTTAAGCAGAATTGAAATCGAAACCGAAACCGGAATCGAAATCAAAATTCGTTTGGTAAATCATTTAAAACATAAACTAAAACTATTTAATAAGACTTCAAAACATTTAATAAAAACATTTAAAAACCACGCAGAAGAAAGGGGGCAAAACTGTCCAGGCCCTGAAATTAGAGGCAGCGACTGGTCGCTGCATCGCTGCGCCGAGGCAGCGATCGATCTCTGCGCTGCAGCAGAGATCGATCGCTGCAGCTTTACAAGCAAGCAGCGATCCCCTCCTTCAAACACTCCAACACTTCATCGACAATTCTCCTCAACACTTCATGCTTCACAAACACATCAATTAGCTCTCTGGAAATCTGAATTCCAGAGAGCAAAATCCTATTACATCACGCCTATACTCACAACATCGTTTCAAAATTTCAAACTTTCATCTCTCTGGAATCCGATTCCAGAGAGTAACCCTTTTACAATTCTCTTCCACTTGCAGCGGACTTTACGAAGTCCAACTACGTGGATAGCTCTAAAAACCGAGCTATCCGTAACAACCTACAAACAACATTTCAAAACATTTTCATTTAACTTAAACATTTAAACCAAAACATTTCATAACGTTTATCAAACTGGTTAAACCAAAGCGTTATCTAATCCCTATCCAGATCCAAACAACCTAAATATTCTATACAATTATCAGATCAAATATCCCAAAATAACCCCAGAGTCCATACGTACATCCCCACGGGTCGTATCGCGCCTCAACTACTCAGCGCACTCCCACGGGCCATCATCCATCAACTGCACCCCACGTCAGGAGGAGGAACGTCGTCCTCACCTGGTTCAATGTCTCCTAAAATATCACCTACACCATACAGACACATATGAGATATTGAAATCTCAGTAAGCTACGTAAATGCAGATGCATGCGTGCAGTGCTTATGAAGTTCAGAAAACATGCATATCAGACATATCAGGTCATTTCATACAGATTGCCACCGAGATATCAGCCCTCTAAATGGAAAGGATACATCCCGCGGTCGGACTACCACTTTCGATTTAGAGGAGGGGGGGTACATGCTCACAAACCCTACAGCCATGCCTGAGCCCCATCCCGCGTGACCAGATACAGATTACGTATTTTCGTTCATTATTCATTTCATTTGAAAACTCGTGCAGAAATCCATTTTCATGCCATTTTGAAACACGTGATGCATGAACAGTTATAAACAGAAAGTAAACTATCAACATATATACCATCAAGACCAAAATAGAGTAACCTATAAACAATTTAAACCTAACTACCCAACCGAAAGCGATTTAAAGCAAACAATTCCTTAGGGATCCTCGATACGACATCGAAGTATGGTGTAGACCGATTGGTCAAAGTAAGCCACGAAAACTTACCTTGGGCGCGCAGAATCTCAAGCTTCGATCACGGGAGTCGTGTGTCTGAGGAAAACACGATATTCGTAGTTAAAACCAATTTAAACTATAAACGTCCAACTTAATAATTCGAAGTATTTAACAACGACATAATGCTCGATAACCTGGAATTCCGATTAACGAGTTTTTCTCAAAAACTCGGAAATTTACCAATTTTTAACTTTTTCTCAAATTGATTTTTCGTCGTCCAATAATGTCTAATACGTTCAATACGTACTTAATCAAGGCTAACCTATTAATTACGAACCCTAATTCGCGTTTTTAATGAAAATCGATCGAAACCCTAATTAACTAAATCTCCGTAAAACTCGAAATAAATGCTCAAAGACTGAAGCTGCATACCTAGGGTAGCGAGAGGAGGAGAAACCGTAAAGAAATCGGAACGAACGGGAGGAGAAACGGAGTCGGATCGTGAGAAGTCGTCGGCGGCCGAGAGAGGGTTTGCTCTCTGTTCGTGAATTCCAGAGAAGAGAAAGAGAGAAAGTGAGGAAAAAGAGAGAAAAGTTAGGTTATTTAATAATTTGATTTGGCAAATTACCAAATTGCCCTTAGCTCTTATTTCTATTTTGTTTCGTCCTTCGGTTCGTTAATCGTCCAACTATTCGGACTCTCGAAAGTTCCATATTTTGCCAATAACTTCTATTCATTGCCAGGGATTTATTAAAACTGTCCGTTCGCGATTTGGACCTCATTTGCTATTTTTACGTGAACGCCCTTTACATTACGAGAAATGTATTTACTCGGAATATAGCGTTTAATCTCCGAAAATTACTATAATTTCCTTAAAATTCTTATTATTCATTAGGATCGTAATGACGCTTTTCTTTCGTAAAACGAACCTGATTTGACATATTTACCAAAAATGCCACATATATAATAAAATATGAATATTCTAAAAATCCGTACAAGCCGGATATTACACACTTGTTTTATATTGCTTTGGTTGGGTAGCTAGGTTTATTTGTTTTATAGATTATGTTTTACAGTCTTTAATGGTATACATTATTGCTTGTTTACTTTAAGATATTGAACTGTTCACGCATCACTTGTTTTAAAGAAAAGCATGAAAATAAACTTCCTCACAGAGTTTTAAAGATAATGTAAAGCATAGCATCGGCCGAAAAGCTTATTGGCCGAAAGGCGTATTGTTTTCGGTCACGCGAGGTGGGGCTCAGGCACGGCTGTACGTGTTGTAAGCGTGCACCCCCCGCTTCTAGCTGGAAAGAGTAGTCCGCCCGCTGGATGAGCTCTCTTTGGTTTGAGGGATAGGATCTCGATGACACCTATTGAGCATTGCATAGTAAAGAAAACATACATGATTAATGAACTCATATGCACAGCATGCATTGCATTTACGTAGAGCTTACTGGGATTTCATCTCATAGTGTATTGTATGGTGTAGGTGACTTAGACATCGAGGCAGGTGAGGATGATGTCCCTCCTCCTGAGGCATGAGTCCAGTTGACGAGGGATGGCTGCGGTGGTGTGCTGGCGCAGTTGAGGCTTACCTGACCCGTGGGGACAGTATGTATAGATTTTGGGATTTGGGATGTTTTTGGATTGACGGTTGTATAGACGTTATAGGATGTTGGTTCTGGTAGTTGATAGGTTTATGTTGATGTTTCAAATGTTTTGGTAAACTGTATATAGAAAATGTTTTGGTTTAAACTGTTAATTAAACGTTATGGAAATGTTTTGAATGGTTTTAGGTTTGGTACGGATATGCTCAGTTTTTAGAGCTATCCACGCAGTTGGATTTCGTAAAGTCCGCTGCAAGTTGATTGAGTCTAGAATACATTTTTGGTTGAGTTTAAGTTATAAGTTGATTGTTGATAATTGGTGTTAAGTAGGTGAGGTTTGCTCTCTGGAATCAGATTCCAGAGAGTTGATTAAGTGTTTGCTCTCTGGAATTCCAGAGAGCATGTTATTTAAGAAAACAGGTTGCCAGAAGATGAGGCGAATGATCGCAGGAGGCGATCGCTGCACTGCAGTGTGCAGCGATTGATCGCTGCAGCAATGCAGCGATCAATGGCTGCTTGCTGCAGCAAATGCAGCGACCAGTCGCTGCAAATTTGCAGCGACTGATCGCTACTCGTTGCAGCGAATGCAGCGATCAGTCGCTGCATGCTGCAGCGACTGTTCGTGCCCCTCCTTTCCTCGGCAGAAAGACAGAACTGCCCTCCCAGTTTTAATTATGGTTTTAAGTTGATTTTCATTTAAATTAATAATTGTTTTAAATTGTTTTAATTATTAATAGTTTTGTTTCAAATGGTTTAAATATTAGATTTCAATTCCGATTTCGATTCTGTTTCGATTTCGGTTTAGTTTCTGCCTAGAGTTTATTTAAAGATATTAGGATAAAAAAAAATAGTACGGGAAATACGGGTACAGTATTAGGGTCGTTACATACTCACAGTTTATTCAACCCGTGAGCGGCAATCAAATATGGCCGATAGTAGCAGATGTGAAGGAACTCATCCCGTCGAGAAGACATCGCCAACCTGGTAGGCCGAAGAAGACAAGAATGCGAGATGTCAACGAGCCGTCGAGTTTGACAATAAGTAGGCGGAACTCGAAGATGACGTGCAATATATGTGGACAGAAAGGACACAATAATCGCACTTGTCCTCACCGGGGATCTACTTCAGGCGCTGCTTCTCAAGACACGTTTATGGATTTCAACACATTTGACGGGACACAGGTACAGTTCAACACATTTCCCTCGTTAACACAATCATTCTTTTTTAATATAGTTTCCATTATGTGTATGAATCGAGGACGCGCGGCCGAGACAATAATTATTAACTGTGGTAATTTTGGTGTTGGGTCCATTTTTTCAATTTTATTAGATTAACCTAAAATAAATTTTGTTTTATTTAAAAAAAATTACAATTTGAAATATCTTCGAGATGTAATTTGTTATATCGGCTTCATCGGACCAGAAAGACATCGCAAAGTTTAATGCGTGTAAGGGAGGTTTGAGTGCTTAAGATTTTTCAAATTGTAATTAATTTTTTTTCGATGTGTAATTTGTTACATCGGCTTCATCGGACCAGAAGAATATCATAATGCTTAATGCTTGCGAGGCAGGTTTGAGTACAGTTCAACTCAAACCTGCCTTGCAAGCATTAAGCTTTACAATGTCTTTCTGGTCCGATGAAGCCGATATAATAAATTACATCCCCAAAAAAAATTAATTACAATTTGAAATATCTTGAGCATTCTAACCTACCTTGCACGTATTAAACTTTGTGATGTCTTTCTGGTCCGATGAAGCCGATATAACAAATTACATCCCGAAGATATTTCAAATTATAATTTTTTTAAAATAAATTTTTTTTTATTTTAGTTTATGTTAAGAATACTTATCTATTAAATGTTATTCAAATTAGAATTATTTATTTGTTTCAGTTTATTTAAACAAAAAAAAATTGAAAAAATAGACAAAGTTTCATTTGTTTGATGACTCCTCCATAGCTATCTTCAAACAGTTGCTGCAAATTCAAATCACAAATATAGATCCAACAACCAGATTTCAGTACGTATAATAAACATCAAGACATAAAATGAAAAGTAAAGTACATCTAAATATAAAAATATGTTCATTACTTTAATTCAATTACATATACAACATAATGAGTACATTAAAATAAATATACAACATAAACTAAACTACGGTAAGGGTGGGGCATCGTCACCCTCGCCGCCGCCGCCTGCATGCCAACACTCGAAGGAGTCTTCGAGCCATAGTTGGGACAATCTCATCAATTCATGTCTTTCCTGGATGATGTCCCACCTCTGATCCTACATGTCTTGCATCATGTCCAACCTCTGTCTCATCTCGACAAGATAGTTATCTATCATTTCATACCTCTACTCCCACATACTAGCCTGGTGGGGTTACAATAGCGGCACAGTGGCGTCCTTGGTGTAGGGGGCTTCCTCGGTGGCGAGGGCGGGGGCGGGAGCGTCCTCCATCAGAACATCCCGAGATGTGTAGGCTCCGGGATGTCCCTTGACCATTCAAGACCCGTTGACTTCGACTAGGCTCATCCGAATCAAATGAGTCCTGTCAAATACATTGACAGATCTGTGCGCTCGCAACCGCTCTCGGCAGGAGGCTGAATCTAAGCTCGCTCGAGGATCTTCCAAATTAAGGTCCCGTACGGCAAATTCTTGTTTTTTGTTCACCCAATTTCTTCCATGTGACTTACGATCAATATCCTGGGTAGAACATCTGGCCGGTGTACAACTTCTCCATCACATAGAGATCCATCCAACTGACTAGATTTCTATGTCCATCCCTCGGAAGGATGATGTGGCTGATCAGGTTGTGAAGAACCCGAGCTTCGACATTCAAATTCTTCGATCTTGGCTTCACGAACCTGGAAATCTCTAAATTGCAGTGGATTTACTGAATGAACCATTGCCCCTCTTATGTTCTGGTAGAATCACACTGTTTGGAAAAGTGATAATATTGCTCGGCGTCGTCTACGTCAAATCCGAGCAATTCGTTGACAACAGCTGCATTTACGACGATGTCTATATCTAAAAGGTACGTCTTCAAGTGACCCGTCACCCCAGTACTACGCATGTTCGCATAAAACAGGCGAACAACTCTGTTGCAGCTCTTGCCTCGTATATTGTAAACCCCCTGCAGGGAGATGTTGTCAAATATCTCTTGGATCCCCAAACACTCCTAACCACTAAAGTTGGCAGTCTTCCCATAAAATATCAAGTGGATTCTTGTATCCTGCTCGTACTGCTCCTTAGCCGCTCGGGATCGAAACTCCATTGAAAAATAATGGGGAGGCGGTTGCGGCTCTTCATCCGGCGTCTGGTCTGATGGGCCACCTTGTAAATTATGCCGAGGAACTTTTCGACCTGTAAACGTTCTAGGGGCATTTTTGGGATTTTCGATCTTTTTGGATTTTCAAATTTTTGGGTTTTTTTTTTTTATTTTCGGTGAAATCACAGCACAAATTTGAGAATTTTCAGCACGAAAACACCCAAATCTGGCAAAATCTGGCCTTTTTTTTCAGATTTGGCTCGATTTTGAGATTTTCTTTAAGAAAATCGCCGATTTTGGAAGATTTAAGCGAATGAGGGTCGGATCTGGTGATTTCGGCGGCACAACGGCGAGATATGGGGATTTGGCCGAGAGAAAAGTTGGATTTCGGATGAAAAATCGTCAAAATGAGGGTCGGCCGACGTTATACTAACGTAGATCGGTTTGTCGTGTGAGGGTGAACATCCCCAACGTGCGTGAGAACGGGTAGTCGTTCTCTGTATGCGGCAAACCGTGTTAACAACATTCATAAAACGATTTGCCGTGCGAGGAACGCGACAAACAGTTCTCCCCGAGGAGGCATTTCAAAGGGTGAAGATCCCTCGTACACGTGAGGGACACGTGCACGTGGGGGATCTTCACCCTCTGAAATGCCCATTCGTGAGAACGGTTTGCCGTTCTCCGCACACGGAAAATTGTTCTCCTTCAAAACACTCCCCGCGGGGGCATAACGATTTGCCGCAAAATCATTTTTTTGTCCATTTTCCATACTTTGAGTCATTTTTTGGACGAAAAATTAGTTTGATCCATTTTTTGAACTTAATCGATAGTTGGACCGTTTTTTGGATTTTGTCCTTTGATATAATATATTTTGTCTTTATAGTTTATGATATAATATATTTTTTCTGAACCCGGTTTTCCGGTTTTTCTGAACCCGGTTCCACTTTACTACAGACGAACCGCCTGTATATTCAGACGAAACAATGATAGCTTCTGCTTCACTTCCTTTTATTCTTCTTCTTCGCCTCCTCGATGCGCAGTAGGATTAAGAACGTCGCCATATCTCCGGTGTTATGCAAAACCCTCGCTTCTCTTGTATCTTCTTCATTTTTTCCAGCAAGGAACCCTAATTTTACAATCTCTAACTACAGTTCCGCAACCCGACGTACTAAAACTAGAAAAGCCACTTCGCTCTCCGCTCCAAACCAAGTCATTTCCAGCTCTGTTACTTGCTCTGATGTCGCCGAGTCGGTTTGTTCTTTGCTTTCAAATCAGCTGCGCGATCCCACTGATCTATGTAAGTTGTTGAAAGGGTATGAAAATAATTTGAATTCTGATATCGTGATTCAGATTCTCATGAACTACAAGCAATTGGGTAGGAAAAAGACGTTGGAATTCTTCTCCTGGGCTGGATTAGTTATGGATTTTTCGTTTAATGATTCTGTGACTGAATATATGGCTGACTTCTTCGGTAGGAGGAAGTTGTTCGATGATATGAAGTGTCTTTTACTGACAGTGTCTTCACGCAAAGGTCAAGTATCGTGTCGGACATTTTCGATTTGCATACGGTTTTTGGGTAGGCAGGGGAGGATTAGAGAAGCCCTTTGCTTGTTTGAAGACATGGAATCAAAATTTAAGTGTCAACCTGATATTCTAGTGTACAACAATATTCTCTCTGTGCTTTGCAAGAAAGAAACATCTGTGGAATTAATTGAAACTGCTATGAGCATTTTTAGGAGAATCGAATTGCCTGATAAGTATTCCTATAGTAATATACTTGTTGGTCTGTGTAAATTTGGTAGTTTAGATATGGCGCTTGAAGTTTTTGGTGAAATGGTGAAAGCCGGTTTGGTTCCCACTCGGTCTGCGGTGAACAATCTTATTGGGGAATTATGCTCTTTGAGTGCAAAGGAAGGAGCTATTGGGAAAGTTAAAGTGAGAGATGCAAAGAGACCTTTTACAATTTTGGTTCCAAATTTAGTTGCGAAAAGAGGAGCCATAGAACCTGCGATAGGCGTGTTTTGGGCAGTTAACGAGTTTGGTTTAGTCCCCAGTACATTCATTGTAAACCAGTTAATCTTCGAGCTTTGTAGATTGAGTAAAATGCGAGAAGCCATCAAAGTTTTGAACATTGCAGAAGAGAGAAAGTTGAGTTGTGTGGGGGAAGCTTACTCCGTGGTGATGCAGGCCTTATGCGAGCATCGAGAGGTCGACATGGCTAGCCATCTGTTTCAGGGTATGCTTTCTCTTGGAATGAAGCCAAAGTTGGCTATTTATAATGCTATAATTTGCATGTTGTGCAAACTGGGGAGTTTGGATAATGCAGAGAAGGTGTTTAAAATTATGAGCAAGCACAGATGTCTTCCTGATCACACAACATATTCGGCATTGATTCATGCTTATGCTGAAGCCAAGAATTGGAAAGCTTCAAATGAGTTATTGAAAGAAATGTTGAGTTTAGGGTGGTCCCCACATTATCATACTTATTACTTGGTCGTAAATCTTTTGAAGCAACATGATAAGACGGATTTATGTTTCGAATTGGAAATTAAGTTGGAAGCTCAGATTTTGCAGAAACTTTGCGAAATAGGTAGATTAGAGGATGCTCGTGAAAAGTTGAAATCGATGCTCGAAAGGGGGGTTTACCCGCCGATATACGTGAGAAATGCTTTTGAGAATGCATTTCGAAAGTACGGAAAACTCGAGGAAGTGAGTGAATTGCTTGTGCAGATGGATGAAGCTGCCAAAAATAAAAAACACCAAAGATTTGAATAATCCACCAAGTTTTAAATGAAAATTCTTACCTAAAGGATTGGACTAACTAGAAAATCATTATAAACCTGATTGTACTGGGAGGATCGAGGTCCGTTACAACTTGTGACCTTTTTTTTTTTGTTAAGTTAGATTTGTACAACCCATGATTAACATATTCTTTATGGGTTGTCAATTGTTGGTCCATCAAGAAATAGCTTATTTCTTTTACTAAAATAGGGTCTAACCTTGTCATTGTATGAGGAACTTAGAAGACGCATAAATCATCCTCTCGACGGGTTTGAAAACATAGACGAATTTACTTGTATGAAAAATGTAGAGCTACATTTACACAAATTGATTACAAGGAATTAGAAAGAGTAGAGATAAATTATAGATGCACTTACAAATTGTTAATTACACTACCTTTAATCTGAATGGAAAGAAACCAAAAGAACAATATTTCTCTTTTATAGTACGTGTTAACGTCCCAAATTTTAAAATACTTATTTTTTTTAGTTTAAAATCTATAAATTTTTTGTCAAATTGATTTATCAAATTAGGTTTAAAATTGATCGTTAAAAATTTTAATTTCAAAATATTTGAAAGTCTAAATGAATCATTGTGCGAAAACTTTTAAAATAAAATTTAAACATTCAATAGTTTGGTCAAAATTAAAATAAATGTAGAGTTAAAACAATTCATAAAAACTTTATTAACGATAAAGTCAACATAATTTATTTAAAGTTTTAACTGAAATAGAAATATGAAATATAATCGAAAACTGAAACATAATAATTTAAATTCATTCATCCAACCTAAAAATATTTTTTTTTCTGTACGTTCGTTTGCTTATGAAAGATTTTCGATCAACGTTATTTCTTCTTCAGACAAAAATTCACCTACATCACAAAATTACAAACTATGAGAATAACTCAGTAAGCGAAAACACGTGCATGTGCAAAATTAATGTTATATTTTACTGAATCCCTACATAACAGTTACATACTGGTTAGAACATATTTTTCAACATTCGTTCAGATTTAATTATCTCATTGTCGTTCAGGTTTTGTCATTTCATTTTCTTTCAGACATAACCATCTCATTGTCGTTCAGGCGTAATCATATCATTTTCATTCAAGTTTAGTCATCTCATTGTCATTCAGGCTTTGCTATTATATATTTTTTGTCAATTCCATCAGATTCATACACATACAACATGTTATATTTATTTTATCTTTATACAATTATATGACAATTTCTAAACATGTGTGCTCAAATATTGAAATTATGTAATAAAATAATTATAAAAAAATAACATAAATTTTGTTGTTGGCTTGGAGGTTTCGCTGAAGCGCAGAATCATAACAGATTTAGAGTAATTGGATGTATGGGGAAAGGAGAAATGGTTGACTATTCTTTTAGTATTTTTTCTGATGTGCGATTGCTATTGGATTTTCGTCTAGGTTTAATCTTAACTGAGTTTGATGGTACGGGGCTTTTGGTTGAGAAATCTTTAGTATGGGTTTAATCTTAACAAGATTCATTATAGACAATGCCGATACTTTCAAAGAAAAATTCAAATTCATTAATGGGATGATACTTGAGGAACTTCTGAAAGCTCTTGCAGAAATTGGTAACCGAGAATTCTACGTTCGAAATGAGCTTGAAGAGCGTAAATGGCGAATTCTTGGCAATATGTTCGGCAAAGGGGAGAGGGATTTAACAACTTTATATGCCATTCAACATCAACGAGAACCATTTGGCTGCAGCGCGTGTGGATTTTACCGATAGATCAATAAACCCTAAACCTCTGCCTTCCGAGAAGATTAGCAATCATCTAAGATGGACAATCAATTATATGTAAGTATAATGTGTTTATGTATATCTATATTTATACGTATGTATGTATTAGTTAGCAGCTCAAGGCGGTTTCGCTTGTTCAGCAAACACCGGAGCGATCTAAAGAAAGTTAAGACTGGTTATCCTTTGGATTTTCTTTTCTACGAGTAATAGAGTCGGTTCTTCTCCGAAGTCATGGGTATTAGGGCAGATCTTCTTTGTCCATTTATTCGCTTTATAATTTTAATGTGAATTTTAAATAGTTATATCATATATATTTGTTGTAAAAATTAATTAGGGTAATTATCGATTTAAACTCTGTACTATACACTTTTTCTCAATTCGCCCTATGTACTACAAAAATCAGAAAACCGAACCCTGTACTTTGATTCTGTTATTATTTTTGACCTTCTATCAACAATTTCATTAAACACTCATTTAAAAAATTACCAAACGATCTTAAATTCAGTTGAAATTTTTACCACATGTTTACTACTTAATGAAAAGATAATCTGAAAATTTTGGTGATTTTTTAACACATATACGATTTATTGTAATTTTATTTTAGTATTTTATAAAAATATTATGATAAATCATAAAAAAACGTGTATGCATGAACATATATTGTGCGTAAACCTAACATAATAATCAACGAGTCATCGAGGCATAAAATAAACGACAATTGATTAAGACATTACATAAAACAAACACATTTACTTAAGACGTAATCTATAACCTAACTACCCGACAACAAGCAAGACAACCTAAAACCTAGTACCTCTGTGATGTAGGGCCTTAAAAACCAACCTATACATATGAATTTACCTGGGGTTCGTAGAGATTGCGAGCCTTGAACGTATTTCGTCGGTGAGTCACAAACCTATAACGTACATAATCAATTCATAAGTCACGTTGCAAAAATGCTAACTAACAAACTAAGTAAAATACGTTCTAAGCTCCATTCAAATAACTCAAACCTAGTTAATAATTCTTTCAGGCAATTCGTCGAACACCTAGCGTGCACACTTTCATACTCAATTTCCTCACCCAACCGACATCCGTTTTTGACGATCTAATATGTTTCGGAATCCTCATTACGTCTAGTTTATCATAGAATCATTAATTTATAAAAAAGTAAGTCCAAAACAATAGCATAACTTGAAATTTCGTGGGTGCCGTAAAACGTGCTGATTTTCAATCGAATTTCTATTTTTGGTCGAACGAGCTTAGTTTTTCCTTAATTTATCAATTCAAACCTCTAAATAACATTCTAGCATGATTTCGTATACAATCGACGAGTTTTCTCAAAAACCCTAACCCTAAAACTTCAACAAAACTAACGTATAACTAACCTAAACTCGTTAATTAACGTATGTGGTTACCTTAATTGAATAATTGGAAGAAAACCAGAGGAGACGGAGGTTGGAAATCGTCGACGTGGAGGAAGGGGAATCGTCGCTCGTCGTCTGGAAGAGAGAGAGCAGAGAGGAGAGGAGATGAGGGGAAAAAAGAGAACGGGAAAAGAAATAAGGGGAAGGGGAAGGGGAAGGGGAAGGGAGAGGAAGAGAGAGAGAGAGAGAGAGAGAGAAAACGCTCGGGTTTCGATTCGGAATTCCGCTTAAATTCTTGACCTTTTTAACTTCCACGATTTCGCTCTATTTTCTTAACTCATGAATTCCCGACATTCAAATTCCAAAATATATTTATATTAATAGCTAAATAATTCCATTCAAATAAATTTATAGACGATTAAATGACTGTAAAAATGTCGGGTGTTACAAGAAATATTGTAGACGCCACATTTAAAAAATATGAAAAGATTACGAGTGATAAATTTAGAAAGCAAGTTCAGAGTTTTTTTAATACCAAAACTAAAACTATATGACCAAAAAGTCAAAACTTAATTCTAATAGTCATCTCATTAACGACAATATCGTAAATAAGTCAAAATTCAAATTCAAATATAATCATATTACTTTAAAATAAAAGAAAATATTAGAAATTAAAAAAGGGGCTAGAAAGACTAGGGGTGTACAAAACCCACCCGGACCAAAGAACCGGACCAGAACCGACCTTTTTGGTCCGGTTCTGGTCGAGTTTTCAAAAAAAAAAAAAAGAAATTCGGTTCGGTTTTCGGGTTTAATGACAAAAACCCGAAAACCAGAACCGGACCACACAAAAACACATAAAAGCCCTAATTTCCATTCCTCTGCCGACTCGAAGCTCAGTTCAGAAGAGAGGAGAGGAGAGAAGACGAGAGACTGTCTCGCTCGCCTACGCCGAAGCTGAAGCCAAAGCTGAAGCCTCAATCTGTCATTCAACCTTATCTCTCAGCCGTCGCCGACGCATTCAAGCTAAATCGGAGCTCTCTGAAACTCTGAGTAAGCACAGGTATTCCATTTCCCTCCAGCTCATCGTTCGTAGTACTTCGTATCTCTATTTTACGTTCATTGTGCTGCTGTTTTTGGGAGACTCTTCGGACGTGACCGAGAGCATTTGATTGTGTTATTTTTGCTGTTTTTGTGGGTGTTTCATTGCTGTTAATTTTCTGTTGCTCTTTGTCTGAAATTTCATTGTGTTGCTGTTAATTTCCGAGGGCTGTTTTTTTGCTGCCAATCATCTGTGTTTCATTGCTGTTTTTTGCTGTTTTTTTGCTGTTAATTTTTTGCTGCCAATCATCGGTGTTTCATTGCTGTTTTTTTGCTATTAGTTTTCTGAACTACAAACTGCCAATCATCGGTTTTACTGTTTTTTTGTTTGCTGCTGTTTTTTTGCTGTAATTTTGTTTGGGAGGATTTACTTTTTGTTAGATTAAATTTTTGCTTGCCAGTGGGTGATGGATAACAATATGATGCCAATGAATGCTGACTTCAAATATGATTGTGATTTCTCTTCTTCTGCCCAGTGCCCATGACTGAAAATTCTAGCATTTTCAAAGTTGAATCTCAGATCGGGCATTGCCCTGTTGACAAAAATTGAAGTTTTGTTTGAATTTTTTAGTCTGAAATTTTTCATTAAAAAAATATTTTTTAATGGGAAAACCGGAACCGGACCAGAACCGGAACCGAAATTCTGGTCCGGTTCTGGTCTGGTCCTTAAAATTTGTTTGATGGTACCGGTCCGGAAAAATGAAAACCGAATATTATTGGTCCGGTCTTAATATTTTTTTAAAACCGGACCGGACCGGACCACGTACACCCCTACTAGAAACATAATTCATGACAAATCAAGAGTAAAAATAAAAACTATTGTCTCCGTTTATTTTTAAACTTAATTAATTAAGAAATTTTGTTTCTTTAAAACTAACTAAATTGATTTCAATAATTTTAAATCAATTAAGTATTAACTGGTATCCTCCTACTTCATTTGACAACAAAATAGTGTTAGTGAACTGAGACGAAGATTTAAAGAATAAATTTGGGCAAAGTCTAAAAAGTCTCTTAAACTATGAAATCGGAGATAAACTAACTCTTAAACTATGTTTAGGGTATAAATCAGTTATTAAACTATTTTCAAAGAATAAATCAACTCTTACCGTCATGTTCTGTTAAATTCACTCGCAATTGCTCCCGTTCTAAGAACGTGTGACTGTGTTTAAGTGCGGTTGATCGCAGATTCAGAGCAGGCGACCGCATGTTAAAATGAAAATTAAAACCCTAATAAGCGAGGGCGACTGTGGCCCAAATGAGGTCAACTGCAACAGTCGCCCTCACTTAAACACGGTCGCTCACACTTGAAACGAGAGCGACGAGTACATTTAATAGAACATGACGATAAGTGTTGACTTATTTCTTAAAGATAATTTAAGAACTGATTTGTATCCCTACATAATATAATTTCGAAGTCAGTATGTGCCTCACCCAATAGTTTAAAGGGTTTTTTAAACTTTTCTAAAAAAAACGAAGTTGCACGAACTAAATAGAAGTGATGCAATATTAAGAGGGATACCGCAGAAGGGGGTCAATAGTAAATAAGATTTTGAAGGGTTTATTTTTGAAAATCCCTAACCTTTATTTGCTCACCCCGTCGGCCGGTGGGAATTCTTCAATTTGCTGTTTTTCTCTACGATTACGAAAACCCTATTGCCTTTTCGATACTCTTCCAGCATTTTCTCGGTAACCAAACGTAGCTTAATCGATTGGTTTTTTAGTGATAGTTCAGATCTTCGAAATGGACAAGGTTTCAGAGGAGGTGGGGAAAGTGAGGAAGGAGTGGGAGGAAGCGTACGATCAGACCCTAGAGCGAATTAAAGCGATCGAAGAGTATGGGAAGAAAGGTCGGTCTATCGAAGAGGATAATTCGCTTCCGAGATTGAATGGGCTTGCTCAAGATGGCTTGGCTGTAATGTCTTCTTTGCAATTCAAGCTCGATCTTCTCGCTCCTCAAATGCTCACTGTCTCTGAAGTTGAAGCTGCTCAATCACTTCTTGAATCTTGGAAAGACCTATCCCAAAAGTAGTAATTTCACTCTTATGTTTCAATTAATAGGCGATTTGTTTGAAAATTTTGAATACATCTAATCTGATTATTGTAGCTTTACTGGCTTTCTAGTTATTCCTGAAAAGTAAAAAAATCAAGGTTAACGATTGTGAATTTTCTAGAAATTTCATTCGATAATGATGCATTTGTAGTAGAAATGAATGATAATTTTTCTTCAGGAAATAAAATTGAAACATACTACAGTTATTATTATTTCGTTATGATGGCTGTTTCATTATCTCTGTTACCAGATTACGATTGAGTCTGAGATATGCAAATTTGCAAGCGAAGACCAACTTGAAGAAAGCCGCTCAGAAAGAGGTATTCATTATGCGCTTTCATATGCAGCAATTACTTCGTACTTTGTATTTGATTAGAAATGACGTCTTTATATCTTTTTGAATGTCGTAAGTACTCTAAATGTGCTTTCGAAAATATAATCAATATACTAAAATAGGTGATTTTGCTGAGAGTTGTAAGCTATCCGTTTCATTGTAGAGGGAGCTCCTTCTTGGTGGGGGAGAAGAGTCTACAATTCGTCGCCGCAACTTACAGTAAGTTCAAATTCCTCATAATGTAAATGCAATGAAGCAAAAGGAGGTGATTCTACTATTTTCACCCTTTTCAGAACAAAGGCTGGAATGACTTCTGCTGCTGCAAGTATCACAGAGAGCCTTCGCCGAACTCGTCAGTTGATGGTTCAGGTTACAAGCCTGCAATTATGTTTTTTATTTCCCATTTTTCTTGAAATATTGCTTTATTCTACTTCTTGATAAATTTTTGGTTAATCATATAATTGACGTATTGTCTTATTGAATTCTGGACATGTAGGAGGTGGAAAGAAGTACAAGCATGCTAATGACTTTTGGTGAGTTCCTATCATCCTGATATAATAAAACATTTCGCACTCAGCATTAAGTAAATAGTTCAATGTAACTTATTTATTTTGTTTCCTGTTAGACTTAAAATGTTGGAAACTCTCTCTCTCCTACTGCTGAAAAACGTACCAAAGTATCCCCTCTTTTAGAATAAAAACAGTCTCTTTGACATTATACGACAGAGCGAATGAGAAATGATAAAGGAAGTGAAATGCCGTTGGAGATGAGTTGCTGTACATGAGCAACACTCCAATACATATACTTGTTCCAGTCCTTGCAGTTAAAGAATCTGCTATCGGGTTACTTAGATGTTTGGCAAGAATGAAGAATCTTAAATGATGGATATAAATTTATCTAACCTTAAGTCTCCAAAATGATGATTAAAATATTATGCTTACAGTTGAATTCCAAATAATTTAAAGTTATATAGCGGTGTGAGGGATTGTTTTTCTGGATGTATTGAATTCTGTTAGAGGAATCAACGGGAGTATTGAAGAAGGCAGGAAGTGAATACAAGGGTCACCGCTCATTGTTGATGCGAACGAGAAACTTGCTATCGACAATGCAACAACATGATGTCATTGACAGGTGGGAAAAACAAAGACTTTGGTATTTTTTATTTCTATCTTGAAAAGATAATGATTGGTAGTTTTGGACAGGATTATACTTGCAATGGGAGTGTTTTGCTTCACTTGTGTAGTTTTATATGTTGTTTCAAAGCGTATTGGAGTACTCAAGTTACAGAGAACAGTCACTGCTGCCATTAAAGCTGGCATGGTTAGAGAACCGGAGTTTAGACCTAGAGTTGTTAAAGATGGTGTAAATCAAATCAATTTCCAAAAAAATGCAGTTGATGGATTGGAGGTGCCATTGGAGAGAGCCATGCACGATGAACTATGAACAACACCAATACATTTTCTTTTCATCCATTTCATGGTCAGATTAGGATAAAATCATCAAAAAAATAAAGAGGATGAAAAAAAAGAGTAGAGAAAGATGAATCTTCTAATATATTCTTTGTAACCAAGAGAATGAAAACAACTTGTGTAGACCTACAAGTTTAGAGATCCAAATTATTCTTGTATCAACCTTAAATAAAAAGCTTCCTAGATTTATGTGCAATTATCTTTTTCTTCCTTTTCAACAAACATTTTTGTATGGATATGCTTCTTTGTTAGTTGCATCTGTATTGTTTTCTGGCTTTGTTATTATGACCGTGATACTTGTTCAATCAGGATACTAAGTTTGAGAGGCTCTTCTCTGACGATTAGGAAGATAAGGAGAGAGAAGATGCTCATACTGACAGCAAACGGTCAGAGTCTTTGTGTAGGGGTTGATATGCATGTAAAGCTGAGGGGAAAATTTGAGTGCTCTCAGCTCCATCAACTGTTTCTGCAGCCTCATGTTCTCCGTCGTAAGATCCTCACACCTTCTCTTCAACTTCACACTTTCTACCTCTATTTTCTTCAACTTTATCCTGCAACAACTTAGAGTTCATTAATCTAATCAAAATCACATGTTTATGTTTCTATTACGATGTCTATGAATTATCAAATTATTGCTCACCTTGCCCTCTTGTTTTGAAGCCAAACCTCCACTTGTCTTGGCCTTAGATTTAGTTGCTTTGCCAGTTCCATCTTTTGCCTCTAAGAAACTAAAAACATAATTAAATATTAAACTTTTTGTATTAGTAAAGTGTGAATTCGATCCTAAAACGATTCCCCATTAAGACGACAACAGCTTTTTGAGAGACAATTAGGAGATTGCTCACCAGGTTAAGAGTGTCATGTTCTTTGAATTCATCCTCAAGCACCTTACACTGATCTTACACTGATAGTTTGACAACCTAAGCTTCTTCCTAACTGATGCGTCGGGGTCGAAGAGTTTCTCTCTTTTGATTCTCTTTAGACTGATGCTTGAAGATACTGTACTGTTTGGAGAAGAAACCCATTTTTTTCTTCCTCATCCTCTGTTGACACCCTTCTCACGTCCAATCCCGTCAAAACTAACCCCATGTTGGACTCTGGATCTGTAGCAATCACTTTCCTTAAAGAAAATCAAAGAAATTGGAAGAACACAGAGAGAAAGAGAGATTACCACATAAGTGAAATGTTTCATGAAAAGAACTTGTTCCATGGCGAGAGCTTAGAGTAGGGTGAATGGGATTCAGCTCTTTTAAGGAATACCTGTCACTCCCTCCATATCCCAAGCTTAAACTCAGTCTTAAACCATCATTTTTCTCGCACTCCAAACACCCTTCAGAAGCCATCCCAAACCGGAGAAAAAACCACCAGAAGTTTCCTCGCCTCTTTGATCCTTGTTACAAATTCCGGGTTATGTTTCCTTTTGTTTCGCTTCTGAGAAAATAACTTGGCAAAAGTGGTTGCGCGTTATTACTTGAGCAGCATCTTCTTACCCATGATTCACTATAAATATACCAGCTTAATCCATGCTGAAAATATCTTAACCATGGTTAGGTTAACAAATTTCCCATGGTAAGTAAAAGTCTTCCCTTTTGAAAGCTAGATAATGCCTTGGGTTTTGAGCGGTGTTAAAAGACAATTACTACGCTCTAATTAATTAATTAATGTTTGAGTGCATTTCCCTTAATTTAATTCATTTAGGAAATGATTTATATTTCCATTACGTTAGAAACTAGTAAGTTTATCTTAGTTATATCATCTTTGAATATCATTAGTGATATAGTTATAAGATATAATGGCACTTAATTGTAATTAATTACTCATGTTTAATGTCCTTGATTAATTAATTATTGATGTTTACAATGTACCTCATGGTATCATGCTTAAAAGGTACATGGAGTTACAATTATTCAAGTGATTTTAATCAAAGTTGATGCTAATTGCAAACGCTTGTATTCCCTTTTTGATTGTTTTTAGTCAACAAGTCAGAATATTAAGTGACGTGTTTAATAAATTAAACACATAACCGAGTTCGAGACAATGACATTAACCTTAACAGAAGACAGGAAAATTACTAATAATAGCAGTTTGTCTTTGTCATTGTCATTGAAGTCATTTTTAATTACTAGTATCATTAATTATGGGCTTTTTTTCCCGTAATTCATTAAATTAATGTAACGTTTATGGATTATGAACATAGTAATTAATATTATTTAGGGTAGAATATAATTTTGAATTCATAGTTTAACACATCCCATACATGTTTATTGAGTTCATACCATTTTCAACTTAATTGTATTTTTCAAATTGTTTGCGTCACAAATTTACCATATATGAGACATATATCACAAATGAGTTGACCAAACAGAACTGATCTTAAAAAAATTGACTGACGAATACTAAAGAATTAAATAAATCAAGTCTAATGAAACGAGACTAACGAGTCTGAAAAAAAAAAAAATCAATTCGAGAGCCAATGTTAAACGAGCTGAACCAAGTTAGCTTAACGAGTCTTAACGAATGATATACATATATGTTTTCAATTTACATAAATATAATGTTTATTTAAAAAAATTAATTATTAAAATTATAATAATTATTTTTTATTATAATGTCAAAATATAATAATTAATCATTTAGTTAACAAAATTATTTTATGAATAATGTCGGCGTACTTCTTCTTTTACTATCTTAAAAAACAAGTTGACTTGTCATATAATTATTGATGTACTTAAAAGCGCTGCTTTTTATAATTTATTATATTAATTACAATAATAAATATTTGACACGTCATCGAGTTTTTTAAGAAAGTACACCTAACATTACTCTTGTTTTATTAATATATAAAATGACATGTATTTAGATAAAAAAATTATTTGAGATGATTTAATAAAAAATATCACATGAATATTATTACAAATATTTGATCGTTACATCATTAGAAACTAAAACATAATAACTAGATTGACACCTATCTAAATCTAATTGTCACTCATTTGCAATTAGAGGTGACAAACGAGTCGACCAAGTCAACCCTGAAAAACTCCAGCTCACTGAGCCTAACGAGTTAAACGAGTCTGCTAAAAAAATTTTTTAACTCGAACCAGCTCGCGAATTAAAATTAAACGAGTCGAGCTGTGCTGAGTTTACTCGTTTGACACCTCTATATGGGAAGTTCTCGCGCCTATGCAAGAATAGCACTACTCATGTCTACTTATTGTTTACATTTATCTATCTAGGCATGCTACATTTCATGTAACATTTAGCATAACGTTTAGTTCATGAATGTCTCGTGGACATGGACTTACACATCATAAGGTATACAAAAGTAGACAAAAAACAATGCAGGTAAAACGCGCATAACAAAAATGTATTAGAGTTTTACACGGAAATAAAAAGAGAAATTGTGAGGTTCCATCGGCAAAAGAAATAATACACTAAATCTAATAAAATCAAGTCAATCTCAAAAAATTTGTTGCCTCTAGTTATGAGTGCCTCTACATTAACCAAAATTTATAGAAATAAGAAATATTAGGGGTAATTTTAGTGTTTTATGAAGCCTCCTTTGAAATTGTTTTGCACAATTTGCAAATTGAAAACTACTTCTAAAAACTACAAAATATAGAGTCCCTGTTCAGTTCATTCTACACTTCAAATAAGCTCCAATATGAATCCATATGAAATTTACAACAATAAGACATCAGTCATATATGCTCATCACCTTGAATTAACCTTCAAGAAATTGGGAAAAAGAAAAATGGTGTCAATAAAAGTAACACTATTTTCATCACTATAAAACTTTGCTCATTGTAGGGGTTCTTTATATGAGAAACACTCAAACCACAGCTTCAGAGTTGCTGGGTGAATCCCGAAAAGCCGGCCCAAAAATTTCTTTTCACTGGTCGCAATTAAGCTAGCAATCGAGTAATTTCGAGTGCACAAATCCTTTTCTACCAACCACATGTGGAATCTATATCTAGGTTTGATTCTCTTTTCCAAATCAAAACACAAAATGCAGGGAAACTATCTACATACTGTATAGAGGATCTCATCTCATGGCAAAGGAATTTCACTTTCTGTTCAAGAATATCTGGTTTCTGGTTAAGAATCTTAGGAGCTGAACTTAGCATCAAACAAAGCTTTGAGTATTCTATCCCCATCCGAAGAAGGCAATTAAACCGCTCGACTAACTCACTGCTTGTTCCATGCAAATGTGTTAAAATTTTTACAGTCCAGCGATTCTCTCCAAACCCAGTTTCATGCAAAAAATTTAGTTTTCGCACGGTATGAATTGAGGTCCTTGTTAAACTGATTTTATCTAAGGCATCATTATATTCTTCATCCAAGCCTTCATTGGGACAACTTAAGCGATAGCTGACTAAAGATTTCGAATGCCGACTTTGTATCTCGTCGAAGAACCATTTATTTAGATCCAAAGCTCTCAAAATATGAGGCAAGTTAGCCAATCTATTTCTACCCAACACAAAAGGGAACTTCATAATGACATCATTCAATTTTTCCTCTAATCTAAAGTGTTTCAATAATTCCAACACCGATATCACAGGTGCTTCCAAATCTACATTCAAAATTTCTGGATGTTTAATAAGCATAAGACCTACTTTCCCCTTCTCAACATCAAATCTGCTGAAATATTCTACTTTGTGCAATATAACATCTTCGGGGAACTGAAGAACAAGATTAATTCCTCCACCCATCAATTCCCCTAAATTTCCCTTCTCAAAACCCAGATTGTAGAACAATCTTATTTTCTTACAAATGTCATGATACGAATCTACACTTTCCTCAACAGAACCTGCTAAGCTAAAATCCTGGAAAATGGTTTTCAAATCATCAAGCAATGCCTCACAATCTTCGCTCAAAATACAAGGGAAAGCCAAACACATACCAATAGCAGATACAGAGTTAAATCCACAATGTTTTAACTGGCAAAACTTAGTCGTAATCTCGGTAAGGCTTTTGCTAAAAATGGAACTCTCCTCCACATACAAATTCCCCAACTTGTTCCACGGAAACCCTAATCCAGAAAGCGCACAAGCAGCATTTAGAGCACTTCCATCTTCCGAAAAAAAGAACTTATTTGCAGGCAAAAACCTACCAACATCATTATAGACAATGCCGATACTTTCAAAGAAAAATTCAAATTCATTAATGGGATGATACCTGAGGAACTTCTGAAAGCTCTTGCAGAAATTGGTAACCGAGAATTCTACGTTCGAAATGAGCTTGAAGAGCGTAAATGGCGAATTTCATACCTCTACTCCCACATACTAGCCTGGTGGGGTTACAATAGCGGCACAGTGGCGTCCTTGGTGTAGGGGGCTTCCTCGGTGGCGAGGGCGGGGGCGGGAGCGTCCTTCATCAGAACATCCCGAGATGTGTAGGCTCCGGGATGTCCCTTGACCATTCAAGACCCGTTGACTTCGACTAGGCTCATCCGAATCAAATGAGTCCTGTCAAATACATTGACAGATCTGTGCGCTCGCAACTGCTCTCGGCAGGAGGCTGAATCTAAGCTCGCTCGAGGATCTTCCAAATTAAGGTCCCGTACGGCAAATTCTTGTTTTTTGTTCACCCAATTTCTTCCATGTGACTTACGATCAATATCCTGGGTAGAACATCTGGCCGGTGTACAACTTCTCCATCACATAGAGATCCATTCAGCTGACTAGATTTCTATGTCCATCCCTCGGAAGGATGATGTGGCTGATCAGGTTGTGAAGAACCCGAGCTTCGACATTCAAATTCTTCGATCTCGGCTTCACGAACCTGGAAATCTCTAAATTGCAGTGGATTTACCGAATGAACCATTGCCCCTCTTATGTTCTGGTAGAATCACACTGTTTGGAAAAGTGATAATATTGCTCGGCGTCGTCTACGTCAAATCCGAGCAATTCGTTGACAACAACTGCATTTACGACGATGTCTATATCGAAAAGGTACGTCTTCAAGTGACCCGTCACCCCAGTACTACGCATGTTCGCATAAAACAGGCGAACAACTCTGTTGCAGCTCTTGCCTCGTATATTGTAGACCCCCTGCAGGGAGATGTTGTCAAATATCTCTTGGATCCCCAAACACTCCTAACCACTAAAGTTGGCAGTCTTCCCGTAAAATATCAAGTGGATTCTTGTATCCTGCTCGTACTGCTCCTTAGCCGCTCGGGATCGAAACTCCACTGAAAAATAACGGGGAGGCGGTTGCGGCTCTTCATCCGGCGTCTGGTCTGATGGGCCACCTTGTAAATTATGCCGAGGAACTTTTCGACCTGTAAACGTTCTAGGGGGCTTTTTGGGATTTTCGATCTTTTTGGATTTTCAAATTTTTGGGTTTTTTTTTTTTAATTTTCGGCGAAATCACAGCACAAATTTGAGAATTTTCAGCACGAAAACACCCAAATCTGGCAAAATCTGGCCTTTTTTTTTTTCAGATTTGGCTCGATTTTGAGATTTTCTTTAAGAAAATCGTCGATTTTGGAAGATTTAGGCGAATGAGGGTCGGATCTGGTGATTTCGGCGGCACAACGGCGAGATATGGGGATTTGGCCGAGAGAAAAGTTGGATTTTCGGATGAAAAATCGTCAAAATGAGGGTCGGCCGACGTTATACTAACGTAGATAGGTTTGCCGTGTGAGGGTGAACATCCCCAACGTGCGTGAGAACGGGTAGTCGTTCTCTGTATGCGGCAAACCGTGTTAACAACATTCATAAAACGATTTGCCGTGCGAGGAACGCGACAAACGGTTCTCCCCGAGGAGGCATTTCAAAGGGTGAAGATCCCTCGTACACGTGAGGGACACGTGCACGTGGGGGATCTTCACCCTCTGAAATGCCCATTCGTGAGAACGGTTTGCCGTTCTCCGCACACGAAAAACTGTTCTCCTTCAAAACACTCCCCGCGGGGGCATAACGATTTGCCGCAAAATCATTTTTTTGTCCATTTTCAATACTTTGAGTCATTTTTTGGACGAAAAATTAGTTTGATCTATTTTTTGAACTTAATCGATAGTTGGACCGCTTTTTGGATTTTGCCCTTTGATATAATATATTTTGTCTTTATAGTTTATGATATAATATATTTTTTCTGAACCCGGTTTTCCGGTTTTTCTGAACCCGGTTCCACTTTACTACAGACGAACCGCCTGTATATTCAGACGAAACAATGATAGCTTCTGCTTCACTTCCTTTTATTCTTCTTCTTCGCCTCCTCGATGCGGAGTAGGATTAAGAACGTCACCATATCTCCGGTGTTATGCAAAACCCTCGCTTCTCTTGTATCTTCTTCATTTTTTCCAACAAGGAACCCTAATTTTACAATCTCTAACTACAGTTCCGCAACCCGACGTACTAAAACTAGAAAAGCCACTTCGCTCTCCGCTCCAAACCAAGTCATTTCCAGCTCTGTTACTTGCTCTGATGTCGCCGAGTCGGTTTGTTCTTTGCTTTCAAATCAGCTGCGCGATCCCACTGATCTATGTAAGTTGTTGAAAGGGTATGAAAATAATGTTGAAATTCTGAATATCGTGATATCATATTCTCATGAACTACAAGCAATTGGGTAGGAAAAAGACGTTGGAGATTCTTTCTCCTGGGCTGGATTAGTTATGGATTTTTCGTTTAATGAATTCTGTGACTGAAATATATGGCTGACTTCTTCGTTAGTAGGAAGTTGTTCGATGATATGAAGTGTCTTTACTGACAGTGTCCTGCACGCAAAGGTCAAGTATCGTTGTCGGACAGTTTTCGATTTGCAATACGGTTTTTGGGTAGGCAGGGAGGAGTAGAGAAGCCCTTTGCTGTTTGAAGACAGGGAATCAAAATTAAGTGTCCACCTGATATTCTAAGTGTACACAATAATCTCTCTGGGCTTGCAAGAAAGAAACATCTGTGGAATTAATTGAAACTGCTATGAGCATTTTAGGAGAAGCAATTGCCTAGTAGTCCTATAATATCTAGTGTACAACAATATTCTCTCTGTGCTTTGCAAGAAAGAAACATCTGTGGAATTAATTGAAACTGCTATGAGCATTTTAGGAGAATCGAATTGCCTGATAAGTATTCCTATAGTAATATACTTGTTGGTCTGTGTAAATTTGGTAGTTTAGATATGGCGCTTGAAGTTTTTGGTGAAATGGTGAAAGCCGGTTTGGTTCCCACTCGGTCTGCAGTGAACAATCTTATCGGGGAATTATGCTCTTTGAGTGCAAAGGAAGGAGCTATTGGGAAAGTTAAAGTGAGAGATGAAAAAGAGACCTTTTACAATTTTGGTTCCAAATTTAGGTTGCGAAAAGAGGAGCCATAGAACCTGCGATAGGCGTGTTTTGGGCAGTTAACGAGTTTGGTTTAGTCCCAGTACATTCATTGTAAACCAGTTAATCTTCGAGCTTTGTAGATTGAGTAAATGCGAGAAGCCATCAAGTTTTGAAGATTGCAGAAGAGAGAAAGTTGAGTTGTGTGGGGGAAGCTTACTCCGTGGTGATGCAGGCCTTATGCGAGCATCGAGAGGTCGACATGGCTAGCCATCTGTTTCAGGGTATGCTTTCTCTTGGAATGAAGCCAAAGTTGGCTATTTATAATGCTATGATTTGCATGTTGTGCAAACTGGGGAGTTTGGATAATGCAGAGAAGGTGTTTAAAATTATGAGCAAGCAAAGATGTCTTCCTGATCATACAACATATTCGGCATTGATTCATGCTTATGCTGAAGCCAAGAATTGGAAAGCTTCAAATGAGTTATTGAAAGAAATGTTGAGTTTAGGGTGGTCCCCACATTATCATACTTATTACTTGGTGGTAAATCTTTTGAAGCAACACGATAAGACGGATTTATGTTTTGAATTGGAAATCAAGTTGCAAGCTCAGATTTTGCAGAAACTTTGCGAAATAGGTAGATTAGAGGATGCTCGTGAAAAGTGGAAATCGATGCTCGAAAGAGGGGTTTACCCGCCGATCTACGTGAGAAATGCTTTTGAGAATGCATTTCGAAAGTACGGAAAGTTTTCAAATTTTAAAATCGATCATTAAATGTGTGAAAACTTTTAAACTTTCGATACTTTAAAATCGATCATTAAATGTGTGAAAACTTTTAAAGTAAAGTTCAAATATTCTATAGCTTAGTTAAAATTGAAATAAATGCAGAGTTAAAACAATTCATAAAATTTAAATTTTATTAACGATAAAGTCAATATAATTTATTCAAAGTTTTAACCGAAATAAAAATATGAAATATCATCGTAAACTCATTCCTCCGACCCAAAAATATTTTCTTCTTATGTATGTTCGTTTGCTTCTAAAAGATTTTCGATCAACGTCATTTCTTTTTCAAACAAAAACTTACATATATCACAAATTACAAATTATGAGAATAACTCAATAAGCAAAAACACGTGCAAGTGAAAAATTAATATTATATTATACTGAATCTTTATTTAACAGTTACATACTGGATAGGACTCATTTTTCAACATTCGTTCAGATTCAGCCATCTCATTGTCGTTCAAGTTTTGTTATCTTATTTTTATTCAGACATAACCATCTCATTGTCGTTCAGGCATAACCATCTCATTTTCGTTCAAGCATAGTCATTTTATTGTTGTTCAGACGCAGTCATCTCATTTTCGTTCAAGATTAGTCAACTCATTGTCATTCAAGATTTGCCATCACACATTTTTTGTCAATTCTATCATATTCATATGAATACAGTATGTCATACTAATTTTATCTTTATACAATTCTATGACAATGCCTAAACATATGTGCTCAAATATTAGAATCATATAATAAAATAACTATAAGAAAATAACATAGATTTTGTGATGTAGAGGCGTAGCCAAAACATTGAAAACGTGATATTTTCACTTACCTGGTTTTCAAGATGTTAGGGTTTGTCTGAAAATTCGGTGTTGATCACCTAAATAAACTGTTTTATGGTTAATAGGTAACAGGGTATTAATGAAATTATGCTTTAACACTTTATTAAGTAAGTAATTATTTTGTATACTAAAATCTCTAACCAATGGAAATCTAGGCTAGTTTTGTATCTGGTTTGGCACTGATACCAACGTAACCAATTCTTTTGTATAATAAAAGCTCGCTAGATGTTTACGAGCAAACAAAAGTTATGAATCTGGTAATTGTAAACTTGTTAAAGGTCTTTCAAACAACATTCCATTCTCTCTCTAGAAATCTTTTTATCTTCTCTCCTTTTTCCATCTTTCTTACTCAAATTACAAAGTTATAGTTAGACAGGTCTAACCCGAGCATCAAAATATGTCGAACAACTTAATTTCCAATCGCATAACGAAAATATTTGGTCAGAAAACGGAATGTTTTTTAATTTTCTGCCATGAATTGTAATTGAGAGTAATGAGAAAGAAAGTCATATACATCTTGAGGACTGCTTTAGCACAATAAACAGACAAGCCAATTAACATGGATGGTTGAAGAAATCCTTTTACATCCCCATTAGATGGAGCTGCAAATACACAAGAACAAGAAAAGCAATTATACAAACACTTGTATCATCATTACATAAACCAGGCTTTTAACTCCAATTTTCACCTAAATTAAATTTCAGTAATGGGTTGAAAAGAAGACAAAATCGATGGACTTATATTATATACCTATGAGCTTTTAGACGCCAGAAGGGTCTGGATATCTTTCTGCAAAATGGGAGGATTTTAAACACATAAATCATCCTGTGCATAGGAAGACAGGGAGCTTTCCTCCCAATTAAGCAATAAACTAACCTCAATTTTAGAAGGATAAGTTGTAGGTGAATATCTCTCAACAACCTTTCCTTCCTTGTTCACCAAAAACTTGGTGAAATTCCATTTGATGTTATCTCCAAGATATCCCCCTTGCTGTGATTTTAGAAACTTGTATAGCGGCGCCGCATTCTTCCCGTTCACGTTAATCTGCATTAATCATTGTAAACATTCATGTTTATTTCACATCATGTTGAGGTTAACCACTCGCTAACTCATATTCAGGGTTCACTACACCGCCCGGCGTAGTCCGCTATGTTATGACGGGCCTTGGACAAAATTTTTGTCAAGACCTGGTCTAGCTCGAACCATATTCTTCGGTCGGGTCTAGTCCACCAACCTTGGACTACAGGGCCGATTTTTCTTTTAACATCACGATGCTTGTACTTCAGTGCCACAACATTCTGTATAGAATCGTCATCATTGCAACTTCGTTACCTACGGTCGTGACCCTGACCCCTTACTCAAAGTGCTTATGGGCTGACCTCCCGGTAAAAATAAAAAATAAGTACAGACCTAATCCGAGGTTGCCCACATGTAAAAAAACAAGTCTATACTTGACCCAATCTCAGGCTAGACTCGTAACAAAGCCATTTGATGACCCTGATATATATGACGATATATATATTTTTAAATAATGTTTGGGAGTTTTGGCCGGTTCATAAGACCCTAAATTTACCGACCAAGTAAAATCTCGAGTGACCCTGCTAGAACTCGAAATCGGGATGCTTCGATGCAGATGATAGATACTTTGATTGAGAAACTCCTATCTTTAGTGGCAAAACTACATAAACACAGCTGATTAGTCACACTTGACAGCATTATGAGAGTAGTTTTACCTTGTCAAATATAGGGAACTCTGCCTTGAACCTTGTGCATACAGTTTCCTTGATTTCCTCATTGCTTCCCGGCTCTTGTCCTCCAAACTGATTACAAGGAAATGCCAAAATCTCAAGACCTGCCATAATCACAAGCCTCTAAGAAAAGATCAGAGTATGTGTAGTTTTGTTGTCATAGGTTATATTGCAAACCTTGGTCTTTGTATTTTTGGTACAAGACATTCAACTCCTTGTAGTTGGATTTTGTAAGACCACTGCAAAACAGAGACATGTTTTTAATTCATCGAGGAGCAAAAGTCGAATAACCACATTAAAAATTACAATCGAAATGAACTGGCATAGTTTCCATTTAAGAAACTAAAAGTAGTCGAGATTTAATTAATTTACAGACCATTTTTCTCTGAAAATAGGCTTTGAGATTTACCATTTTGAAGCAACATTCAGTATCAGGACAACTTTTCCTCTGTATTGACTCAAACTAACATCACTTCCATGAATATCCTGCAACGATTATCTTCGCTTAGCATTCAGCAATAACACAAACAAGAAAGAAAGAAAAGCGGTCGAAAGATTTAAGGTTCAGGAATCAAGGCTCAGAAAAAACATAAATATTATCAGAATTGAAAACTTTGTCAGTGCCCAAACACGAAAACAAGAAACAATAGATACAGAATCCATTCAATACTTAAACAGCGACATCATGTGTAGGTCTATGAGTTTCCCCAGCTATATTGAAAAAAGAAATGTACCCAGAAAAGCATCGATGATAACAGAATGTCTCCAAAATAAAAACCCAATACCTTAATAGTGAAATCATATAGAGATTTGGGAGTTTCTTGGGCCATATTGGCGAGAAAATAAGATTGAATTTGATCTGTTTGGTAGAAGTAGAAGAAAATGGAGAAACCCAGAAGGAAAAGAGAGAGCCAGTTGGTTTTCTTCGACAAAATCATGTTTATACGCCCACACAAACGAAGAAAACTTGAATTTCTTCCGACCCGGGAAGTACAGGTCGTAGAGTAGACACATCCTACTTTGGAAGGATAATGTCCATTTTACTTTATAATTATATCTCGTTTATTTTATATTCACAAAATAATATATTATTTATATTAATAAATAATTCACCCACAAACAAACCACAAATAAAATGTTATCAAGGGAAAGAACCAGAACCGTGGGATTCAGGATCAGAAACAAAACCGATCATGTTTCATGGTTCTGTGCTGGTTCGGTTATAAATTTTTGATAAAAATTTATAAAATTATTTACATTGTTATTATTTATTGGTCGGAATTTTTGAATTTTGGGTCGGTTTCGGGTATGTGTTGTTTTTACGATTTTGAGTCTGGTTGAGGTTTATAAAATTATTTACATTTTTATTGTTTTGGGTCGGAATTTTTGAATTTTGGGCGGTTTTGGATATGTGTTGCGTTTTTTACGATTTTGAGTCTGGTTTTAACTGATTTTTTGGTCGAATTTCTTACCCACAGTTCGGTTTTCACAACTTTTGATGCCTACAATCGTGCACTGCAAAACCGGATCGAACCGGGATGGAAACCGCGGTTCTGTTTAAAACCGCGATTCTGGTCCGGTTCTGCCCAACCTTACTGATTGATTCAGGTAGTAGAATTACTAAATTGCCTATCCTGGTCATTTGAGACTTGAGTAAAGCATCTTCAGAGGAGTGAAGGGAAGAAGAGAGCAATGAGTGGGAGCAGCACCGTCAACTCGGTGTTCTACGCCGTCAAGTACCACCCAATTCAGGCCGGCAGCATCGACGGCACCGACGTTCTTCCTCATGATAACGCCGTTTACCGTGCTCTTCTCTGCTCTTCCGCTGGCCTCTGTATCTTCTTCTCCTTTCTCCGTGATTTCTCGTGTTCCTTTTCTTTTTTCCTCCAATCTCATTTGCTGTCTTTTTTTTTCTTTCTCAGATGACCCCCTTGGGGATCCCAAAGTTATCGGCGATCCTTACTGCACTGTCTTCGTTGGTCGGCTTTCCCTCACCACCACGGAAGATTCACTTCGCGAGGTATCTTTTTGTTAATTCTTTATCTGTCCGTCTTTTGTTTTCGTTTCTTAGAAAATCACTGTGAAAACCATGTTATCTACGCAATTTTTTTTTTTTGAGTTCTTTCCATCGATCACTGAAATGCAGGATGAATTGTGGTGTCTGTTTAGCTAGTGAAGTAGACAGAATCGTTCAGTGGTCATTTTTGTTGTTTATTGCTTCTCTATTATTTTTTTTTTATGATTTTATTCTTGGATAAGCTCCTCACAGAAATCAGTAGAGAATGATTGCACGCGCATCTTCTTGTAGGTTGAAATTCTTAAATCAAATGGGTCATTTACACGATTCTCATTTTCTTCATTTCACTTAATTTTATTCTTTTACCTTTATGTTTCTTAAAGTTATTTCGAGCCTTCTGAACGTTTGATTGTCAATACAATGGTTTCCATTCACCAAACGGGAAATAAATTGAAAGCTGAAGTATTGTGCGTTTATGACATTTCCCTAGCGTTTTAGCAGTTTGAGGATCAAGATACACTGGTTCACTCATTTTCTAACGTTATTTTTGGAAATGTCTTTCGTTCTGCTCCATAATGCATATATTGTTCTTTCTCCCTCTTTGGAATATTGCTTTTTGTTCCTCCAGAAAATTGACAGCATATTTTGGGTTTAACTTTTCAGGCTATGTGCAAGTATGGTCGGGTAAAGAATCTGCGCCTGGTCAGACACATAGGTACTTGTCTCTTTTGTTTCTAGTTTTAGGTTTGTTCTTATCTTGTTTTTTAATTGCAAGGCGACTTGCTTTGAGGTTCTTAAGTGTAAATATTCACCTCTCAAGTTTAGTTCTACTATATTAAATATTCTCACATATACATGTTATTTTGTAGGACACTAAAATATATATATAAATCAATAAATTCAACATGATTTTAAAGTAGTTCGAGCTATATCTTGCAGTGACTGGTGCTTCACGTGGTTATGCTTTCGTTGAGTACGAAACGGAAAAGGAGATGCTCCATGCATATAAGGTAGTGGAAATTTTTTTGTGCTAATAAATAATGGAATTTCCCTTTCTCTCTTGTTGCCTTGATTAAAATTTACAAGATGTTTGTTCAAACTGATTTTTATGCAACATTATGATTCGATTGTGGTTAAGAGGAAGTGAGAATTTTTCTCAAGATTCACTTAATTTGGCTTGTGTTTGTCCGTCATGGTATTCTGATAGGCTACTGATTAGTTAGTTGATAAAGAAGTTTTATTAGATCAGTTACTAAATTGATAGAGCCTACTCTTTTATTCAAGAAATTCATTGATGAGAGTTACAGAATCCAATTCTTCAAACTCATAGGACACTCACTCCACACACACAACAGGCTTCGAGATCCTGCTATCTCCCTCTGAACTCACCAAAGTTCTACACATTCAATTCCCTCATCTTTCTTCCTTATTCTATTGTATTTAGCCACCCCTATTACTAACTACTCGACAGTTACTTATATCAGTAACCGATCTAATACAACTTCTTTATTAACTAACTAATCTGTAGCCTGTCACATTCTGTTCCTGTTGTAGCTTATTTCTCTGATGACTCTGTTGGTATTCAGAATATCCTGGTGCAACTGCAAAGGAATTATCTCTATTATTTCTTTAGGTGTTTATGTATTTTTTTGCTCATCTATTTCGTCCATTCTCTTCTTTTAAAAAATTGAAAACCGTCACTCTTAAACAAACAATGAGAAGTTCTTTGGAAGCCATTCAGCTCTATATAAAGAGGCCTCATTAAACCTAGGGATGAAAAAAAAATCGCCAATGGAAAAAAATTTCCATTTTACCTACTATCCCTTGACGATGAATCTTGTAAAAAATCCAAGTTCCCTTGGAATTTACATCAGCTACTCATCTTTAACACTTCCCTTCGTAAAACTAATGTTTATAATCACCTGCCCATAGTCTGTTTGTGACTTGAAGATTGTTCTTTTCTGGTGTGAAAATGAAAAGGATATCAAGGAAAATGAGTTATCTTGGCCAAATTATGGTTTAGCATTGTGTCAAGGGTATTATCACTGGAGAGGATGAAGGCTGGATGATATGAATATTTTGGATATCCTTTTCTGAATCAAGGATATGATATTGATATTTCTATTGTAGGTAAATTGAGAAGAAGGGACAAAAAATATTTTTTGAATGCATTGATTATCATAGCACACACACGGAGCATCTTTTTGTGCTGGATATACAGTGCCTCTCTCGGTGAATTCACGATCTTTATTTATTTTTCTCGCCTGCATTTTCAGGATGCTCACCATTCACTTATTGATGATTGTGAAGTTATAGTCGATTACAACAGGCAGCAACTGATGCCAGGGTGGATTCCTAGAAGGTTAGGTCAGTTAAGCAGTTCAAGTTCTCAAAACTTTTCTTGTAAACTTCAACTGCATCTTATGCATATTTTCTACAGGAGGAGGTCTTGGTGGTAAGAAGGAATCTGGACAGCTTCGTTTTGGAGGACGAGAAAGACCATTTCGAGCTCCCTTGTATGCACTTTTTGAATAATAAGTCTCCGCAACTCTTTTAATCTCTACTGTTCAAATTTTTTGCAGATTCTCTGTTATAGATTACCAGCTTGAAGATGTCCATGCCTGTTTTATTTAAGTTCATTTTCTTCATGTGCAAATTTTATCAGAAACCTCTCTTAAACTTCTCAAAAAATTTTTCCATCTGGCGATTCCTCTTTGATGTCAAGTTCTCATACTTTGTTGTCATAGCACTTTCCTTAGCATTTGAATCTACATGAGTGAATTTTCCATTAAAAATTCATGCTTGGTCTATGTATGTTGACGTTGCTCACTTTTTTGCATGACCAGGCGTCCCATACCGCATGATGATTTGAAGAGGCTAGGCATTGAGCCGCCACCACCAGAGGGAAAATACATGTCACGCTTTGAGGTGAGAATCCTTCTAGATTGAAGTCTAAGAGGTGCTTGCATAATTACGACTTTTTTATGTGGTTTTTCATATTTATATTTTTTATCATTAATAGAAAAGCAAGTGTATTATTATGTCAAATATATTTGAGAGGGTGCAACTTATCCATTCTATGTGTGATCCCAGGTTCCATTGCCTCCCCGGAGAGAAGGAGGTACAACTAGAAGGGATGAGTCATCCCGTAGAGATTCAATCGATAGAGAACACGGCAGTCGTAAAACTAGTTCTAGAAACGAAGAGGAGCATAGGCACAAGAGATTTGGCAGCTCGAAAGAGCATTCTCGCAGGGAAAGCTTAACAAGAACGGAAGCAAATGATCACGAAACCATAACCTCTGAGGAACGAGATGGTCGTTCTAGCAAGAGGAGGTCCAAGCACCACAACGAGACCTCTCGTAAGCGTCGTAAATCTCATCGACACGAGAGTAGGTCCTCTAGTCATGAGCAAGCTTCAGATTTGCAGTGAGAGAAACAATGATAATTTCTCAGGGTACTTGGTATGTATGTTTATTTTTTGCACAAATAGGTAAGCTCATTTTCTTCTACTTTCTTTCATAGTTAATTATATCATCTATCAATAAAATAAAAAGAATCAATCCATTACTTTTGACCACAATCTCTTCTTTATTGTTGTCAATACTTTTTTAAATTACATTTATTTATTTATTTAAATAAATATTAATTAGATCAGGTTCGATTTTGCTTCGATCAGAACCAAAACCCCAAAACCAAACTGATATTATAATACTTATATATTTTTTAATTTTAGTTTTTACAAAAAATCGAACCAAACTGACCTTAAAAAAAAAAAGTAGTTACATATTTATTTTGTTCGCCGTATAAAATTTAAGATTCATTTTGTTAAAAAAATTCTAATTTTAATTTGAACAAACTTCAAAGTTCTATATGCTAAGAAAAAATAAAGTTGAAGTTGAATAAATTCTCAAAATTCAGAATTTAATTTGTATTTTATTTTTTTTCCTAATTAATAAATAAGAATATAAAAATAATGTAAATTAATATTTATCATAATTATTCTAATAAATAATAAATAAAAACAAAGATCATTGATAGAAGAAGCCGCATGGATTCCTCTCAGTCGATCTTAATGTTATTATATATGCGGAGACCTTCAGTTTCCTATGCAACTTTGATTTTTTGTTTCCGATCTTTCCCGCCGATTCTAGGACTGCAATTCTATTGTCCTCGTTCATCGACAACGGATTTCGTCTATTAGGTTAGTCTTTGAGGACGTATTTGTCTTGATTTTTATGGTTAATTTTGTGTTTCTGTTTCTACTTCGTTTGGTGGGATTGAAAATCTTGCGGGAGCTATTGATGTTGATTTCTGTTTCCTTTTTCTTTTCCAGTTTTTGCTTGGTTTGTTCGAGTAGTAAAACTAGGCCTTGCTGTTGTTTTAATGGCGCCTTCCTTTGTTTGGAAGTTGCTGAATATATGGCCCTTTTCTACTCCCAAATTTGATGATTTAGGGGTTTCGAATGAATTAGTCCGCAAACTCTCCATACCGGAATACTCCAAACAGTTCGTATTCGCAATTCGAGAACCTGAAACTCAATCTGTAGTTTACATATTGTCTGCTCAGAGTTTGTCCGAGCAGTCTGCATTGAATGCCGAGTCTCTAATCAGGGAGGTTAAACCGGATGCAGTGGTTGCTCAGATTGGTAATTTTCCTTTGTCTGAAGTTCAATCTGAAGAAAGTGAACTGGTACACGGTGTTGACGATCCTGTTCCAGTTTCATCTTTTGGAGTTCTTAAGCGTTGCTTTATAGATAAGATTAACAAGGAGAAATATGAGAATGTTGCTGGAAATTTCGTTTTGCGAGAAATATTTGGAGTCGGTTTTCATGGACATTTTTTGGCAGCCAAAAGAGCGGCAGAGGAAGTGGGATCTTCGTTCTTGGCTCTTGAATCACCATTTGTAAAGATTCTGGCTGCGGGTGACAATTTAGTTGAATGTGAAGTGGAGAAAAACTTCCAAGGTTTAGTAAGTAGTTTGTTACCCAACAAAGTGGGTTCTTCTATTTCATCAAATTCAAAAAGGTTTTTTCTCCATGATGAATTCCAATCACAGATGGTGAAGTTGTTGTCTGCAAATATGGATTTATCGGTGATGAGTGTCAATCCCCATAGATCTGCTGCAGATGTGAGTTCCATGGAAGTCCTGCCATGTTACAGTTATGAACCTCCATCATTTGCTCAAACTATTCATGCATTGCTTTTGGATCTGCACAATATATTTGTTGATCTTCCATCAATTGGGAGTGCACTTGGTCATGCACAAAAGATGCTTTCAGATGTAGACAAAGGTAAAGTTGTGGATACCAGAATAATTTATGAGGTTTACACTTTCAAACTTGCAATCGAGGCACTAAGAATCGCTTTCAACAACTCTGGTCGGCTTTCTATGACTAAGTTGAGAAATAACAACACAGATAAGGTTGAGTTTTCTGAGCTTCCTGTCGAGGAGAAGTCTCAAGTGCTTTTTGCTCAGGCCATTAGGAGACAAACTAAGAAATTCAAGACCACAGTCGCCATAGTCGATGCCAGTAGTTTGGCAGGTCTGAGAAAACACTGGAACACAGCTCTTCCAGTGGAAATCAAGGATTTTGTTGAACAAATGGTAACCGATTGTGATGAAGATGCAGAGTTTTCTAGTCATTCGGATAAGAAACGATTGTTAACTGATAAACCCGTGATAGCAGTAGGAGCAGGTGCCACAGCATTAGTGGGAGCTTCCTCCCTATCTAAAGGTCCTGCTTCAACATTGATGAAAGTTGCTGTTCTTAAAGCTCCAACCTCACTTAAACTCTTCTTAATTCAATCTCAAAAGGCATTCACCATTGCCTTTAGCAAGGCCGCTGGCCCCGCTAAAGTGGTTGCTCCAGGTTTGACTACTTCTAGCGCTAAAACAACATCTGTGTTGAAGGCCATTTCTTCGACTAATAAGATTCGTGCAGTCATCCACAGTGCCATAGCCTCAGCAGAGAAAACAAGCTTGTCCACCATGAAAACAGCTTTCTATGAAATAATGAGAAAACGACAGGTTCGACCAGTTGGTTTGCTTCCCTGGGCTACATTTGGTTGCAGTGTTGCCACTTGCACTGGACTGCTAATTTATGGAGATGGAATCCAATGTGCAGCCGAATCTATCCCATCCGCACCATCTATTGCCAGTTTGGGCCGTGGAATTCAAAATTTGCGAAACACATCTCAAGCAGTGAGACAAGGAGATGGGTGGAGAATACAAAACTCAGTTGAATCGCTTCTGGGTCGATTGAAGAACTTGAAGGTTCAGTGAGGTATGATTTCCTTCACTTTTATAAATCTCTCTATTGTAAATCATGGTTCCGAAATAATGGAGTTGATCACATTTTATACGTATAGAAATTCATTATGCTCCTCATTCAACTTTTGAAGTCGTCTGTACACAGTTTGAAATGAATTGTTCAAAACCAACAGTCATGTGGGGATGACGAAACTGTACTGAATCGGTATGAGCGTGTCAATAGACTGAGAAATTGAGGGAGAGTTTTTGCATGAAAAAGGTAACTTTTAGGGATCACTGCATAGAGATCTCTTTTAGGTAAATTTCCATATCTTGGATTGCAATAGTGACAACAAATATCAAATGCAATTTATTTTACCCTCTTAAGTTTTCTTTTAAATTTCCGATCATAATTCACGAGAAAGGTTGACCTCAATGTGAGTATCTTGTCAAAAGATTAAAGCTAAGTTTATCAGTTAATCTTACATTTTAACATTTAAGCTTACATGTCATCTGATAATTATAGTATAATCGAAACATCTTAAGTTATGGTTTACATATGCACTGATCAATGAATGACATTTATCCGTTTGCTCATTTTTTTAAATGGTTCGAGAAACATTATTTGAGAAACTATTTTTCCGTTTTTAAACATGAAACAGTTGAAAACTATGTGTATGTATGGCCAAAGAGTCGTTACAAGTGATTCCAATTCTCCAAATGAAAGGCACTACTAGTAAATCCTAGCAAATTTTTGAGGCACAAACTTTGAGGTAACAATATGATTTCAGTTCAATCTCGTTACGATTTCAATTTATGCTAAATCTTTAAAAAGAGCACGGAGGAAAAATTCATAAATTCACAAATTATACATCTCATGCCCACTCAAGTACTACAAAATGGCAATTTGAATATAGAAACCTGAAACTATGAAACAGTCAAGTTCGCAAGCATATATTTTCTTCCACCATGAAATATTGTAGAGATTAAGCTCATCGTATAAAAGATCAACTGATAGACGTTCTACTTTTACTATCTCAGAAAAACCAAATCCCAATCCAAGAGTGAACCATACAAGTACTTACAGGGTGAGACCTCCAGCACCTTCGCAGGTTACAGGATCACACTGGTACACGCCTACCTCGATATCTATCAAAAAACTGCAACCACAAAATCTTGAGTCACTCTAAAACGTTACTAGAACAAGATACTAATGTGTTGAATTATCTCTTATCCCTCTAAATCAGGAATAATTTGGAAAATAATACATGTATATGGAAATTGTCGCAGCCCCGGAACTAGGCGAGTTGCCGAGTGCGGAAACTCAACAAGTCCGGACCGGCTAAGTATTGTTTCTCTTCAAAACGGAATACAACTAAGATCAAGCTCAAACATTGCAATTATAGCAAGGAAAACCTCAATGTATCTCTAGCCCGATAGTTATTCAGAATTTTCACTTTCCCCCATTAAGTTTAATTGGTACAAACGACACTCGCAACTGCAACGACTGTATGGAAAAAAAAAATGGCGTAATTTGGTGAGATGACAATTTGACGCTTCATTAACTTCTTATACTCCAAAAACATACTCTGTTTATGTAACCACATAATATATTGCGTAAATACTCCTAGCAATGCATGACCCAAATAAAAACTTAGAAAAAGTTTCTAAATAGAGAGATTCTGGGTCTAAACAAACATACCGATCTAATATATGGTTGTTGGAATAACCATCCAAGAATAGGTATCTTCTGCACAAAAACTGCTAGGGTCGGCCAGAAGCCACTGCAATACACGTTATCAATAACCTCCAAAATTGAGGGATAAAGTAATTTGAACAAGAAGAATATCACTCACCTAAAAAGCACAATGAACCCATATGCCTCCAAAATCATACCAATAATAGGCCATCCAATGACAACAAAAAAGAAGCCGAAACCAAACGAAATTGTTCCCTGTAGAGTTTAATAGACTGATACAAAAGAAGATGAACATGGAATGAGAGAGTGAAAAAGAGAGACAAATAAACCTTGAAATTCTGGCGTTTCATGAAGAACTGCATGGTAGACTTGAGTCCAATGGTAAGAGTCACTCCTGAGAAGAATAGGATCTGAAAAAGTGAATAAAACCAGGAAAATCGTAGTTATAGTGTCACAGAAAGGATTGGATGAATGGTAAAGACATAAAAGTTAAATAACCTTTACAACAGAGCAGGATCAACAAAGCACTTACATTTCCCATGGCAAGTAATCCCTTGTCGAAAAAGAAAATAATTCCCAGGAATGAGAAAAATACGCCAAATCCAGTCAGCCCTAGTCCAATCTCTGGTTCATATCATATTTGGGCATGTTATGATGTCAGATGAAAAGGCAAGAAAAAAAAAATTTATTCTAAAAAAAAACCTGCAATACTAAAAGCAAAGCAAGTAAAAAAAAATACACCTTTATATCAATAATTACGAGGGTAATTGGATTTAATCAAAATGAATTCAACACAAGGTTCTATAAGATTTATTCAAGCTATTTAAGGCTTATCAAAGGAAAATTCATTCATTCAGGCGACAGATGATAAAATCAGCTACACATTCAAGTTCGTTAACCCATAGTTCAGTACAGTGTATTGGATTCTAAGGATTCTTGAACTCGGGCCAAAATATTTGAAAACACTCATAATCTAGGATCAAGGAATATGGCGTAAATATTACAAAAAATGCCATGACAAGGTCATATCATGTACAATCCTAAGAATTAAACCATAACGGGATTTTGTTTTCCAATTTTGGAGACTCAACATAAGCAACCGAGAAAATAAGTTGTCGAAACAAAAAAGTATTGCATATGCATTGCCAATTTACCATACTCAAGTTACATTGGTCGAATTAAATTTCCAAACAAAAAAAAAGTGAAGGAATGAAAAACAAGATTTACTCACTTTTGCGGTCATTCATCTCAAAGGAAACCATTTTTGCTCAAATTCAGATTCAACTCGTAGCCTTCCCTGCGCCACGAGTGTAACGAAAATTAATCAAACGGAGCAATGAAATGGTAGGATTGATCACGCAAGTTGAAAAGCATTACAAGATCTGGACGAAGCTCGAGTGGTGCAATTAAGATTATATGAAATGGATGTACAAGAAAATCCTGGAAAAATGAGAAACGGAATAAAAAAAAAAACAGTCGGCCGCAGACACACAGAGGAAATGAAATAAAAAGACGGATTTAGCACCGAAAAGAAAAGAAAGTGACGAAAAAGTGAACAAAAACCGATAAAAGGAAAACCTACGAAAGACGTAGAATTTCAATTCGTCTTCTTCGACGTTTCCCAGCAACAAAAACAGAGAGAGAAGGTCAGAGTGGGGGGATGCTTAATTCAGGAGATACGAGGAAAGAAGGAAGAGAGTCGCGTGGAGAAGACACGCTCGAAGCTGCGATTACTTTTTTATTTTCTGATCCCATTTCATTAAATAAGAGTTTCGTAGTTGCTTTCTTACTTTAGAAGCGAAAATCCCCTTTGCCCACGGCCTCAAGTTCCAAGAAATGGGGTCATGTCCGGTCAAGTCGGTGGCTGGTTTTGGTCTAAATTGTAATTTACGCCCTGATATTATTGTTAATTTAACACTGTGTACATTGCATTTTCAATTTTCAATTTGATAACTAACCTTATTGCAATTTTTAACATGACTTCAAACCCCATCATCAATCTCCGTATATAGTTTGAAATCATCAGAGAGTATTGAAAGAGTTAGAATTCATCAAATGAGTAAGAAATCAAAATAAAACACATATACGTATACATATACGTATATGTACACGTGTATGTGTATATATATATATTGTTGTAGAATCTATGAAGAGATTGGACAATTGCTGCAAATAAAATTTTATTTGAAAGATTTGAATTTACTTAAAAATTTACAATTGAAACTACTTCCTAAATTAATGAAGGTCATAGTGGATCACCAATCTCCTTTGCATTATGAACCTACAGACCCAAAAAATACAAATTGGTATGTAAGTAGAATATTTGTATATTTGAATTAATAATCTACTCAATTTAATTGAGATGGTAACATAACCATATGGGCAAACAATCCTATATCCTTTTGACTGAGATTACTGCAATTTATGTTTTATTCTTTGATAGTGTGATGAAATAAGCAAACTTTGAAGTAACATTAATATTGTGTTGCAAATCAAAAGTAAAAAGAAGGGCGTCGTACCAGGTCGAGTGCATCGATCGCACACGAACGAATCTCTTCGCCACACGCGTCCACAAGCATGTTCATGAGGCATTCCCTCTCACCTACTTTCAGGTGTTTCTTCATCCCCAGAGCTACCATCTCCATCTCAGGCTGTATATTTAAGAACACAAGACTCGACTAACAACACGTTATTTTACAGAATTTCAGACCCGTTTACACCCAGAAAAATTCAATGACATATATAATGATATTCCCATTTTTCTAATCTATTTGTTTTCATAGATGCAAAATAAAGTAATTGATACTTGCAAAATATAAGATATATCAACGGCTCCTGTCATTGGGGAAGAAGACGAGGGAACAATCCAGGCAAAGAGATAAGGAAGGAGATGAAGTAAGGTTTTTTATCAAGAAGGAAAAACATGGGTTTTTATATTAATTTATTTTATTTTAGTTATAATCCTAATATTTCATTTTCTTTGGTGAGAACCAACAAGACATTAATTTGGCAAATACATGCGTCGTAGACATATAAAATTAAATTATTATAAGAAGAATCCCAAGGCTTTAGTGGTTTGATTCAAGTCAAATTCCAAAAATAACAAGAAAGAAATAGTAGAGCACGTACGGAGGACTCTTCAGGAGGAAATATTCGTAGCATGACACATATTTTTGATAGCTCTGCATAAGCTTCAGATCGTTTACCTTGCATTTCTAAAGCCTAAAAAAGAAGGAAGATTGTGTAAATATATTAGCTATGAAAAGAGACGATACTATAGTTTTTTTAAAATATCCCATAAATTGACAGGTTACATACTTAATGTTGCGACTATTGAAGGACAATGAAGGTGAGAAGCAATGGAGAAATAACAAACATTTGGACGCCAGACAACATGGATTCGAACTTCAAATAATAATACCGTCCCAATTTTGTGGCCAATTTTTTTCACTCAAATTAAGCAAAATCAGTCTCGAAATGGTTAAAAAATGAATGATCAACAGAAATGACATCTCAAGACTCTACAGTAAAAAAAAAAGCCTAACAAATTTTATTCATTTTTTATGATGCATTATCCCACAATCCCCAATACATAGCCTTACAACTGTTGTTAGATATGGAAAATGTTATGCACATGCAAACTTCAATTATATGTAAGAATATTTTCTTTATATGGAATTGGCCCCTTATTTGTAGATACTGTATCCAGCCAATATAAATTACCGGCAGAAACAAAGTTATTAGTTATAAAATGACAATTACCCAAGCTTGTAAAAGACGTGAACGTGTGCGAGCAGCAACAGCCGCAGAAACTATTCTAGCGGCACGAAAGCTTTTGAGTCCAACATTCTCAGCAATTCCAGCAATAAATTGCTTAATATCTTCACCGTCAATCTCAACAACTGTAGAGTAAGATGGTGTACTGTAGAAGTAGAAATTCAAATCTAAGTTACAATTTATACTATAAAAAATGCTGTATTTTTTTTAACATTTTCACACTAGCAATTATGTATTTGATTTCTAAATAAACATACCTGCTGCAAAGATTGAGAACCAAGTCAACCGCTGCTCGATAAAATGAATCTCGCATATTTGTTGTGTTAAAGGATACTTGTACACCTGATGCCACACATATTTGACGCAACTACTTGTCCATCCAGCAAAAAAAATATCAACTCCATTGTTAAAAGGATTGACTACCATGACAAAATAGTGTCAAAACAAATAAAATGATTCAGGCAGCAATTTTAACTACAAAAAGAAAATGAAAAGAAAACAGAAAAATAAAATGATAGTTTAGAACTGAAATGTATGACATAAAAGATCAAAGACTTACAACTTTTGCACACAACTAAGCTTAGACTTCAAACAGAACTTTTACAACAATGAACATGAGAAGGAAAAGAATGAAAAGAGAGAAATCATGATCGAGGAATGAAATATATTTAGGTGCGCGTGTAAATAAGACTTGTAAAATGTTAAATATTTAGACAATACGATATATGTTTTGTAAAATAAAAAAAAAAAAATAATAGTAATAAATAATTTAAAACTTTTTGACTTTGCTTTTTGGCAAAAGAGAGTTGCGGATCCGAGGGATTATCCCTCCCATTTAGCCGAGGGGGTTACTCTGTAACTCCCCTCCTATGTCCTCCATTCCACATCTCTCTCCCTCTAAGTACACTCCCCCTCTTGTTACATAATTCTAAATCTCTCTCTCTCTCTCTCTCTCTCTCTCTCTCTCTCTCTCTCTCTCTCTCTCTCTCTCTCTCTCTCTCTCTCTCTCTCTCTCTCTCTCTCTCTCTCTCTCTCTCTCTCTCTCTCTCTCTCTCTCTCTCTCTCTCTCTCTCTCTCTCTCTCTCTCTCTCTCTCTCTCTCTCTCTCTCTCTCTCTCTCTCTCTCTCTCTCTCTCTCTCTCTCTCTCTCTCTCTCTCTCTCTCTCTCTCTCTCTCTCTCTCTCTCTCTCTCTCTCTCTCTCTCTCTCTCTCTCTCTCTCTCTCTCTCTCTCTCTCTCTCTCTCTCTCTCTCTCTCTCTCTCTCTCTCTCTCTCTCTCTCTCTCTCTCTCTCTCTCTCTCTCTCTCTCTCTCTCTCTCTCTCTCTCTCTCTCTCTCTCTCTCTCTCTCTCTCTCTCTCTCTCTCTCTCTCTCTCTCTCTCTCTCTCTCTCTCTCTCTCTCTCTCTCTCTCTCTCTCTCTCTCTCTCTCTCTCTCTCTCTCTCTCTCTCTCTCTCTCTCTCTCTCTCTCTCTCTCTCTCTCTCTCTCTCTCTCTCTCTCTCTCTCTCTCTCTCTCTCTCTCTCTCTCTCTCTCTCTCTCTCTCTCTCTCTCTCTCTCTCTCTCTCTCTCTCTCTCTCTCTCTCTCTCTCTCTCTCTCTCTCTCTCTCTCTCTCTCTCTCTCTCTCTCTCTCTCTCTCTCTCTCTCTCTCTCTCTCTCTCTCTCTCTCTCTCTCTCTCTCTCTCTCTCTCTCTCTCTCTCTCTCTCTCTCTCTCTCTCTCTCTCTCTCTCTCTCTCTCTCTCTCTCTCTCTCTCTCTCTCTCTCTCTCTCTCTCTCTCTCTCTCTCTCTCTCTCTCTCTCTCTCTCTCTCTCTCTCTCTCTCTCTCTCTCTCTCTCTCTCTCTCTCTCTCTCTCTCTCTCTCTCTCTCTCTCTCTCTCTCTCTCTCTCTCTCTCTCTCTCTCTCTCTCTCTCTCTCTCTCTCTCTCTCTCTCTCTCTCTCTCTCTCTCACGAGGAAAGATTTCTTTGCTTATCTTGTCTTATCAATAATGTATGGGATTTAGATGATCATGCGTCGAGTTGGGGTTTTGATTTCATAAAGGAGGATCAGAAAGAGAATGGAAGACCTTCTAGGTAAGGGAAAATTTTCATGGTTTCCTTCCAGTATTGGTTAAAGGTTCTGAATTTTGGATTAATTCATGTTAAAAAGAAATTGTTGGTTGGCCAAATCTGATTACATTGAAATGAGACTTTACATACTGATGTTGGACTAGAATTTTGGTTGTAAGTGCTGATTGAAATTTATGTTCCTCACTGTCCGAATAGTTTTGATTTTTTTTTTTTAGACTCCAAAGTTGTGATTTTTGTTGGATTAGAATGATGCTAATGTGGATGGAAGTTTTGCCTATGAATGTTTGATGAATTGTTGGTAGTTTCAAGTGGTGCGGCTCAATCCCTATTTTGGACCCGAATTGGACTAATGACTCGATTGTTCTTGAGTCATTTATAAATCTCTCATTTGGATTTAAAGTGCGGAAAATTCATCCTAATTTTATTATAATACTCTGATTAGGTAGCATGATTTAAGAATCATATTTGGACTTGTACGTTGTTGGGCGTCATAGGATTTGCTATTGGGGTTTGGTATTTGGTATATCTATTTTGAGGTAGGGATTTAATTTTATAAATAACATATTTTGATATAAAATACCTTTTATCACTGAACATTTTTATATTGAGCATGTACGTTCATTTAAATTTCATATTCTTTTTATTTGTTTGTTAACTAGAAGTAATAAGACAACTGATGACAGTGTTATTGGGCGCGAAACTGTAAACTTGATCAGGGTATTTTGTGGCTTTGCGATCGCTGAGTATCGTCTTCTTTTTTATTTCATGTAACATGTTCTGCTCGGGGTCCGTGAGTGACTTATTTTTCACTAAAATAACATACAGTAGAAAATTATTATTTTTATCTACCACATTATAGTGAGCATTTTATCACTTGCTCTACTGTATGATTTTCTCATTTTCTTTTATATTGTTTTATAACTGTTCATGCTCATTTACGATTTAAATTAAAATGTTGCATATAAGTTTGATCCCTATTGAGTTTAGTCGACTCACTCCAAACGACTCCCCCATTTTAGAACTTATTTAAAGAGACATTGGATTGACCGACGAAAGATTGAACTCGACAATATTTTAGTTCTTATTTTATTTCTTTAAAATGTTTCTTGACGAGACCTTATTTTCATTTTAGTTCATTTCATTCATTTGGAAATATGTTACATCACTTTTATTTAAATTTGCACAGTTCATTGGACATATATTATCACGTTGTCAGTGATGTCACTGTTGGACATTGTTGTTGGACATTGTTTCAGTTCATTGGTAACTGGGCCCTAGCTATTTAATAAATTTTATAAGACTTCCGCTGCTATATATTGAAACTTAAAGTTAATGGTCGGACGATCTAGTCCGTTTCGAGGCGAATCGTTCTCGTTCTGTTCTCGGTATCTTTTGGTCGCATTACAACTTGTTAGGTATCCACAGCCCAGTTCCATCTTGAAAAGTGACATCCACTAAATAAATAGTATGATCATATCTTAAATTTAACATTTCTGTTGCTCAAGGATGTAGTATTAAGCTCTTATTTGAGATTTGTCCCTAAACCATAATGTTACACAGACGCGCACTTGGGTTCGTGCATAAATAGATATTATAATACTCTGATTATGTAGCATGATTTAAGAATCATATTTGGACTTGTACGTTGTTGGGCGTCATAGGATTTGCTATTGGGGTTTGGTATTTGGTAACAGACTTGATCCCCCGATTTAAGAAATATGGATGTTAAGTAGTAATCGAAGTTTGGAATACAAGTGGTTTGCTGGCGGGGTAAAAGGATTATCTCTGTTGAATTTTATTTTATTCCGAGGGAGTGATGAAAAGCTTTAACAATAGAATACTTGGCAGTGTTGTTATATTAGTTGAAAGCATAGCCAATGTGTCTCACAGTTTTATATTGGATAAATTTACAATTGAGGTATATGCCTCAAAATTTGAAAGGTTTTAAAATATGTTTTAGAGATCAATTCGAATATTAGAACGACGACGATTAAAATGTCACTAGTAACAGTCAAATGTTGACCAAAAATTAATACAAGAAAGCAAAGAAATTATACAGCTCAACAGAATTGCATCATGATATATATATATATCGAAGTTATACACAATTTAAAATTCAAATCGGTCAAAAAGCACTGACTTGAATAATATCATCTTCCAGAATGTCCTGTCCTCTCATTCTATCGTCAATAATCTCTGGAAATTAAATGGAGGAGTTCAACTTTCAAGACGTAAAGCACGATCATAACTTGAAGAAAACATGACAAAAACAATATATATGTTTACCTGCAACAAAAAAAAAAAAACAAAAAAAAAAAAAACAAAAAAAAAAAAACAAAAAAAAAAAAAAACAAAAAAAAAAAAAACAAAAAAAAAAAAACAAAAAAAAAAAAAAAACAAAAAAAAAAAAAAACAAAAAAAAAAAAAAAAACAAAAAAAAAAAAAACAAAAAAAAAAAAACAAAAAAAAAAAAACAAAAAAAAAAAAACAAAAAAAAAAAAAAAAAAAAACAAAAAAAAAAAAAAAAAAAAAAAACAAAAAAAAAAAAACAAAAAAAAAAAAACAAAAAAAAAAAAACAAAAAAAAAAAAACAAAAAAAAAAAAACAAAAAAAAAAAAACAAAAAAAAAAAAACAAAAAAAAAAAAAAACAAAAAAAAAAAAACAAAAAAAAAAAAAAAAAACAAAAAAAAAAAAACAAAAAAAAAAAAAAAAAAAACAAAAAAAAAAAAACAAAAAAAAAAAAAAAAAAAACAAAAAAAAAAAAAAAACAAAAAAAAAAAAACAAAAAAAAAAAAACAAAAAAAAAAAAAAACAAAAAAAAAAAAAACAAAAAAAAAAAAACAAAAAAAAAAAAACAAAAAAAAAAAAACAAAAAAAAAAAAACAAAAAAAAAAAAACAAAAAAAAAAAAACAAAAAAAAAAAAAAAAACAAAAAAAAAAAAAAACAAAAAAAAAAAAAAAACAAAAAAAAAAAAAAAAACAAAAAAAAAAAAAAACAAAAAAAAAAAAAACAAAAAAAAAAAAACAAAAAAAAAAAAAAACAAAAAAAAAAAAAAAACAAAAAAAAAAAAACAAAAAAAAAAAAAAAACAAAAAAAAAAAAAAAAAAACAAAAAAAAAAAAAAAAAAAAAACAAAAAAAAAAAAACAAAAAAAAAAAAACAAAAAAAAAAAAAAAAAACAAAAAAAAAAAAAAACAAAAAAAAAAAAAACAAAAAAAAAAAAAAACAAAAAAAAAAAAACAAAAAAAAAAAAAACAAAAAAAAAAAAACAAAAAAAAAAAAAAAAACAAAAAAAAAAAAAAAAAAACAAAAAAAAAAAAACAAAAAAAAAAAAAAAAAAACAAAAAAAAAAAAAAAAACAAAAAAAAAAAAAACAAAAAAAAAAAAACAAAAAAAAAAAAAAACAAAAAAAAAAAAACAAAAAAAAAAAAAAACAAAAAAAAAAAAAAAACAAAAAAAAAAAAAACAAAAAAAAAAAAAAAAAACAAAAAAAAAAAAACAAAAAAAAAAAAACAAAAAAAAAAAAAAAAAAACAAAAAAAAAAAAAACAAAAAAAAAAAAAAAAAACAAAAAAAAAAAAAACAAAAAAAAAAAAAAACAAAAAAAAAAAAACAAAAAAAAAAAAAAACAAAAAAAAAAAAAAACAAAAAAAAAAAAAAACAAAAAAAAAAAAAAACAAAAAAAAAAAAAAAACAAAAAAAAAAAAAAAAAAACAAAAAAAAAAAAAACAAAAAAAAAAAAACAAAAAAAAAAAAAACAAAAAAAAAAAAACAAAAAAAAAAAAAAAAAAAAACAAAAAAAAAAAAACAAAAAAAAAAAAACAAAAAAAAAAAAAAAAACAAAAAAAAAAAAAAAACAAAAAAAAAAAAAACAAAAAAAAAAAAAAAAAACAAAAAAAAAAAAAACAAAAAAAAAAAAAACAAAAAAAAAAAAACAAAAAAAAAAAAACAAAAAAAAAAAAAAAAAAAAACAAAAAAAAAAAAAACAAAAAAAAAAAAAAAAAACAAAAAAAAAAAAAACAAAAAAAAAAAAAAAAAAAAACAAAAAAAAAAAAAACAAAAAAAAAAAAAAAAAACAAAAAAAAAAAAAACAGTCTCGAGCTTGGAATAATCAGAGGGGAAGCCGGAGCTGTGAAGAAGGTAGGGGAGGAGGTAAGCTTTCTGAGCTTGTTTCTGCGAGGAGTGCGAGGGCGAGGCTTGATGCAGGAGAAAGGGGCAAAGCGGGGGAAGCGAGAGGAGAGCCCTTTAGGAGGAGGGCATTGCAGAGTGAAGCTGTGCGAAGGGAAATGGGTTATCGTGTTAGCTGAATTCATGCAGCTCACCAAATCGAAGCAGTGGCAGAGAGAATAACTCAGAGAGAGGAGGATCATGATACTCTGTTTAACACTAGATTTTATCACTCATTAAATTAATTTAATATTCAAAATAAATTACAAATAATTAAAATTCACGTTACAAGTAAAACCGTCTCACAAAATAAAACCATGATCATCAGAAAGAAGCTTCAATTCTCAGACTGACCGAAGTACCTGCCAGAAATGGCGACCAAAATATTCAGCATTATAACCTCCTCGTCCACCTCCGTCTTTTCCGCCCGCAAGATTGCGCATTTCCGAAGCAGACTCCTGAGAGCAGCAGAACCATCTGCATCCAGAGGTGCATCCACAGAGGCGCACAGCGCAAACACCCAAACGCAATCACTCCTTGTTGGACCACTTGAACTCTCTATTGAGCTAATCCGTTTTCGCAGCGTCGATGCTCGAGCTATGGAATCCATTCTCAAGATCGAAGATAACGTTGGGTATTCTTCACATCTTTCCTTTGTCTTAATGTTTTGATTCAGATTCTCTGAATCATCACGAGGATGATCTATTGAACTATCGCGAAGATCATCCGTGTTTGCAGCAACATTGATGAAATCTTCAAGAAAAATAATTTCAGGAGGTGGATTGCCAGCATTCTCAGCCTGTGAGATTTCCAAACCAGATAGCGCCTGATGGAAAGCAAAAGTCAATCAAATTAAGTTTAATCTACGATCTTTCCATGAACCACCACTTATCCAAAATTTCAAAATTTCAAAATGTCACAAGAAATGGAGGGGGAACACAGTTTATTGAGAGTATTTTACGTAGCTTCATATCATGGTACTATGCAATGAGAGATTTAACACATGTAAAAAGGACAAGTTATATGAAGGTACCAGCCGAATATCAGAAAAGTCTTGAAGAAATGCATCTTCCCACTCTTTTAAAGGAAGCAAATGATCCGGGCACTTGGGGATACAAGGAATGTGGGGCATGCAAGCACTTTGTTCTTTATTAAATTTACTTCTATCCACCTTAGCCACCTTCACTTTTGGTACCTGAGCAGCTTCCCACCTTCATAATGATGACCAAAAAAGCTTTAGAATACATGGAGGTTATATCATGTGACACAATATGTGTGACTCTTGTTCTCACGAAAGGAAACAGAAAATCCAACTTTTTGCTCTATAATTAGGCAGCAAGCTTATAACGAACAAAATTTTCAAATCAAGCTTGGGAAAGTCTTAAAGAAAGAGATGAAGATCTTCGATAATCACTCTTAATCCTAACAGTTAAATAATCATTTCTATCAATCCTAAGCATTTCCTAAATATTGATTACCCAAATGAATCCTAAATATTTCGTTTCCTTGTAACTAAAAGACTGTAACTGCGTCTTGTTTAGGAATTATAGTATAGTTAGAACATTTTCTATAAATATGTAAAATGTTGTTTGAAATGGAATTGAATCAGCACTTACACACTGATAAAAAAAGAATGATTTAGATAGAGCAAAAAGGGATATGAAACCAAGAACCATTAATACCTGACTCGTCGAAGATATTCTAATCCATCTTCTGGAGGGCCCGATTCAAAATTTGGTTCTCCATCCACCATGAAGGCAACTCTTTGAATGCTAGAATAATCTTCGTCACTATCAACATCTTCTTCGCATTCTTGTTCTGGATCAGCATAGCCTTCTTCTTGACTAACATCTTTGCCAAAAAACATATCAAAGCAACCAACAGTTTTTGCTTCCTTGTTCTTTATGCTTGCTAGCTCTTCATTGTTACCTGCATGACATGCCTCCCCTGTAAGTGACATTAGTTAAATAACATTAGTTAAATAACCAGATCAAGGTCCACAAGAAACCAGGGGGAACCATGTGTGACTAAGACAAGACATCCATAGGAAAAAATGGAAGTAAAAACATCCTCACTAACATTCGAACCAAAGCCATCAATGGATTGGAAATTTAAGTGAATCAACACTTAGTTAAAGTTTTTGCACCAATTACAGAAAAGAATATGATATTAATAGGCAAAAGAATGTTACATGATTAACAGCTATGAAACAAAGAGTAGTAGTATCAGTACAAGGTATACTAGTAGTACAGAAAACAAATGTCATAAAACTACACAAAAGGTTGACGAGTTTTTGTTGGACATAAGATTTTATGTCAATTGCTTTAGCCTTTAGCTAAGGCATTCTTCAATGCACAAAAATATTCATGCGACTCCATCTTCCTCTTGCAGCAACACCACCTGAGCACAGAGAAATTTGAACCCATCAAATCGACACAATCAGATCCAACAATCAATGACAAAATGGGCGAGACAGATATTTAGATGTTTTATGGATCTTCAAAAGAAGAAGGACATTATCACTGTCGTTTAATTTTTAGAAAAGGTGATCTTAAAACGTTTCTTTGCACATTCAGAATGTAATATGAAATTTTTATTCGTAAGCCAGAAATCTCATAAAAAAAGGCTCTGTTTATTCGTAAGTTCTCCATGTTTAAATTATGTTTAATCATAAGCCATCACCAATCATGAAATCTTGAAAAACATAAATTTCGGAAAATGAAAAGCTAGTATCCAAATCTGATATCAATTATATGGAGTCATTTGAAACCACCATAATAGCCTCCAAAGCATCATAATCAAAAGGAGTGCAGGTAAGAATTAGGAAACCATGACCAAAATATCTCCAGAAGATGCACCTTTAATAGAATCCTTTCAGCACTAAAAAAAAAAAAAAGCAAGCAGTACCAAAATACATTTCCCAGAAGAAGTAAATTAATGTAACTAACGACGTTTATAAATGATACAACCTAAAACATTTTAAGTGTATTATAGACAAGTTGGAATGAGGGAAACAAATTTAAACCCAAAAAGGAACTAAGACATCACACGAACTCACAAAACCAATCAATAATAAAAAGTAAAAATAGTAAAAGAAAATAGAGCTCAAAATTAAGGAACTCTTAAATCTTGTAAGCTACCTAATTAGCTATGCTAAATGATGATAAAGACCAAAATCAGCACGTGTTTACCAATAAGAAAAAAAGCATCAAGCACAGGAGTAAAATAGAACAACAGTCTAGTTAGTTTCGTAATAAAGAACTGCAGATGGCTTCATAATAAGACTAATACCATGACAACAAACAATGTTTTGAAGTAGACAAGATCAATGGAAAAGGAAAACCTATATTACTTCACCATGCTTGTAATGAATATAAAAACAATCCTTGTTCACGAGTTTATGATTTTAGAAGTGCATGAATCAGTTTCCCACAAATCATCAATAACGCTTTAGAAAGCATTATATATCTCCCCATATATGCACATACATATTCTTATCATCATCTAACAACATTAAGAAATTAACAGCGAAAAAAATCTATTTTGTAGATGCATATACACAAGAAAACTGTGCTGCCATAAAACATGTGTAACAACAATAAGATCAAGCCATAAGCATTTACATGCTAGCGTCAATGGATAAAGCTAAATTCCAAAATAAATAAAACGTATATACTTACTCAGTATCGCAGGAGCCTCCACATTCTTTACCCAGGCCTGAGGAGGATCGACAATTAATCCGGTTGGATTCTGATTCTTAAAGCTTGCAAGGTCATCATACTCCTTCGCCACAGAGGGAATAAAACCATTATATATTTCTTTCCATAATTTTCTTTGCTCTGCTGCATTTGTAAACCTCAAAGCCTCCAAGTCCTTTCTTGAGTAAAGTTTCCTGCTTCCTTCGACATTCATAATTCCACCAAGTTTGTCGAAACACCCAGTCTTGAGATTGGAATCTACAATCTTCTTACCTTCCTTTCCCTTTCTTCGCGGACGTTTCTTTTTCTTGACATCCATTTCTTTTTTAGTATCATCCATTCCTTTTCTGTCTTTTGGTTCAGTAGGACTGATTATAGCCATCACTCGTCTGTTTCCATTTTGGGAAACAAGAGTTGAATCAATTAGAGCAGTCTCGTCTACAACTTCAATCCTCAAAGAACTCCTGCGACTATTCATATAATCTGCTTCATTTTTCACCAAATTTGGAGCATCTTTATTTACTATCTTCTTCTCATCCTCTTGCGTCTTCGTAGTAAATGCATCAGTAAGCTCCCCCAAATTATTCAAACCGGTTACGTTTTCCTTTTGGGGTTTGTCTCCGAGAACTAACATCGTTTCTAGCTCCTTCAATAACTGCATCTTTTTTGTTTCCAAGAAGCTTCCCGGCCCACTTTCTTTCTCCAACAGGTCTTTAGTATCATCATAAGCAGAACCTGAATGAACTCCGACGAAATTATCCATTAGTGAATACGTTCTTGGAGCCTCAAAATCTTTTTCGTCCGCCAAATCAACGAATTTCAAATCATTCGTGCTTTTCTCACAATTTTCTTCACCAGAATCAAATGCCTCATTATTGGGATCCACGTCGTACACAAAATCATTCTCAACGTTACTCCCATGACTTCCAGTACACTCAGTAGAAACACCGATCAAGTCATTCACCGCAACCTTTTCACCTGAAAATTCAGAGAGCTTGAGACTTTCTCCAGCCCCAGTACTCCTTTGACATAAAGAAACGAGTTCTTGATAATCTTCAACGAGTCCCTGAGAGAACTCCACATCCAAACTAGATTCCTCCTCTTTGAAAAGCATGGAAGAGTGAATAGGCGGCGAAAGAGATCCTCCGCGTTTTTCAACCTCGGCGACGCTTGCTTTCACACCAAAGTCCGCATAAGAAGTCATGTCGTCCGCCATTGTTAGAGAGCGATCAACGAAGATGAGGGTTTAAGAAAGGCGAAGAAGGAAGCAGAAGGAATTGGGGTTTATATTATCATTATTTATTTATCAATACAATTAATTAATTTTATTATTTTGTTTATATAATTAATTAAAGGGTTAAATGCAATTTCTGGATCGAACTATCGACTGAGTGCAAAAAATGGATCGAACTATTTTATCGTGCAAAAACTGGCTCGAAGTTTCGATAATGGACGAAAAATGGCTTTCCGGGTACCCGTATACCCTCTGCGGGGAGTGAATCGGGGAGAACGGGTACCCGCTTTCTGAGAACGGGTACCCGTTCCTCCTCGGGGGCGTTTTGGAGGGTGAAGACCCCCCGCGTGCACGTGCGCCTCACGTTCGCGGGGGGTCTTCACCCTCCAAAACGCCCCCGAGGAAGAACGGGTACCCGTTCTCAGAAAGCGGGTACCCGTTCTCCCCGATAATGCTCTTCAGAGGGTGAAGACCCCCCGCGATCACCTTGTCAGTGCCCGTGAGAGAACGGGTACCCGTTCTTCTGATGCGGCAACCCGTCCTCTGTCAGACCCGTGATCAATTATACACTCGATCACGGGCTTTGCTGTTGAAAACGGGTACCCGTTCTGCATCACCGGGTACCCGTTCTCCAGGCCTATTTAAAGGCTCCCACGCCCTCCTCTTCTCGTACCACCCTCCCTCTTCTATTCTCTTCTCTTCTCCATCACTATTCTCAAATGAGTTTCTATTTAGGAAAAAAATATAGTTGTATGCAGGTAATTAAAGGCGACATAAGGGAATATTCGTTGCAAAATGGTTATAGCATCAAATTCCATCAATGCGACAAACGACGACTCACGGCTAAATGCGCAGAAGGTTGTGCATGGCGACTGCATGCGTCGCGGATGCAAGACGAGCAAGTCGTTGAAATAAAGAGTTTTATCGATTCTCACAACTGTGCGAGGGTAGTTGAGAATCCAATAATTGACCGTCAATAATTATGACGCAAGTGACTATTGTAATTATTTTAATTTATGTAATGTCAAAAATTTAAAAATAAATTGTTTAAAATCTAATACCATAATTGTCACGTCCCTCTAAGTTTTGGTCGACATTTTAAAGTTTCGGTAATTAAATGGAAAAAAAAAAGAAAAGAAATAAAAAAAAAAAGCACGGTCTTAACTGAGAACGGGTGGCCGCGTACAGAGAACGGGTACCCGTTCTCGTTAGGGGGCACATGCTCCTCACGTGCGAGCGGGCTATTCAACGAAAATTTGACACTCAAACAACGGGTACCCGTTGTTCTTCATGCGGGTACCCGTTGTTTGAATATTTATCAGACGGGTACCCGTCTTCAAACAACGGGTACCCGGTGTCACGAATGCGGGGGTGTTCACCCTCTAACGGGTACCCGTTCTGCGATAGTATATCGTCGACCGAGGCTCATTTTGACGATTTTTACGCCGAAACCCGACTTTTCTCTCCGCGAAATCTTCAGAATCCAACGTTGTGCTGCCAAAATCGTCCAAATCTGATCCAAAACCACCCAAATCGGAGGACCAAATCTTAAACCTTGCACCCAAGCCCTAAACCGAGCCCCCAATCCCTAATCCGAGCCAAATCCGAACCGTTCTTTGCCATATTTCACGATTTTCGCACTGAAAATCCTCATTTCGTGAGGTTATTTAGGCGACAAACCAGAAAAACTCGAATCTCCGACCCCGGACAGATTTGAAAAATCCGAAAATGCCGAGAACGTTTATTGGTAGAAAAGGTCCACGACGGAATGAACTAGATGAAACATCAAATCCGTCGACAGAGGAAGAGCGGCAACCGCCCCCGGGCCGTTATTCGATAGAGTTTCGAAGTCGGGCGTCAAAGGAGCAATACGACCAAGATATGGGGATTCGCTCCATTTTTTACGGGAAGACTGCCAACTTCAGTGGTTGGGAGGGTTTCGGGATCCAGGAGATGTTTGACGCCATCTCTTTGCACGGTGTGTACGGCATGAGGGGCGACAGCTGTGACAGAGTTGTTCGCCTGTTTTATGCGAACATGCATAGTGCCGGGAATACAGGTCATTTGAGGACGTATCTCTTCGGTTCAGACGTCGCCGTAAATGCACAAATCATCAATGAGCTGCTCGGATTTGCCATTGACGACGCCGAGCAATATTATCACGCTTCCAGGCAGTGTAATTTTGTCAGCACAGAAGAGGGCCTAATGTTCATGCGGCAAATCCACCGTAATGCAGAGATTGACGGGTTCGTGAAGCCGAGATCGAGGGACTTGAATGTCAAAGCTCGGGTTATTCACAACCTCATTAGCCACACCATCCTTCCGAGGGATGGACACAGAGATCTTGTTAGCTGGATGGATCTCTATGTGATGCATAAGCTATACACCAGCCAGTCGTTCGACCCCGGGTACATGATTGTGGGTCACATGCAAGAGATAGGGCGAACGAAGAACAAGAATCTGCCGTATGGGACCTTAATTTGGAAGATCCTACAGCGAGCGCAGATTCAGCCTCCAGTCGGAGAGCAGCTCCGAGCCCATAGATCTGTCGATGTATTTGACAGGGCTCATTTGACTCGAATGAGCCTAGTCGAAGTCGACGGTTCTTGGACGTCCAAGGGTCATCCCGGAGCCTCCACATCACGAGATGTTCAGATGGAGGACGCCCCCGGCCCCGCCCCCGACCCCGCCCCCGGCCCCGATGATGCCCCATATACCGAGTATGCCTCTGCGCCGCCACCGCCAGCACAGGGATCTGACAGGATATATGATTATCTTGTTCAGATGAGTGACAGTCTGCATCGGAGGCTGGATACGATGCAGGAGCATTTTGATCGGAGGCTGGATACGATGCAGGAGACCTTGGATCGGAGGTGGGACCAGAGGTCCCAATTGCGGGTCGAAGACTACTTCGAGCATCAGCCTACAGGCGGCGTAGATGAGGGCGATGATCTCCCGCCCTTACCGTAGTTTAGTTGATTTTTTTGTAATATTTTTGTTATTTTAGTTTATTGTAATTTATTATTTAGTTGATGATTGTTAATGATTTTAGTTTCGTTTAGTTTAGATTATTTGTGAACTGTATCTGGCTGTTGGGTATATATGTGCAATCTGAATATGCAGGAATTGTCTGAAGATTGCTATGGGGGAGTTATAAAACAAACGAAACTCTGTCAATTTTTTTTAAAATTTAATTAATCAATTTAATTATCTTAATTAATTTAATAAATTTTAAAACAAATATCAAACGATATTCAATTTACTTGAAATTTTTACCACATGTTCGCTACATCATGGGAAGATAATCTGAGAATTTTCGTAACGGTCACTTGCAACATAATTAATAACAATCAATTATTTAGACTGATATTGTAACGGTCACTTGCAACATAATTAATAACAATCAATTATTTCTGCGTCGGCCGCGTGTCACAGATTCTTGCGTCCCTTCAGCTGTGTTGAATCCCATAAACGTGTCTTCAGTAGCAGCTCCTGAAGTGGATCCTCGGTGAGGACAAGTGCGACTATTGTGCCCCTTCTGCCGACATATACTGCAAGTCATCTGCGAGTTTCGCCTAATCGTTTTCGAACTCGATGGCTCGTCGACATCCCGCACTCTTGTCTTCTTCGGCCTACCAGGTTGGCGATATCTTCTCGGCGGGATGAGTTGCTTCACATCTGTCACGACCGGCCACATTTGATTGCCGCTCACGGGTCGTATAAACTGTGAGTACATCTGCAGGTAGGTCACCCGGTGGTAGCATGGATGCACGTAATTTTCTGGTGGCATTCTCATGAACCGGATGCATGGAATGGCATGGACACACGGAATTCCAGTACGCATCCACCTGGTGCAGTTGCACATCCACGTACCCATGTCAACTGTATATGATTCGTGGCCGTTACTCACCTCAAATCGTGCATCTCCCGAACGTTGAGCACTCCAATGTTGAGCTGCCATTCCTATCTTGTGAAGCTTATCCTTGATCTTGGGACACAGGAGGTCTGTTGATTGAGCCAACTTCTCAAATTTCTTGACGATGCGAGTCATCAAACACTTTCGAATCAGCTCGAACATGGTCAAGATCGGCTTGTCCCTCGCAGGCAGTAGAACTGCATTGAATGACTCGCTCAAATTATTCAGACCCATATCGCACTTGGGTACCCAAGAGAAGGCATGAGAAGCCCAATATTTAGGCTCTTCTGCTCGGAGCCATGCGTGAGCATCTGGGCTAAGCTGGAATAATTTGCTCATTTCGTGGTTGAAATGATACTCTGTCGGTGCCCTGGCCGCACTCCACATCGCATCTCGGTATGCTCTGCCCCGGAACAAGGATTTGAAGTTTGCGTACATATGCCGGAGGCAGAAACGCTGCTCAGAATCTTTAAATTCTTTTTCAACGGCATTCAACAACCCCTGAAATTTCAACGAAAATTAAATTAATTAATTAAATTAATTAATTAATTAAATTATTAAATTTAATGCAAGAATCACAATTAGAAATGTATTATACCTTTTGTCGATCAGAAATAAATGTCCATCCGTCTCCCTCGCCAAGGTTCAGGTCTCGCTTCAGGTGTTGCAAAAACCACGTCCATGTGTCCTCGGATTCTCTTTCGACATTTGCAACCGCAACAGGATATATTCCATCGTTGCCATCGATACTCACGGCTGTGAGTAATTGTCCGGGACACGACCCTTTTAGATGACAACCGTCCAAACAGATAATATGTCTACCAAACTGCATCAAACCTGCTTTGCACGCAGCCATGCACATATACATTCTTTGATATGCCCACGTGTTAGAGTCCACCTCGTAAGCATGTATGTATATCGAACTACCTGGATTTGATCTATAAATTTCAGCTGCGTACGACCAGACTTGCTTGTATTGTTCGTCGCCGCTGCCTTCGTTACGTGTCCGAGCTATACTTCTTGCTCTTTTGCAATATTGGACGTTATGTTGACAGCGAAATCCTTGCTGACTGTCTCGATGATGGAAGATATTTCCCACATAGGTTGACTTTTAAACCTGTCAAGATAATGATTTGCAATATACTTTGCTCCAGCGTTTGGATTCTCAACTACCCTCGCACAACTGTGAGAATCGAGAAAACTCTTTATTTGATAAGTTTCCTCGTCTTGCATCCGTGACGCATGCAGTCGCCATTGACAACCATCTACGCATTTAGCCGTCAGTCGTCGTTTGTCGCTTTGAGGGAATTTGATACCATAACCATTTTGCAACGAATAGTCGCGTATTTCGGTTTTAATTTCCTTTATAGAACTATATTTTTTCCCCAAATAAAAATTCAATGAGATTTCTTCACGTACCGGTCCGCTTTCCACCTCGTCATCGTCCGACCCGGCAGGTGTTCGAAGCTCCTCGTCAAGAGTTCTGGAGGTCGACCGCACCTCTATTTCTTCGTCTCCACCTACATAATCGAATGCTCTAAGCTCGCCATAAGCAGGAGTCGCGTAAGCATACCAATTGATATCGACATCAAAGCTTGCTATCTCGTCTGCATCAGTCGCTGGAATTGAAATATCATCCATCGTGCTTGATACGATCAGAAAATTCTAGAAAGCAAAATATTGGAGAAGCGTGAGAGAGATCGAGAAGAAGAGAGAAGATTGTTGTGGTACGAGAAAATGAGGGGAGGGTCGGGTCTTTAAATAGGCCTGGAGAACGGGTACCCGTTGTAGCAAAACGGGTACCCGTTCTCGCCTGTTCAGCCCGTGATCCAGCAGATAATTGATCACGGGTCTGACAGAGAACGGGTACCCGGTGATGCAGAACGGGTACCCGTTTTCAACAGCAAAGCCCGTGATCGAGTGTATAATTGATCACGGGTCTGACAGAGGACGGGTTGCCGCATCAGAAGAACGGGTACCCGTTCTCTCACGGGCACTGACAAGGTGATCGCGGGGGGTCTTCACCCTCTGAAGAGCATTATCGGGGAGAACGGGTACCCGCTTTCTGAGAACGGGTACCCGTTCTTCCTCGGGGGCGTTTTGGAGGGTGAAGACCCCCCGCGAACGTGAGGCGCACGTGCACGCGGGGGGTCTTCACCCTCCAAAACGCCCCCGAGGAGGAACGGGTACCCGTTCTCAGAAAGCGGGTACCCGTTCTCCCCGATTCACTCCCCGCAGAGGGTATACGGGTACCCGGAAAGCCATTTTTCGTCCATTATCGAAACTTCGAGCCAGTTTTTGCACGATAAAATAGTTCGATCCATTTTTTGCACTCAGTCGATAGTTCGATCCAGAAATTGCATTTAACCCTTAATTAAAAACAATTTAATAATAAATAAATACACATATTATAATTATAAAGGAAATTATCGATTTCAATCCTGTACTGTACACGTTTTTTCAATTCGACCCCTGTACTAAAAAAACCGACAAACTGAACCCTGTACTTTGATTCTGTTATCAGTTTTGACCTTCTATCAATAATTTCATAAAACCATCATTGAAAAAAGTACCAAACGATCGTATTTTCAGTTGAAAATTTTACCACATGTTCATTACTTAATGAAAAGATAATCTGAAAATTTTCGTGATTTTTTAACACATCTACGATTTATTGTAATTTTATTTTAGTATGTATTAAAAATATTATAATAAATCATACAAGTTTTAAAAAATTACGCAAATTTTTCTATTATCTACCCATAATATGATGAACATCTGAAAACGGTTTCAAATAAATCCAATATCTTTTGGTATTTTTTTAAATTAATCTCAATTTCTTCTTTACTTTATAAATTAATTTTTAAAAAAATACCAAAAAATATTTGATTTATTTGAAAACTTTTCCACATGTTCAACTTATCATGTGTAGATAATATAAAAAGTTTCATGATTTTCTAAAATTTGTATGATTTATTATAATATTTTTATAAAATACTAAAATAAAATTTTGATAAATTGTACATATGTTAAACAATCACGAAAATTTTCAGATTATCTTTTCATTATGAGATGAACATGTGGTAAAAATTTCAACTGAATCCAAGATCGTTTGTTAGTTTTTTCAATGAGAGTTTAATGAAATTGTTGATAGAAAGTCAAAACTGAAAACAGAATCAAAGTAAAGGGTTCGGTTTGCCGGTTATTTTAGTATAGGGGCCGAATTGAAAAAACGTGTATAGTACAGGGTTCAAATCGATAATTACCCTAATTATAATATATACTATGAAATTATTAATTAATTAATTGTTTATTATAATAATTAATTGATATAATTTCCATCCTATCCACGGCTCTCGTTCCAATTTCAAACAACGGAAATAATAAGGTAGTTCGCAATTTGTTTGGTTTGATCTTAGGTTTGGCTAGACTTTAGGCTCGACTTGGACGTGGTTTTATTATATTTTATTATTACCCACGTGAATTAATAACTATTTAACTAGGTTTAATAAAATAACAAGCAAAGTTCATATATTTAACTATAGTTTGACTGTTAAATAGGAAGTATATTTCAACTCAGCTGCTCATCAACGCAGCCTATATCCTTGAACTAAGTCACAAATGCAATTGAATTTGACCTCTAAATTAAGTTTCAACTAGGCCACTTTGTATTTAGCTCTCATTTGGATACTCTATAAATACCCACCAAGAAACCCATGTTTAAATCAAGCACCCAGCGCTAATTTTGAATCCAAATTGAGAGGAAGATGAAGATCCTTTGCTCGAAGGTCGCATACTCCCTGCTCGTACTAGCTTTTATCGTCTTGGCAATAAGCTCAGATGTCGAAGCTAAATGTAGTCCGAGCGGGAGGTTAAGAGGACACAAGCCACCGCCAGGTCAATGCAACACAGATGACGACTCAGATTGTTGCAAGGAAGGCAAGATGTATACAACTTACAAATGTTCTCCCCTGGTGAGTGGAAACACGAAAGCTTATCTTATTTCGAGAAAGGTGAAGACGGAGGGGGTCCGTCTGAATGCGATAACCAGTACCACTCTGATAACAATCCGATCGTCGCACTTTCGACCGGATGGTTTGCCAACATGAGTCGATGTCATCGTAACATCACCATCAATGGCAACGGAAGGAGCGTCGTTGCGATGGTGGTTGACGAATGTGACTCCACCGCGGGTTGCGATGCTGACCATGATTACCAACCCCCGTGCCCCAACAACATTATCGATGCATCCAAGGCCGTTTGGAAGGCGTTGGGCGTTGATGAAGACGATTGGGGTGGCTTAGATATCACCTGGTCAGACGCCTAATTGGTGAAAAAACATCGATTTGCCTTGTGTTTGCAATAGCTTGGTCATGTCCTTGTATCCTCATGTTGGTAGTGTCCTATGTATAGTAAAGTTCACTAAGTTATGATGAATCTTATAAATCTTTTCTTGTGCTTAAACAAAAAAAAAAAAAAAAAACGAGATTGAATGCAACGGAGATTTCTATAAAAGTGCGACAACATCAGTTTGTTTTGGTTTTTTGGCCAGAAAAATCATACCAAAGCAAACCAAAGTCGGGAAGAAACCAAACCAAATCGACAAAATTTTCCAATCCTAAATCAGGTTCGGCCCAAAACACATAAAAACATGATTTTAGATCAAGTCTAATGACCAAAAACATAACTTAAAGATCAATTACTCATCCAGCTAAACATCTATTTGAACTGATTATACGAGATTGAAAATGAGTACCGTCCATTCTTTATTAGATAAGGTTTCTGAATTTTGGAACAAACAAACCAAACTTAGAGTTCAGCTCTTTAAAAAATGAAACCAACTCTAACGAAAGAAATCAAAACAGAACAAAACCAGAACCAGACTTGATGACGGTCCCAAGCAATAACCCATGAATAAGATAAAGGCTTTAACTTTGAGCAGTTCTATTTCCCCACCTACAATACATCGTGAATAATAATATTAACAACGGCACTATGATAAAATAGGCAAGCACAACTTATTCATCAACTCGATAAACACATGTTTCAAGACGAAACTTAGTAGAGAGAAAGCACTTCCAAATGTTGAAAATGCATACAAATTTTGCACACATTCCATATCCAGTGGAGCCGAACAAAATCAGTTGTGAAAAGAAAAACAATTGTTTGATAAATTAACTTCTTAAAACTAATTCATAAATTTTAATTACGTGATAAAATATAATCATTTAAAAATTTAAAGAATTAAAATAGAAAAAAAAATTATTCCATAACCACGTGTCAGATTATTAGAAAATCAAATGGTAGAAGTTACAGAGAATTACGGTAACTTTTATAAAACACATTTTTTAAAGAATTATGAAATAAACACTTTTAACTTTCCAAAAACACTATCAAACCAAGCCTCTGTCAAATACTTTAAAAGTCAAAATCAATGCCAACTAGCAAGCTTAAAGTTTTGCAGTTAGTACAGGTTAAAAAGTTTTGATAGGCAAATATCAAATTTGAAAATGGAAGATGAGATCGGAGTACCGTGCAAGATATCATGGAGAAAACTTGTAATCCTTTACTCATACCCGAGTATAAGGAGGTTTCCTTCAACACAGTAACCGAGCAACTCGACAAAATTGTCATGTTTTATCCGGTAAACCATCGAAACCTGAGGATTAAGAAAAATTATGTAAAATCAGGATTCATAACTTAGTTGCATGTTAATGAAATCTCGGAGATTTCCACCATTTTTTTTTAGCAAGCATGAAATGTAGATACATCTTAATTTAAATCCAGATAAAAATACATTTCAATTAATGCAAAATGTTGGTCATATTCCAAAGTTGATATATGGAATGGTTTAATTGGTTATATTATGTTCAAAACCATTATAAATTGGATGCTTAAGTTGAGTTTAGGAATGCATGTATGTTCTACTTGAGAAACCTTGGAATTAGGAATTTGATCAAATTGGATGTTATGCTTGATCTAAATTGTTGAGATGCTAATGGTATAATGCATGTATAATAGGTTTTCAAGTTTCAAGGTGATAAGTGTGTATTTTACGCACTTATTTATAATCTTTTATATTTGAAATGAATAATTTTTCCTCAAGTGATCGGAAGAATTTAACAAAAATTGTCAAGTGTGCAGTAAAGATTTTACATGAGCAGCGATTGATGTACACAAAGCATTCAGAAATCAATTGGCACAAATAACAAAGGAGACCAGCAGCAATCGATCTCCATGAATTCACAGAGATCGATCGCCACAATCGCCGCATAGGGAGCTAGCGAAATTAGATAAATTTTAAGCCGCGATCGATCTCCATCTAATACAGAGATCGATCGCCGATACACTGATCCGCAGTGAGGCAGCGATCAATTCCAGAGATTGATCGCTGCCACACATTTATACAAAGATGGAGCAGGAGAAGCAGCGACCGTGCGCCTTGACAAGGCAGAGATCGATCGCCGATCAATTTACAAAGATGGAAAGATTTTTGACATTTAATCTACACCGTTGATCTAAAGAAGCTGTGAATCTTAGCCATTGATCTGAAATTAAATTAAACCTAGATCAAGACCTTCTATAAAGAGATGGACGCCTGGGCAGCTTAGCATTCGATCTGGGAGCGGCAGCAGCGAGTTTTGGCGACAGAGAAGTTTCAGCAGAGAGCTATTCTGGCGACGACGACTTGATTAACAGCATAGTTTATTCTTCTATTTTTTTTACCTTTATTATTTAATCATGCAATTATACATCTTTAATATAGTTTGTCTTTCAATTATGAACTAAACTTTTATTCTAGGATTCCGAAGTAGCTTTTGTTATGAATATTTATTTTTCTTAGTTCAATTATTTAATTTCTGTTCCTGATCTGTGTTGAGTAATCTGTTTCTGAAATAATACTTAGGTTTGCCTGATCACCAAAACTAAGAATTTTAGGGTTAATTCGGGATGCGAGAGCGGAGAATTTAACCGTGCACTGAACAGATTACCTTAAAAAGGATCCTAGACTAGAGATAGTTAGGGCGTTTGAGTGGTATTATAATTTCTTGTTCCTAATGTGTTTAATTAATTCTCAGGATTAGAGACCGAGAGGTAATAATTCGTTAATTGAATAAATTTATCCTTGCTCGAGAGAGATTGATAAATATTTTTGTGAAATTGCCATCAACACATTGGAATAGAAATTAAGGATTTGAATTAGGTTAAATAAATAGGATTAGTTAAATGAAATCGGAACCCTGGATTTTCTCATCATATAATCTTACTCTTTTATATTCAAGTCTATTATTTAAATTGTTTAATTTCTTTTATTTGAATTATTTTAATTTAATTTAAAATCTAAAATTATCAACATATTATTTCTTTTTCAAATTAAACTGAAAATTAGATATTCAATATTTAACATATTTATTCCTCGTGGGATCGACACTCGTACTTATACACACTTTATTACTTTTGCGACACGTGCACTTGCGTATACGATTTTTTCGCAACAAGTTTTTGGCGCCGTTGTCGGGGAATAAATTTTGTTATTTTTGAATTATTTGATTTTAGTTTATATTTGAAATTTTATTTATTTATTTATTATTTATTTCTTTTATTATTGTAAGCTTAAATTACATTATTTGCACATTGCAGGTGCATGCGAAAATTAGGTACTGCCAACCTAATCCCTATCGATCTTGAAATTGAACGAACCTGCCGTAGAAATCGAAGGGAAACAAAACAAGCAATTATGGCAGATGATCAAAACGCAAATCTACAACAGAGGGTTGAAGTGGCAGAGGTCGGACGACGAACTTTGCTCGATTATGTTATGCCATCCATGGACGGGATTCAATCAGCAATTCGGAAACCTGCTATCACATGCAATAATTTTGAAATAAAGCCGGGAACAATACAAATGATCCAACAGTATCAATTTTGTGGCCTGCCTAATGAGGACCCTAAGGATCATATTGCTATCTTCGTCGAGGTCTGTGATACTTTTAAATACCATAATGTCTCTGAGGATGCTATCAAGCTCAGGTTATTCCCCTTCACACTAAGAGATCGCGCAAAGAATTGGTTGAACTCCTTACCTTCGGATTCAATTACCACGTGGAATGAATTAGTGCAGAAATTTCTATCCAAGTTCTTCCCCTTTGAAAAGATGGCGAAACTCCATAATGAGATCACCAATTTTGCTCAATTTGATGGTGAGACAATCTATGAAGCATGGGGCCGATTCAAGGAGCTTTTAAGAAAATGCCCCCAACATGGTCTACCACAATGGATGCAAATACAGACATTCTTCATCGGTTTATCAGTTTCTACACGGACTCTTGTCAACTCAGCGGCTGGTGGATCACTATTACAAAAGACGGAAGAGGAGGCGTTCAACTTGTTAGAAGAGTTATCCCTAAATAATGACCAGTGTCCTGTTGAACGTCAGATTTTGAGGAGGCAGTCAAATACCCCAGAAATGGAAGCGATAAAAGCATTGACTACACAGGTTGCATCCCTCACTCAGCACATCCAAGGTAATCAAGCTCGAGTTAATGAAATTCATTCCCCGATCATACAATGTCAGTGGTGCCAAGGACCACATGCTAGTGAACACTGTCAGCAAGGGAATCAAATGGCCAGCAATTCATCTGAACAAGCTCAATTTGTGGGAAATTATACTAGACCTACCTATCAGAATTCAGGGAATTATTTTAATGGGGGGCGCAACAATCATCCAAATTTTTCATGGAAAAATCAGAACAACGCCTTGCAACCACCTCAAGTACCTCAGCAAGAACCACCAGTGCAGGAAAGGAAAGTTAATCTTGAAGAATTAATTGCAAAGATGGGAGAGCGCACCAGTAATATGATTGCTGAAATGGGGGAGTACACAAATAAATTTATGGCCGAAACACGAACAACCTTGCAAAACCAGTCAGCTCAAATTCGAAGTTTAGAAACTCAAATGGGCCAGATGGCAGCTGCATTAAATGGACGCCCACAAGGTACGTTACCCAGTTCCACTGAAGTCAATCCTAGAGAACAGTGCAATGCCATCACACTTAGAAGTGGAGCAGTGATTGAAAATTGTACCAAAGAAAATAAGAAAGTGGTCGCACATGACGGAGTGCATTCGTCATCATCCGAGTCCACACCAAAGGATCAAAAGCTACAGGAAACTCCACCTCAGATTCCAATGGAGATCATCCCCAACGTTCCTTTCCCACAACGCCTGAAAAATGCAAAGTTTGATAACCAGTTTGCTAAGTTCCTTGATATCTTCAAAAAGCTCCACATCAACATTCCATTCGCTGAGGCTCTCGAGCAAATGCCTAAATATGCAAAATTTTGGAAAGATATTCTTTCCCACAAGCGCAAAATAGAGGAGTGTGGTTTTATAGCTCTTACAGAAGAATGCAGTGCTATTATTCAGAGAAAGCTTCCACAAAAACTGAAAGACCCAGGAAGTTTCACTATTCCATGCGAAATTGGGAATTCTATATTTGAAAGGGCACTTTGTGATTTGGGAGCGAGCATTAACCTGATGCCTCTATCTATATTTCGGAGGCTTGGTATTGGTGAAGCAAAACCCACAAGTGTAGTTCTACAGATGGTCGATCGCTCTATAAAGCATCCTTATGGGGTTATTGAAGATGTCCTCATCAAAGTCGACAAGTTTATTTTTCCCGCTGATTTCTTGATTCTTGATATGGAGGAAGATCGTGGTATCCCTATAATATTAGGTCGACCATTCTTAGCCATAGGGGGTGCTGTAATTGACCTAAGAAAGGGAGAGCTTAAATTGCACGTACAAGATAAAGATGTCACATTCAAGGTGTATAAATCACTGGAGCACCCAATAGAAGCTTCACGTCAACCAAACGATTTTCTTGAGCCTAATGGAAAGCAACATGTTGAAAGTTTGGGGCAGTCGCCATTACGGGTCCTACCACATATAAAGAAACCACCCGACTACAACAAACTTTTGGCAAATGATAAGTTCGTAAATGGGCAACAATGGTTACCATATTGGGACGGTACGGTTAAAAATGCAAATTCCATTATATATCGTGATCCCACATGACGTATCATATCGTCAAGCTGACAACGTTAAAACACGCACTTGGTGGGAGGTAACCCATTAATTTATTTAGTTCTTATTATTATTATTATTATTATTAACTTTATTTACTTATATTTATTTGTTACTGTTTTTATTTTCGTTTTGCTTTATTATTTTTATTATTATTATTATTATTGTTATTACTATTTTTTCTGTTCTCACGTTTCACCTTTATTATTATTTTCGTCTTTAGTTTTAGTTTATTTTGAATTTATTTTTCCTGAAAAAAAAAAAAAAAAAAAAATCCTGATTGATCGTTCCTTCGACCGAAGTTCCACCACACTGACGGCTGCCTGAGACGATATGAGGTATTTTTACTTTACCCTACTCATTTAAACTGATTTAACATTGGGGACAATGTCTATATTAAGTTTGGGGAGGTTTTTATTTGGATATTATTTTTTATGAAGTCTGCTTAATATTTTAAATTCTATGGTATGATTATTTATTTCATTTGTTTAAAGTGTCGATGACTGCACCTTTGATCAATGCATGTTTCAACTTCTGAATAGATTCTGAGATAATATGATTTGTGGTAGTAGCATTGATTGGACCTTAGGAAGTTAGACTTGTTTGTGTGGAAATGTTCATTCTTATTTAAATTTAGCTGATAATGATATAAATTGTTGTCTTGAGATCGAGAGCCTAAACACAGTAAGGGAGTGCTTGAGTGTAAACACTGAAAGGGAGTGAGCTCCATTTAAATTTAGTGAGTGATTAGTGAGTATTAAATTGTTCGTGGTTTTGCCCTGCATTCATGAATATAAATTGTGATTTTTGCAGACATAAGAGAATGACTTAGGCCATCTTTGGACCGTTTGAGCCTTTATTGACATACCCTATTTGTGTCATTTAAATGGCACCCCTAGTCTCCTATTTGAACCTTTATTTACCACTATTTTGTCAACCCTAACTTAGCCTACCCTGAATTTATTTTGGCTATCCTGTTTATTGAGCACAGGGTTGTGGGTACATTTTATGGGGAGAGTTGGAGAAAGTAGTGGTAAGAATCATAGCTAATTCTTTTGTCAATTGTCTAAGTTGTTAGTATTTGGAGATTTTATTTATTCTTCAATTTAATTGATGTTACCAAAAAAAAAAAAAAAAATTGAATTGTTCAGTAGTAGAACAATTTCTTATATGCTATTTCATTTGTTATTATTGTCAGTATTTGTATTTTATGTTTGTTAGTAAGGACATTGACAAAGGAGTTAGTTTTGACAAAAGAATGTGAGACAAGTTTGGGGGGGGGGGGGGATTATTGGTTTAATTGATTAGAAAAGAGCTTAAGTGAGGGAAAGAAGTGAGGGTGATGTAAGGATGGACTGTGCTCTAGAGTTTCGCTTGAATCCAAAAATTACTTACCTTATAACCAGGCCTTATATTACAAGCTTAATTAAAGACCTATCGACTTTTATACTGCATACTCATATTTGTTATTAGTGAATAATGGGCAAGACTGATGAACAATAAGAGTTGATGGAGTGACCCTGAGAGTTATTTTTATTTCCCTTCTCATAAGACACAATTATAGATTTATCAGTTAAAAGAGATTGAGTTTGAGCAAATATACACACACAAGAATTTCTGATTTAGTTTCTTTTATTGTTATGTCATGAATTATAATATTGAAAGTGTTTATTTAGATGGTTAATTTGCATGCAAATTGTCAAGCTGAGACGAAATACTATAAACTATGACTTAAATAGTTTTACCATGGAAATTTGAAATATTTTGCAGCCTCTTTAAATTTTAATTTTTCTTGAATAAACTTTGTTTGATTTTCTATGCTTATTTGTGTTCACTTGAGGACAAGCTTTCAATCAAGTTTGGGGGTGTGATAAGTGTGTATTTTACGCACTTATTTATAATCTTTTATACTTGAAATGAATAATTTTTCCTCAAGTGATCGGAAGAATTTAACAAAAATTGTCAAGTGTGCAGTAAAGATTTTACATGAGCAGCGATTGATGTACACAAAGCATTCAGAAATCAATTGGCACAAATAACAAAGGAGACCAGCAGCAATCGATCTCCATGAATTCACAGAGATCGATCGCCACAATCGCCGCATAGGGAGCAAGCGAAATTAGATAAATTTTAAGCCGCGATCGATCTCCATCTAATACAGAGATCGATCGCCGATACACTGATCCGCAGTGAGGCAGCGATCAATTCCAGAGATTGATCGCTGCCACACATTTATACAAAGATGGAGCAGGAGAAGCAGCGACCGTGCGCCTTGACAAGGCAGAGATCGATCGCCGATCAATTTACAAAGATGGAAAGATTTTTGACATTTAATCTACACCGTTGATCTAAAGAAGCTGTGAATCTTAGCCATTGATCTGAAATTAAATTAAACCTAGATCAAGACCTTCTATAAAGAGATGGACGCCTGGGCAACTTAGCATTCGATCTGGGAGCGGCAGCAGCGAGTTTTGGCGACAGAGAAGTTTCAGCAGAGAGCTATTCTGGCGACGACGACTTGATTAACAGCATAGTTTATTCTTCTATTTTTTTTACCTTTATTATTTAATCATGCAATTATACATCTTTAATATAGTTTGTCTTTCAATTATGAACTAAACTTTTATTCTAGGATTCCGAAGTAGCTTTTGTTATGAATATTTATTTTTCTTAGTTCAATTATTTAATTTCTGTTCTTGATCTGTGTTGAGTAATCTGTTTCTGAAATAATACTTAGGTTTGCCTGATCACCAAAACTAAGAATTTTAGGGTTAATTCGGGATGCGAGAGCGGAGAATTTAACCGTGCACTAAACAGATTACCTTAAAAAGGATCCTAGACTAGAGATAGTTAGGGCGTTTGAGTGGTATTATAATTTCTTGTTCCTAATGTGTTTAATTAATTCTTAGGATTAGAGACCGAGAGGTAATAATTCGTTAATTGAATAAATTTATCCTTGCTCGAGAGAGATTGATAAATATTTTTGTGAAATTGCCATCAACACATTGGAATAGAAATTAAGGATTTGAATTAGGTTAAATAAATAGGATTAGTTAAGTGAAATCGGAACCCTGGATTTTCTCATCATATAATCTTACTCTTTTATATTCAAGTCTATTATTTAAATTGTTTAATTTCTTTTATTTGAATTATTTTAATTTAATTTAAAATCTAAAATTATCAACATATTATTTCTTTTTCAAATTAAACTGAAAATTAGATATAAAATATTTAACATATTTATTCCTCGTGGGATCGACACTCGTACTTATACACACTTTATTACTTTTGCGACACGTGCACTTGCGTATACGATTTTTTCGTAACACAAGGATTATTAATCAAGTTGGTATAAATTGCACTAAGGACATAAGGTAAGTGATTCTAACGATTAGAATGATTAGATTATACTTTAGTACATTATTAAGTGAAGATATATTTAATTTCTACATTGGTTCTGGTTAGGTTTAGAAATTATTGTGATTGATTTGGATTGAATGGATTGAATGAATTGAAGTGATGATGTGTCCCATAGGCCCATTACACGGTCTCGAGCCCAAGCCGATAATTTAACTAACCTATGCACTTACACACTTATCTCTTTTGCAAGTAATGGATCGTGTGAAGGCTTGAAAGACATTTTGGGAAACTTGAAGTGGGAGATCAAAGCTATAGACATGACACAACCAAAACACCTATTCACTTGGAAGTTCAAGTAAGGAGACAATGATGCTTGCATGGGAATTTATCTTCCCGAGCCATGAATCATGTAATTTTTTTCATTTAAAACTTATTTGGGTAAACGTTGGCATTCTTGTTAAACCTTATTATATGCATACATGTTAGGCATTTAAGACTAGATGGATTGTAGGTTAGAGGTGACTTAGTTAAAGGTTTAACCCACTTGAAGACATGGCTTACAAGGAAGCTCAAATGGTGGCCCAACCCACTCTAAACCCTAACCAACCACCATTAGGCCTATAAATCATGGCTATTAGTGTTTGTAGACTTTTTGGCTGATTTTTAAGGAGCTTCATGGATTTTGGTTGAAGCTTGGAAGAAAACATCCAAGGTAAGGCTCGGTTGCTCATCAAACGAGGGGTTGCGCCCCCAAACCTCCCTTCTAGCTTAGTAGCTCGTAAGGGTTGTAATAGTTTTCTTCTTCTCTATTCTCTTGAGACTAGAAAATAGCAATAAGAGGCCATAAACCGTGTCCATTGAATCAGTTTCTCTTCTTTAGAAGGAAACGTTGTCAAAACCTCAAAATATTGCTTATTGGCCAATTCTTGAAGTTTTGCAAATCGTCTTCTTCTTAACGAATCTGGACCATGTCTTCCACTAGCACACACTGTTAGAATTATAAGGATTCATTATGTTATCATCAAGTTTAAGTCCATATTAAAGTGATTTAATATAGTTTCAATAGACTTTAGAGTATAATAAATATAATATAGATATATTATAATGTGTAGAGACACCAGGGGTAATTTACCAATTTGTGATGGGCAAACTGGTAAATTACTCAATTAGGTTTAATATAGGGTTATGGTCCCCAATTCTCAATTGAACCCTTTGCCTCTTAGAACCTCCATCATTCTAGAGAGACATTAGAGAGGGCAATTATCGAATCGGAAGATCTACGTACCCGATCTACGGTATTTTGTATTCAATCAATGGATCCGGGTATATCCTTCTTGCTTTAACGATTTACTTGTAATTTCTAACGTATCGATTCAAGAACTGGGCTCTCGCTCTTTTCAGATTTGTGAATTTATTCTAGATTCAATTACTCTGGTTATTTTTATTGAATCCAACAATTGGTATCAGAGCGGTTACGTTAGACTACAAGTAATCGATTTTTTATTGGCTTGAAATCGGAAAAATCATCAATTTTTTTTTTATTTTCGAAATTATTTTTTAGGATTATATTTTTGCATCTAATTCCGCTAGAATGCATGTTTTGATGCCTTAAAATTGATTTTTTGTTGATGCACATTAAGGATTATTGCCCGATCTATCATTATTTTGATAAATCGGACAATTTTGGGGTGAAAATCTGTAGAAATCGGTGAGATTCTGACGATTTTCATTGCTGGTTCGCAGCCCCTCTTCGGTGGTTTGGGCCGATTCGGTCCGATTGGGTTAGGTTAGGTCCAAATCGGACCAAACCATTTGGGTTCGGACCCACTCGGACCAAACCAACTCGGTTCGGTTATGGTTCGAACTGGTTCCTTGGTTGGTTCAACCCAGACCAGTTCGGTTTGGTTCGGTTCAGTCTGGTTCAGTTCGGTTCGGTCTGGTCCGATTCGACAAAAAAAAAAAAATTTGACTGATCCATTTGGTTAAATGGGCCTTGGTTCACTTTGGTTCGGCTACTTTGGGTCTTTTTAATGACTGTTTCTGGACAATTCAGGGCTCGGTTCACCCCGTTTCGCCCTGTTTTTGCCCAATTTTGGCTGATATGAACCTTCCATTCTAAGTTGGTTGATCATTTGGTTTACTGATTAACTACTATGGTTGCCTAGCTATTGAATATGTATGTATATGAATTTCCTTAACTCTTTTTTTGGTGCAATTTTAATAAATCTTACATTGTAAAATAGGATGGTTGGGTAACATGCTATAAAATTAGCCTCTCTTGCTTTAATTATTCTATTTTTATATGTTGGGCATGAGACATGCATAGTATGAATTTCGATCGGCCCAAAGAAAGGTTGATGTTTGTACAGTTGCATGGCTTATTAGCAGTATTAAAACATGTGACAATTATTAGGCTGCCATGTGAACATTGAACTTGTCCAACGATGAGTTCATTGTTTGACAGGTCTTATTGTCAATGTTTATATACTGGACCAAGTTACCAATTACAAGTTAACACTTTTAGTCAAAAGACTAAGTGTTAATGTTGTGCCGGTTTCTTGTTGATGGATGCACTACATTTTGAGTTATATCATTGTCGTGTATATCCATATTAATTCGTGAGCTAATGTTATTTCATTTTCTCTGTTGTTACAGTTAACATCTCAAGTATAATAGGTAGCGTTAATGCAGTTCCTATGCTTAACGGAACCAACTATAAAGTTTGGAAAGAGAACGTTATGATTGTTCTCGGGTGCATGGATCTTGACATTGCACTTAGGGTCGCACGCTTCCCACCTCTTTCAGCATCAAGTACCCTTGATGATAAAAGGGAGCTGAAAAAGTGGGAGCGTTCGAATCGTGTAAGTCTAATGATCATGAAGCGTGCCATTCCAGAAGCATTTCGGGGCAATATGTCAGAAGACACTGATGCCAAAACATTCCTTGCAGAACTTGAGAAACGTTTTGAGAAAAACGAGAAGGCTGAGACAAGCACGCTTTTAGCTAAGCTTGTCTCACTCAAGTATAATGGCAAGGGAAATATCATGGAGTACATAATGGAAATGTCTCATCTTGCTTCAAGACTTAAGGAAGTTAAGTTAGAGCTGTCTGATGACATGCTTGTTCATTTAGTCTTGATTTCTCTTCCTCTTCAGTTTGGGCAGTTTAAGATTAGTTATAACTGCCAAAAGGATAAGTGGACACTTAATGAATTAATATCTCATTGTGTCCAAGAGGAAGAGAGGATTAAGCATGATCGAACAGAAAGTGCTCATTTAGCATCATCTTCCAAAGATAAAAGAAAGAAAAGGAAGAAGGAAGCTGTTGGTGTTTCTTCTAAATTGAAACAAAAGAAGTCTAAGGGCTTCAGTTGTTTCTTCTGTAATGGAGAAGGGCACCAAAAGAAAGATTGTGCCAAGTATCACGCATGGCTCGTGAAGAAAGGTACACTTCTCAACCTTGTTTGTTCTGAGGTTAATTTGGTTTCTGTATCTAGACATACGTGGTGGTTAGATTCGGGTGCTACCACTCACATTAGTTTGTCTATGCAGGGTTGCCTGAATTGCCGAAAGCCGAATGATGCTGAAAGATTCATCTTTGTGGGCGATGGCAAATCAGTTGAAGTTGAAGCCATCGGAGATTTTAGATTGTTATTAAAATCTGGACAATTTTTGGATTTAAATGATACTTTTGTTGTATCGTCTTTTAGACGGAATTTAATTTCTATTTCTGCATTGGACAAATCTGGTTATTCTTGTTCATTTGGATATGGAAAATTCAATTTATCATTAAATTCAAATGTAATGGGTTCTGGTTTTTTATCTGTTTATGACAATCTATATATGCTAGAAATCATAGCTTCATTTAATGAAACCTTGCATACTGATTCAAGAGGTACAAAACGTAAATTAACTAATAATGATTCAGTTTCGTTATGGCACAAGCGATTAGGTCACACAAAAGAGAATTGAAAAGCTTGTGTCAGACGAAATTTTGGGCCCTCTTGATATGACTGACTTTAAGGTTTGTGTCAGTTGTATTAAAGGGAAACAAACAAGTGTAAAGAGATTAGAAGCTAACCGAGCTTCAGAAGTCCTTGAATTGATACATACAGATATATGTGGATCTTTCCCTACGGCGTCTTGGAATGGTCAACATTATTTCATATCATTCATTGACGATTACTTGCGTTATGGCTACCTATATCTCATTCATGAGAAGTCTCAATCTTTGGACATGTTTAAAGCCTTTAAAGCTGAGGTAGAAAATCAGCTTGACAAAAGGATTAAGGTTATCAGATCTGATCGTGGTGGTGAATACTATGGTCGGTATGACGGGTCAGGTGAACAACGTCCAGGACCATTTGCTAAATACCTAGAGGAGTGTGGTATTGTTCCTCAGTACACCATGCCGGGTTCGCCCAACATGAATGATGTTGCTGAAAGATGGAACAGAACGCTTAAGGACATGGTAAGGAGCATGATAGCTCATTCGACCTTACCAGAATCCCTCTAGGGTGAAGTACTAAAGACTGCAGCTTATATCCTTAACAGGGTACCTACTAAGGCGATGGCTAACAAAACCCCACATGAGTGTTGGATGGGCCGAAAACCCGTTCTTAAACACTTACACGTGTGGGGGTGTCCAGCTGAGGCAAGGCCTTATAGGCTCAATGAAAAGAAACTGGACTCTAGGACTGTTAGTTGTTATTTTGTAGGGTATCTTGAACGGTCAAGGGGGTACAAATTTTATGATCCCACTATAAGGACATTCTTTGAAACGGGAAATGCCCGATTTTTTGAGGATGCAGAGTTTGTGAGGGGAGATAAGGAAGACATTGTCTTTGAAGAGGAAGTTGTTCCTCTTCCTTTGGTTTCCCTTGACTTCGATCAAGTGGATAATGAAAAAGACAATGTTGAATCACTTCCTGAACCTCTTCAGGAAGTCATTCCTGAAGAACAAACTCAACAGCCTCAAGAAAATATGTCATTACGGAGGTCCACTAGAGAGAGAAGGAGTACGATTTCGGATGATTACATCGTATTCCTACTAGAACATGAGGAACTTGGTGAGGTGGAAGATGACCATGTCACTTTCAACCAAGCCATTAAGAGTTCTGATTCTCAAAAGTGCACTGATGCCATGAATGAGGAGTTAAAGTCCATGAAGAACAATGACGTTTGGGATCTTATCCCGTTACCTGCAGGTTTGAAACCCGTCGGTTGTAAATGGATTTTTAAATCAAAAAGGGATTCAAAAGGTAACATTGAGAGATTCAAAGCACGTCTTGTTGCTAAGGGTTTTACTCAAAGAGAAGGCATTGACTACAAGGAAACTTTCTCTCCGGTATCTACTAAAGATTCCTTTAGAACTATAATGACATTAGTACCTCATTTTGATTTAGAGCTACATCAGATGGATGTAAAGAAAGCGTTTCTCAGTGGTGACATTGATGAAACGATCTATATGGTGCAACCTGAGTTCTTTGATTCGGATAAATCAAAGGACTTAGTTTGCAAATTAAAGAAATCCATCTACGGGCTAAAACAAGCTTCCTGTCAATGGTATTACAAATTTCATCAAGCAGTCACCTTATATGATTTTGAGGCAAATAAAGTTGATGATTGTGTATACCACAAATTTAGTGGGAATAAAATGATGTTTCTGGTTTTATATGTCGATGATATATTATTAGCATGCAACGATATAGGCTTGTTGCACGACTTCAAGAAATTTCTTTCAAAGAAATTTGAAATGAAAGATCTTGGTGACGCCTATTTTGTATTAGGAATCCAAATATACCGAGATTGTTGTCGAGGTATACTTGGATTATCACAAAAGAGCTATATCGAAAAGGTTTTAAAAAGATTTGGCATGCAAGAATGTAAACCAGGAGATACCCCTGTTGCCAAAGGAGATAAAATAAATAAAAGTTAATGCCCTTCAAATGACTTTGAAGTCAAAGAAATGCAAAAGATTCCTTATGCTTCGGCAGTAGGAAGCTTGATGTATGCTCAAGTATGCACGCGTCCGGATATTGCGTACATAGTTGGCATGTTGGGTAGATACTTGAGTAATCCTGGATTAGATCATTGGAAAGCTGTAAAAAGGGTACTCAGATACTTACAGAAAACCCACAGAAAAAAAAAAAAAAAAAAAAAAAAAAAAAAAAAAAAAAAAAAAAAAAAAAAAAAAAAAAAAAAAAAAAAAAAAAAAAAAAAAAAAAAAAAAAAAAAAAAAAAAAAAAAAAAAAAAAAAAAAAAAAAAAAAAAAAAAAAAAAAAAAAAAAAAAAAAAAAAAAAAAAAAAAAAAAAAAAAAAAAAAAAAAAAAAAAAAAAAAAAAAAAAAAAAAAAAAAAAAAAAAAAAAAAAAAAAAAAAAAAAAAAAAAAAAAAAAAAAAAAAAAAAAAAAAAAAAAAAAAAAAAAAAAAAAAAAAAAAAAAAAAAAAAAAAAAAAAAAAAAAAAAAAAAAAAAAAAAAAAAAAAAAAAAAAAAAAAAAAAAAAAAAAAAAAAAAAAAAAAAAAAAAAAAAAAAAAAAAAAAAAAAAAAAAAAATTCAAATGACTTTGAAGTCAAAGAAATGCAAAAGATTCCTTATGCTTCGGCAAGTAGGAAGCTTGATGTATGCTCAGTATGCACGCGTCCGGATATTGCGTACATAGTTGGCATGTTGGGTAGATACTTGAGTAATCCTGGATTAGATCATTGGAAAGCTGTAAAAAGGGTACTCAGATACTTACAGAGAACCAAAGAATACATGCTCACATACAAGAAATCAGATCAGCTCGAGATCATTGGGTATATTGACTCTGATTTTGCTGGATGCCAAGATGACTTGAAGTCAACGTCAAGCTATATTTTTCTTTTAGCTGGAGGAGCTATCTCTTGGAAGAGTGCCAAACAGAGACTTACGGCCTCTTCTACTATGACAGCTGAGTTTATAGCATGTTATGAGGCATCTAATCAGGCATTATGGCTGAGTAACTTTGTCACGGGATTGCGAATCTCGAATGGTATTGAAAGACTACTTCGGATTTTATGTGACAATCAGTCAGCTGTGATGTTCTCAAACAACAACAGGAGTTTCTCAAAGTCTAAGTTTGTAGACATCAAGTTTCTTGTTGTAAAGGAAAGAGTTCAGAGTGGTCAAATATCTATAGATCATATTGGAACAGACTTCATGATTGCAGATCCGCTAACCAAGGGATTACGGCCCAAGGTCTTTCACGAGCATGTTGCTCATATGGGGGTTGTATCTCTTGGAGATATTGAGGTTTAGTGGGAGTCTGTCATTTATTTTTATATGATTCTATTCTATAGATATTTGTAATGAATATTTTGGTTACTGCAGTATTCATTTTATGAGGTATTCATTTAATTCACTCTGGCATTTGAGTTTTAATGATCTCAATAAAGTTTTGGTTGGACCAGTTGGAAATAGGCATGTTAAATCACATCACATGTAATTTCCATGCTACACATCCATATTTAATCTGTGTCATTTGGTTATGTTGGTGTATGTGATCATTGATAGGTTTAGTTACGATAAATGTGACAAAAGCCGCTTTGGTCCTGCATTTGATATAATTAATGGACGAGATTGTTAGAGTATACTTTGTTTAAATGATAACAAAATTTGATATAATAAGGATAAAGTTATAATGTGTAATTGATTAGTTTGTAATTTGATTCAAGTGGGAGATTGTTAGAATTATAAGAATTTATAATTCTAGTTGGATCTAAATTGTTAAACTATAAATTATACATTATGTTATCATTAAGTTTAAGTCCATATTAAAGTGATTTAATATAGTTTCAATGGACTTTAGAGTATAATAAATATAATATGGATATATTATAATGTGTAGAGATACCAGGGGTAATTTACCAATTTGTGATGGGCAAACTGGTAAATTACTCAATTAGGTTTAATATAGGGTTATGGTCCCCAATTCTCAATTGAACCATTTGCCTCTTAGAACCTCCATCATTCTAGAGAGACATTAGAGAGGGAAATTATCGAATCGGAAGATCTACGTACCCGATCTACGGTATTTTCTATTCAATCAATGGATCCGGGTATATCCTTCTTGCTTTAACGATTTACTTGTAATTTCTAACGTATCGATTCAAGAACTGGGCTCTCGCTCTTTTCAGATATGTGAATTTATTCTAGATTCAATTACTCTGGTTCTTTTTATTGAATCCAACACACACTTCACTCACTCCACTAATCTCACATAAAATTTTGTTTCATTTGAAGCACATTTGGTTATTCATCTTCATCTTTTTTTGAGATTTCCTCGGTTTAGCCCATTCCAAGGAGCTGCGATCCATTGGAGGTTCTTGAGCTTGTCTTGCAAGCGCGGGCCTAACAAGTGATTAATGGATATCATTTTTATAAAAATTGATATATGAATTGTGAAAATAATACATTTTTTATACTTATTGGAATGTTAAAAAGTATTATTTTGAAATGATGTTTTACGTTAAATTGGACATATTGGTTTAAATATCAATTGCATGAGTGTGTTGCATTATTTTAAACGTGCATAGCATTGAATTTATTAATGTTTTAAAGCATGCATTTTAGGAAGGAGGAAGTTGGAAGTCTTGCTAACACAGGAATCCAATTGTGACGACCCCCGACCCGATTGGGATCAGCGGGCCTCACTCCGGACATTTAAAACGTTGACTATTTTTTTTTTCAAACTTTTAAAACTTTATAAAGAGAGAAAACCTTATCTGAAATTGAAGACTGGAAGACATATTTAAAAGATATGGTAAATCAGATGAGATATTTAAATCTGGAAGACAATTAAAATCGGACTACAGAAATAAATGACAGAAGAAAACAGGAAGACAGGAACATTTAAAATTTGGACGAATGAGCTACTCTGGACGAGAGCAGGAAGACAGGGAGACATAAAAAACGGGAACACAGAAGTGGACAACGTTGTCGCGGTTGAAAACTAACTTAGGTGTCAGTGTTAAGACAATGAAACAGGGTTTCGGTCGACAAGACACAGCGCTTGAAGAGTTATGACCAACAATTAAATCGGTCGAAGTGTAGGAGAGTAGTAAGACTGAGTTTCGGTCGAAGTGACCTCAGTGATGAAATTGGTCGAAGTGACCTCGGTGACGAAATCGGTCGAAGTGACCTCGGTGCTGAAATCGGTCGAAGTGACCTCGGTGCTGAAATCAGTCGAAGTGACCTTGGTGCTGAAATTGGTCGAAGTGACCTCGGTGCTGAAATCGGTCGAAGTGACCTCGGTGCTGAAATCGGTCGAAGTGACCTCGGTGCTGAAATCGGTCGAAGTGACCTCGGTGCTGAAATCGGTCGAAGTGACCTCGGTGCTGAAATCGGTCGAAGTGACCTCGGTGCTGAAATCGGTCGAAGTGACCTCGGTGCTGAAATCGGTCGAAGTGACCTCGGTGCTGAAATCGGTCGAAGTGACCTCGGTGCTGAAATCGGTCGAAGTGACCTCGGTGCTGAAATCGGTCGAAGTGACCTCGGTGCTGAAATCGGTCGAAGTGACCTCGGTGCTGAAATCGGTCGAAGTGACCTCGGTGCTGAAATCGGTCGAAGTGACCTCGGTGCTGAAATCGGTCGAAGTGACCTCGGTGCTGAAATCGGTCGAAGTGACCTCGGTGCTGAAATCGGTCGAAGTGACCTCGGTGCTGAAATCGGTCGAAGTGACCTCGGTGCTGAAATCGGTCGAAGTGACCTCGGTGCTGAAATCGGTCGAAGTGACCTCGGTGCTGAAATCGGTCGAAGTGACCTCGGTGCTGAAATCGGTCGAAGTGACCTCGGTGCTGAAATCGGTCGAAGTGACCTCGGTGCTGAAATCGGTCGAAGTGACCTCGGTGCTGAAATCGGTCGAAGTGACCTCGGTGCTGAAATCGGTCGAAGTGACCTCGGTGCTGAAATCGGTCGAAGTGACCTCGGTGCTGAAATCGGTCGAAGTGACCTCGGTGCTGAAATCGGTCGAAGTGACCTCGGTGCTGAAATCGGTCGAAGTGACCTCGGTGCTGAAATCGGTCGAAGTGACCTCGGTGCTGAAATCGGTCGAAGTGACCTCGGTGCTGAAATCGGTCGAAGTGACCTCGGTGCTGAAATCGGTCGAAGTGACCTCGGTGCTGAAATCGGTCGAAGTGACCTCGGTGCTGAAATCGGTCGAAGTGACCTCGGTGCTGAAATCGGTCGAAGTGACCTCGGTGCTGAAATCGGTCGAAGTGACCTCGGTGCTGAAATCGGTCGAAGTGACCTCGGTGCTGAAATCGGTCGAAGTGACCTCGGTGCTGAAATCGGTCGAAGTGACCTCGGTGCTGAAATCGGTCGAAGTGACCTCGGTGCTGAAATCGGTCGAAGTGACCTCGGTGCTGAAATCGGTCGAAGTGACCTCGGTGCTGAAATCGGTCGAAGTGACCTCGGTGCTGAAATCGGTCGAAGTGACCTCGGTGCTGAAATCGGTCGAAGTGACCTCGGTGCTGAAATCGGTCGAAGTGACCTCGGTGCTGAAATCGGTCGAAGTGACCTCGGTGCTGAAATCGGTCGAAGTGACCTCGGTGCTGAAATCGGTCGAAGTGACCTCGGTGCTGAAATCAGTCGAAGTGACCTTGGTGCTGAAATTGGTCGAAGTGACCTTGGTGTTGAAATCAGTCGAAGTGACCTTGGTGCTGAAATCGGTCGAAGTGACTTGGACAACAGGTTTGGACGACAAGTTTTGGACGACAACTTTGGACGACGTTATCGCTCACAACTTTGGACGATTAACACTTAGCCTTAGTCGACAGACTAAGTCTCTGGAATTAATTTCTACACCATTCGATCGACAAATTCGACCGAATGGAACAGAGGGACTAAACACTCCCTCAACATCTGAAGTACCCCAACCAAAAGAAACCCGATTAAAAACATAATTTTAGACATGTGAGAAAACATGACAGAAGTTCAAAAACCTAACTGCATGGATAGCTCTAAAACTCAAGACAATCCATGCATAACCTAAAAGAAAAGATTCCAAGCAGTTCCAGAATATTTCAAAATATATTTTTAATTGTCAGAACAGAGTTTTTAAAACATCAACACCAAAACCTATACATTACCAAAATTCCCAACAGAATCCCAACATAGACTATACAAACATGACATTCATTTTAAAACTTCCCCCTCGAGTCAAAATATGTCTGGCTGCCACAACCACCCCCAAAATCTCGTGCCACCAACTACCTATTCGTCGGCCTGAGGCGCAAAATCCTCATCCACGGGGTCCGTACCTACAACAGGAAGTTCAACTATAAACCTAGAGCTCAGTAAGAACATACAATGCAGTGATGCATATGCTATGCATGAACTTTTGAAATAAATGTACATTACATAACTTTACGTTCAAGTGGACAGAGAGGTATAAGTGGGGCTTATAGAGGAACTGGCGCAACAGAGGTGCACTATCAGACACATAACAAGGGTGCACTTTCAGGCACATTACAGGTATACATTACAGGAATACAGAATAGGATGTCAGTCCTCGTCCCACACTTAACTGTACATTACATTATAGGTTTTATCTTTCTTAACTTCAAACCTCGTGCATAAAACATTTACATGACTTTCAGGAAAACGTGTATGTATGAACATTTACGGTGCTTAAACATAACTTAAACAGGCTACATGATAACAAGCAAAACAGAAAGCAAACTCATTCAACTTAGAACTTAACCTACCACCTAGTCCGACTGTAGCCTTCCACTGCATGACTTCCAGTTTATGTTTCCCATTTTATTAAGTCTTCCACTGCATGTCTGTCGTCTATTCTGCCTTCTGTTTCTGTCGTCCATTCTGCCTTTTATTTAAAACGTCCAAAGTATTCTGTCTTCCTATTTTATTCTGTCATTTATTTCTGTAGTCCGATTTTAATTGTCATCCAGTTTTAAATATGTCTTTCAGTTTTCAATTCCAGAGAAGGTTTATACTCTGTGTAAAGTTTTAAAAGTTCAAAAAAAATTATGTTACGTTTTAAATGTCTGAAGTGAGGCTCTTCGACCCGATCGGGTCGGGGGTCGTCACATCAATGGAGTAGACTTGCCTCTTCGTGTGCGATGATTATAACTATAAAACTGAGTAGAAGATTAACTTATACTCAGTTTAATAGTTATAATCATCGCACACGAAGAGACAAGTCTACTCCATTGATGTGACGACCCCCGACCCGATCGGGTCGAAGAGCCTCACTTTAGACATTTAAAACGTGACATAATTTTTTTTGAACTTTTAAAACTTTACACAGAGTATAAACCTTTCTCTAGTAGGATTGTAGAACCTCTCTTACTTTACACAGAGTATAAACCTTTTTACTGGAAGTCTTTAAATCTCGAGAAGGAGCAATGCAAGAGGGGTTCTACAGTCTTACCAAAGAAAGCTCAGAAACTTGTAGGGGTGTGTGATGGTCATATATGATCGGTTTAGCGTGTGAAGCATTTTTTACAATAATAATTGGATGTTAAAATATGCTTTGGTGTTTTCGTGAAAATACGGATTTTAAATAATGCAAATTTATTTATAATTGCATTGGATTTAAATTTAGAGATGTTAAACAAGCGAGCCGAGCCGAGAAAGACCAGGCTCTCTGAGTCAGCCGAGCCTAACGAGTCGAGCCTGCTGAGCTGACCCCAAAAAAATTTCAACCCGAACTGGCTCGCAAGCCACAAGCCGAGCTGAGCAGACCCAACGAGCCTAACGAGCGGAGCTTAACGAGCCGATCTTACATAAATAAAATTATTTTATATTATATATTTCATTAATCTTTTATTTATTAAAACTATAATAAATTTTTATTATAGTAATAATAAAATATGATAAATACTTAGTCATGTAAATAATAGAAATCTTTAATTAATACAAATGCAGGGGTTTATGTTGAGGAATTTCATCGCCCCAGGAAGGGGCGATGTGTCGCCCGAAAGGGAGCGATGGATCGCCCCAAGGGCAATTTAAAATTTTACATCGCCTCAGGTGGGCGACCAATCGCCCTTGGCACTGTTGACATGAGAGGGAGGTTTGCCGAACTTCGGAGGTGGTTGTCAAAGCGACCACAGAGAGGGCAGAAGAATACCACGTCGACCACAGAGCGACCTTGAATGCGTTTGCGATCTCCTTCACCTGGCTAATCGGCGGCAAAGCTTCTCATGCTTCCGAGTTCCGAAGCAGAGAATACCACGAACGTCGGACGATGGGAGTTAGGGACGGGACAAGTGAGTTAGTGACGACGGAGCTGGCCCTGAGCTGGGCTCGACCGAGCCAGCTCGCCAGCTGGCTCATGAAGCCCAGTCATCGACGGGCTCGAGCCCCGATGGCCGAGCTCGGCTTGGCCAGTCGGTGTGGCCCGGGCCAAGCGCGCTACAGTAAGGAGCTGACGCGCAGGTTGGCGAGCCAGCCCGCCCGTTTAACATCTCTTGATTTAATTATACGTTGATAATAATTTCAAATGATCATAAAATGCTTTTAAAAGCTTTGAATTCGAGCATGCATATATTTTATAGCAATTCTATAGATTTCAAAGCATAACTTGATTTAAAAAAGAATCATTATTAGGTGGAGGATGAAGAATGATCCTAGATAGTGCGATAGAGTTTGAGTTAGTTATTATAACTGCTAGACTTATTTACTGAGCTAAAAGCTCATTATGTGGATAATTTATATTTTTCAAATAACTAGAACGTTCACCGAGACAGTAAAGCGAAAAAAAATCTAAATACAGTAAAGAGGCATAGACAAAAACCATCGAGGTAGATGATTTTCTATTTGAGTTGGGACCGAGTTTAGTTAGTTTTTGTGTAAATATAAACTCTTTTTGAGCGGTCACGTGAGATGACTTATACCTTTGTAATAGCTTCCGCGTAAATACTCTGAGATGTATATGTTAAATATTCCAATATATAATATATGTAGAAGGTATGAAAATGGATCTTGTTTTCTGTAAATGCTTCTGTTAAATAATAAGAAGATTGAGATATTTTGGAGAAATATTAATTTGGGATATCAGGTTGAAGCATTAAGTTTCATAAATTAAAAACCGATCCATGCATGTCGATTCTTTGATTTCGTTCGAAAGTCTCTTTCCAGTTCGAGAATCCTATAGAGCCCGTCAAAGTCCGATTCTAGGGAAAGATTCGGGTCCTGACAAAACTCATAGTCATAAAATCATACCCAAGTATGCAGAGGTTTCCTTCAACACAATAATCGAGCAACCCGACAAAATTGTCATGTTTTGTCCAGTAAACCATCGAAACCTGAGGATTAAGAAAAATTGTGTAAAACCATAATTCATAACTCAATTGCATGTTAACGAAATCTTGGAGATTTCCACCATTTTTTTTTTAGAGCAAGCATGAAATGTGAATACATCTCAATTTAAATCCAGATCATGATCCATCTCAATTAACAATCAGTCCAACTAGGTCCATTAAACCAATCCAATGAAAGGGAGAGCCACCAAAATCCACACAAACAACGACACTCAAAACCCGAATCAATTTGTTCAGAATACGATTCACAGAGTTTTGGCTCTTCTAGACATCCAAAGATAGTCAGAATAAAACAGGGAAAAATAAAGAAATTAATTACGAATAGAAAGATTGTTAATTAAAAATAAATAAAATTTGGTTGAAGTTTGGACTCGACAAGACCTAATTAAATATCATTTTAATAATTATTTGATCCTACGTTGAATTCCGGACAACCAACGTGGACTCCTAGTTTGTAGCTATAATTAAAATTAAAACTATATATATAAATTTCAAATTAAATATTTTTTATAAAATTAAATTTCAAATTAACAAATGTAATTCAGTCTTATAGTTTGACTATTAAATAGGAAGTATATTTCAACCCAGATGCTCATCAACGCAGCCTATATCCTTGAACTAAGGCACAAATGCAATTGAATTTGACCTCTAAATTAAGTTTCAACTAGGCCACTTTGTATTTAGCTCTCATTTGGATACTCTATAAGTACCCACCAAGAAACCCATGTTTAAATAAAGCATCCAGCACTAATTTTGAATCCAAATTGAGAGGAAGATGAAGATCCTTTGCCCGAAGGTCGCATGCTCTATGCTCGTACTAGCTTTTGTCGTCTTGGTGATAAGCTCAAACGTCGAAGCTAAATGTAGTCCGAGTGGGAGATTAAGAGGACACAAGCCACCGCCGGGTCAGTGCAACACAGATGACGACTCAGATTGTTGCAAGGAAGGCAAGATGTATACAACTTACAAATGTTCTCCTTCGGTGAGGGGGAACACAAAAGCTTATCTCACTCTCAATAGTTTCGAGAAAGGAGAAGACGGAGGGGGTCCGTCTGAATGCGATAACCAGTACCACTCTGATAACAATCCGATCGTCGCACTTTCGACTGGATGGTTTGCCAACATGAGTCGATGTCATCGTAACATCACCATCAACGGCAACGGAAGGAGCGTGGTTGCGATGGTGGTTGACGAATGTGACTCCACCGCGGGATGCGATGCTGACCATGATTACCAACCCCCGTGCCCCAACAACATTGTCGATGCATCCAAGGCCGTTTGGAAGGCGTTGGGCGTTGATGAAGATGATTGGGGTGGCCTAGATATCACCTGGTCAGATGCCTAATTGGTCAAAAGACATAGATTTGCTTTCTGTTTATAATAGCTTGGTCATGTCCTGGTATCCTCATGTTGTGAGTGTGCTATATATAGTAAAGTTCACTAAGTTATGATGAATCATATAAATCTTTTGTTGTGCTTAAACAAAAAAACAAGATTGAATGCAACCGAGATTTCTATAAAAGTGGGACAACATCAGTTTGTTTTGGTTTTTTGGCCAAAAAAACCAAACCAAACCAAAGTCGGGAAGAAACCAATCCAAACCGACAGAATTTTGGGTTCGGCCCAAAACACATATAAAAGCATGATTTTAGATTAAGTCTAATAACCAAAAACATAACTAATGATCAATAATTACTCATCCAGATAAACATCAATTTGAACTGATTATACGAGATTGAAAAGGAGTATCGTCCATTCCTTATTAGATAAGGTTTCTGGATATTAGAACAAACAAACCAAACTTGGAGTTCAGCTCCTTAAAAAATAAAACCAACTCTAACCAAAGAAACCAAAACAGAACAAGACCAGAACAAGACATGGGGACGGTCCCAACCAATAACCCATGAATAAGATAAAGGCTTTAACTCTGAGCAGTTCTATTCCTCCTCCTACAATACATCGTGAAGCCAATTGTAACATAAATAATAATATTAACAACGGTACTACGATAAAATAGACAAGCACAACTTATTCATCAACACGATAAACACACGTTTCAACACAAAACTTAGTAGAGAGAAAACAGTTCCAAATGTTGAAAATGCACACAAATTTTGGACACATTCCATATACAGTGGAGCCGAACAAAATCAGTTGTGAAAAGAAAAACAATTGTTTGATAAATTAACTTCTTAAAACTAATTTATAAATTTTAATTCCGTGACAAAATATAATCATTTAAAAATTTAAAGAATTAAAATAGAAAATAAAATTATTCCATAACCATGTTTTAGATTATTAGAAAATCAAATGGTAAAAATTACAGCGAATTACGGTAACTTTTATAAAACACATTTTTTTATTATCAAACTTTCAATGACAGTGAAAATTATGAAATAAACACTTTTAACTTTTCAAAAACACTAGCAAACCAAGCCTAGAGGTTAAATACTTTAAAAGTCAAAATCAATGTCAACTAGCAAGCTTAAAGTTTTTAGTATAGGTTAAAAAATTTTAATAAGCAAATATCAAATTTGAAAATGGAAGATGAGATCGGAGTTCCGTGCAAGATATCATGGAGAAAACTCATAGTCGCCAACTCATACCCGAGTATATGGAGGTTTCCTTCAACACAATAACAGAGCAACTCGACAAAATTGTCATGTTTTATCCAACAAACCATCGAAACCTGAGGATTAAGAAAAATTGTGTAAAATTATGATTCATAACTTAGTTGCATGTTAATGAAATCTCAAAGATTTCTACCATTTTTTTTTGAGCAAGCATGAAATGTAGATACATCTTAATTTAAATCTAGATGAAGATACAGCTCAATTAATGCAAAATGTTGGTCATATTCCAAAGTTGATATATGAAATGGTTTAATTGGTTATATTATGTTTAAAACCATTATAAATTGGATGCTCAAGTTGAGTTTAGGAATGCATGTATGTTCTACTTGAGAAACCTTGAAATTAGGAATTTGATCAAATTGGATGTTATGCTTGATCTAAATTGTTGGTGTAACGACCCATTTTTCCAGCAAGATATTATCCGCTCTGGGGATTGGGCCGTAGCCCAATATCCTCTCCTCACGGCTTTGTTTGGCAAGGACTTCTGTGATGGTTTGAATTTTTAGAGCTCACATGTAAGAGTGAATTTAGACTATTTAATGTGAATTTGTTTGATAAAATTTATTTATGAAGAAAAAGTATAGGATTAAATATTATTTTGGTAAAAGATTAAAATGGTGAAGTGGAAATTTGTTAAATGGTAAAAAGGTGGGTTGCTACGTGGAAGAGAGAGAGAGATGTTTGGAGAAGAGAGAAATGGTTGAAAAGGTAAAAGAGTGGATAAGTTTGGTTTAAATAAATTAACTTAAAATATTTGTTTTTTTTTTATAGTGAAAGGTGGCATGTTCAGAAGAGAGAGAGAGAATAAATGAAATTTAAAAAAAAAATAATAATAGGTGGCAGCCATTTAATGTTTTCACGATGAAAACTTGGAGAAAAAGAAAAACCTAGAGAGAAGATAGAACGAAAAACCAGAGAGCGGGCGAGAAAGAGAACCGCGAGGGAGAAGAGGAGAAATGAAGGGAAAAACGTGGGTTTTTGCCCTAGCTCGTGAAGAGAAAGTTGTTCGTCTAGGTGAGACGGTTCTTTTGGTCCAAGAATCGATCCAAGAGGTGGAGATTTTCGTAGGCATTGAAGGAGGAATCGACGATTTTGGTAAGTAAATCCAACCTTAGAATAATTAATTTAAGCTTTATTGCATGATTTAAGAGGAGATAACGTTTAATCTTTTGGTTTTGATTAGATTTGATTTTCAAATTCTGATTGGGTTGATATTTTTGGGATTGTGGATTTCATAGAAGTAATTGAGTATTATTTTTAATTGTGAATAGAATTGATGAATTGCTTGATTTAGGTTGAATTGGATTGTATTGTTGAATGAGCTAATGTTGTTGAATTGATTGATATTATAGGATGGGAATGGCTACTGTTTGTGAAAAGAACTGTAATTGATTGTGAAATTAAAATGATGAAACCTATATTGTAGATGATGTAAATTGGATGTTGTGTTTGATGAAAAGCAGATATTGTTTCTGAATATGAATTGAAGGTGTGATGTGAAGTGAATATTGTGGCTGGAAAGGGAGTTAGGCGTGAATGTGCCTTGGATTTTGAAACTATTATTTTTGTTAAACATTGACATAGTTTCCTGTTAAGTTGATTTTTATGATTAAATCATGTGATGATTGTGAAGTATGAATATCATTGGGTTTACATTAAAATTTTAAAGCCTGTTTAAAATGGTTTGTATTGTTTGATTGTGAAAACTTGTCTTCTAACAATTGATTTGTGGATGAATTAGATAAGAATTTTAATTGATTGTTGAAATGGCTTTATAAAATTTTAAAGCATGTTTATTTGAAAAAGAAAGTGGTTGAATTGATTGTGCCTCTTGATATGCACAATATGTATAACTATGAAAGGGAAAAGAGTAAGGGCCTTACGCATAGTCGTCCCCTTTGGGTTGAAAATCCCTAAAAAGCAGGCTCGGGGTACTACAGTCCGGCCGGTGAAAGCCCGAAAATCTGTAGGGATGTTTTATAGTTATACATGTTGGGTTGAACTTGTAGAGTGCATTATTTAACAAATATCACTGATTGTTAAATAATTCATTGGGATTAAAGTAAATGAATTGAGGAAGTGGAAGTGACAATCGATTTTAAGATTTAACTTGCCTTTTGATATGCACAATATGTATAACTATGAAAGGGAAAAGAGTAAGGGCCTTACGCATAGTCGTCCCCTTTGAGTTGAAAATCCCTGAAAAGCAGGCTCGGGGTACTACAGTCCGGCCGGTGAAAGCCCGGAAATCTGTAGGGATGTTTTATAGTTATACATGTTGGGTTGAACTTGTAGAGTGCATTATTTAACAAATATCACTGATTGTTAAATAATTCATTGAAAATTCTTTGATTGATACTTGTAAATGCATAATTTTGGTATCATGGTGCATTGGTTGTAGTATTATGGTGCCTTAGTTTTATTGATTATAATTGATTTCATATAACATGAAACTATATGAAAATAATATGAGTTTAAAAAGGTAAATATGTTACTTGGTTTGAATTGAGAAATTTAATTCTTTATGATAGAGATGGAAGGAAGATGTTGGGTCCTAAATTATGGGATAGAGCCTAAATTAATTATTCTAGGTGTTTGTTTTACTTGCTGAGCGTAAGCTCATTTGTGGATTATCTATATTTTTCAGATATTGGAAACGTTCACCAGAAAGGGAAAAACCAAGGTCAAAGGTAAAGATGTACAACGAGGCATAGGATCGATCCGATTTATTATTTTATTGTCAGAGTTGAAAAGTCACATGTCGTGACTCGTTTTATTTTATTGTTTCCGCTGTATTCCGATGTTTGATGTAAAAATTGTTAGACGAGTATAACATGTCAATAGTTCATTGGCTTGTTTATTTAATACTTCCTATTTTAGGATGCCACGTAGGAATCGTTAGAAGAAAGTCGTTGTGTTGAATGATCATTTTCCCAACTCGGGAATCCTATCCGTCGGGATCCGGTCGGGGGCCGGGTCGGGTCCTGACAACTTCTCAGTCAGTCACCCAATCTGGTATTACTCTCGCCGAAGTACTTTTAACTTCGGAGTTCTTATGGGATCTGTTGTCAATTGTGCTCCAAAACGCATCTTTCTATCTTGGGAGGGTCTCTTTACATATGTTTCATTTCCACATACTTCTCCAAGTGATGTGGGATTGTGGCGACCCCCTTTTTACGACCTGTCACCTTCCAATTTGTCCGCGTGGACGTACCGCCATCCGAGTTCTAGTTCGTGTAGCAATCGTACACATACTTACACATTCGGGTCATCACAATCACCCCCCTCGGGGGCCCAACATTCTCGTTGGCCACATTTCCAATTGGGTACAGGCTCTGATACCATTTGTAACAACCCATTGTCCCAGCAAGATATTGTCCGCTCTAGAAATTGGGTCGTAGCCCAATATCCTCCCCTCATGCCTTTGTTTGGCGAGGACTTCCCAGTCAGTCACCCAACCTGGTACTACTCTCGCCGAAGCACTTTTAACTTCAGAGTTCTTATGAGATTCGTTGCCAATTGTGCTCCAAAACGCGTCTACTATCTTGGGAGGGTCTCTTTACATATGTTTCATTTTCACATACTTCCTCAAGCGATGTGAGATTGTGACGACCCCCCTTTTTACGACCCGTCACCTTCCGGTTCGCCCGCGCAGACGTACCGCCATCCAGATTCCAGTTCGTGCATCCATCGTACACATACTTACACATCCGGGTCATCACAATCACCCCCCCCTCGGGGGCCCAACGTCCTCGTTGGTCACATTTCTGGTTGGGTACAAGCTCTGATACCATTTGTAACGACCTCTTTTCCCAGCAAGATATGGTCCGCTCTAGGGATTGAGCCGTAGCCTAATATCCTCCCCTCACGGCTTTGTTTGGCGAGGACTTTCCATTCGGTCACCCAACCTGGTACTACTCTCGCCGAAACACTTTTAACTTCGGAGTTCTTATGGGATCCGTTGCTAATTGTGCTCTAAAACGCATCTGCTATCTTGGGAGGGTCTTTTTACATATGTTTCATTTCCACATACTTCCCCAAGCGATGTGGGATTGTGACGACCCCTTTTTTATGACCCGTCACCTTCCAATTTGCCCGCGTCGACGTACCGCCATCCGGGTTCCGGTTCGTGCAGCCATCGTACACATACTTACACATCCGGGTCATCACAATGAATCTGGACCACGTCTTCCACTAGCACACATTTCACTCACTCCACTAATCTCACATAAAATTTCGTTTCATTTGAAGCACATTGGGTTATTCATTTTCATCTTTTGTTTGAGATTTCCTTGGTTTAGTCGATTCCAAGGAGCTGCGATCCACTGGAGGTTCTTAAGCTTGTCTTGCAAGCGCGAGCCTAACAAGTGATTAATGGATATCGTTTTTATAAAAATTGAAATATGAATTGTGAAAATAATACATTTTCGATACTTATTGAAATGTTAAAAAGTATTATTTCGAAATGATGTTTTACGTTAAATTGGACATATTGTTTTAAATATCAATTGCATGAGTGTGTTGCGTTATTTTAAACATGCATAACATTGGCTTTATAAATGTTTTAAAGCATGAATTTTATGAAGGAGGAAGTTGGAAGTCTTGGTAACACAGGAATCTAATGGACTAGACTTGTCTCTTCGTGTGCAATGATTATGACTATAAAACTGAGTAGGAGATTAACTTAATGTCCTCCTTGGGTTGAAAGTCCCTAAATCTTGAGAGGGAGCAATGGAAGAGAAGTTCTACAGCCCTACCAGAGAAAGCTCGAAAACTTGTAGGGGCGTGTGATGGTCATATATGATCGGTTTAGAGTGTGAAGCATTTTTTACAATAATAATTGGATGTTAAAATATGCTTTGGTGTTTTCGTGAAAATACAGATTTTAAATCATGCAAATTTATTTATAATTGGATTGGATTTAAATTTAGAGATGTTAAACGAGCGAGCCGAGCCGAGAAAGGCCCTGCTCACTGAGTCAGCAGAGCCTAACAAGTCGAGCCTGCCGAGCTGACCCCAAAAAAATTTCAACCCGAACCGGCTCGCAAGCCACGATTCGAGCTCAGCCGGCTCAACGAGCCTAACGAGCCGAGCTTAATGAGCCGATTTTACATAAATAAAATTATTTTATATTATATATTTAATTAATCTTTTATTTATTAAAACTATAATAAATATTTATTATAGTAATAATAAAATATGATAGATACTTAGTTGTGTAAATAATATAAATCTTTAATTAATACAAATGTAGAGGTTTATGTTGAGGAATTTCATCGCTCCAGGAAGGGGTGATGTATCGCCCGAAAGGGAGCGATGGATCACCCAATGGGCAATTTAAAATTTTACATCGCCCCATCCATGATATGCCCACGGTCCCGATCCATCGAGTACAAGTTAAGGTATGTATTTATTTATTTATTTTATCTATCTAATGGACTTGTGGAATTTGTAGGAAATTGGTTTCTCAAGGCTTGGAAAGAAATTAATGAAGAAGGAATTTGTTTTCCTTTAATTCAAATTATGTAAATAAGCCTTGTATTTAATTTGTATATTTTAGGAAACTTTTGTTTTGTTTAAAACTCGTTAATTGGCAAACTTTAGCCTTTTAGAATGTATGTTTGTAATAGTCTTTAAAAGGGGATACTAAACCAAGGTGAACCAAAGGCTGAACTAAGTGGAACCAAGGCTGAACCGGCTAAACAAAGCATGAACCAGGCTAAACAAAGCATGAACCGGACTGAACCAATGTAAATTAAAGATGAACCAAAGTGCAAGAGAGCTGAAGCGGTCTGGAGACATTCATCAGCGGACCGAACCGCCAGCGTTCTGCTGAGCGCACCAACGGCTCTTTTTCTAGCCGTTGCCCGATGCTTTTCCACAGTGATCTTCTCTTCCTTCTTTGCCGATTCTCTTTGTTATTTAAGCTCCTCTTCCACCTCTGTAAAACGTTGGTTAATCCGTTGAATATTTGGAAATTGCAGAGGAGTTTTTCTTTCTGTTCAGAGCTCTCTCCGCGAGCGACAGAGAGAGCTTTCTCTCAGTGCTTCATCGGCGCGCAGCGCCTAGATGAAGTCACCAGATTGCACCCCGAGCTTGTGGCTGCTATGGGGTGTTCTTAGTTCCTCTCGTCCTCTTCCAAGCAATGGAAGCAAGGAAGAAATTGGCGAACGCCATAGTTCCCGCCGCCGAGAACTCCTTCGTCAGCAACGAAGGAATTCTGTCACCTGAAAATGCCGAGTCGTTTCTGGGTCGGCTTCGGGCCTTCATTTCACTCCTCCATCATTTCTGCATCCTTCTAAGTAGCACCCACCTTCTCAAGTGCTCGGTAACGTTCTCTTCCCTCCTCGCCACTCTCCCTGTTTTTCCTCTGTTTTTCGTCTGTTCAGTGTCTGTTTTAGGGTGTTCACAGAGCACCGATCATGGTTTTTATCTTAAGTCTTCCGCGTGCATATTTTCGCTCCATTTATAAACTCGTAGCCTATCAAGTGGTATCAGAGATTAGTGCTCTTCATGCATTGCATTGTCTCTGTTTTTTTTTGTGAATTTTCTCTCTATTCTGTTCTGCTGAGTGTCTTCTCGGCTTTGCTTTGTTTTCTGTCAGCATGCTTGTCTTATTTAGTTTGATGTTTAGATTTTTTTAGGTTGGTTTTAAGTGTCGAGTCACGTATGAATATCTCTGTTGTGATTTTTCTGTTCTGCTGAGTAATTCTCTGTTTTGCTGTTTCTGTCGTAGCATGTCTTGTGTTTTGTCTCCGCTGTCTGTCGTGTTCTGTCTTGTTTTTTTTTCTGTTGTCTTAGCTGAAGTGAGCATCGTTGAACAAGCATGTTAATGTTCGATTTTGGTTGTTTAGTTCGGTTCTGTTTTCCATCATGTTTTGTTCTGTTCTTTCTGTTTTGCCAAGCGTGAGTTTCAGTTCTATTTTTGCTGAGTATTTCTTACTGCTTTGTGAATGTGTTTTCTTCTTGTGTTTTCTGTTTACGAGTTCCATATTCACCAATGTTGCACCCACAGTAAACCACTTCAAGTCATGTTGCCTGTCTGTTTTGGGTAGAGTCATCGTCAGCATGTTTTAGTTAATTTTCCTTTTTGTGAATGTTTTAACTTGTCTAATGCTCTGTTAAGATTGTTTGGCATGTTAAACAATAGAGCAATTTACATTCGGTTTCAGAATTCTAAATTGAAATTAAAATGATTTTCTTGTTCTGTTTTTTAGTAATTTTTATTTTTATTTAATTTTAAATGTTTCCATGTTGATGTTTAGATTGTTCTAAGTTGTTTAGAAGCACGTTTAGGTGTTTGTTGTTGTTGTTCAAATTGCTAAGAGGTTTAGCATTTGAACCTTGTATTATTTTAGGTTGCTGTTTTTGTATATTTTAGACTCTGTTGTGTATGTGTTTTTCGTAACATTTGTTGTGCAGTTTTTGTACCCATCTCTCAAGGCAAGAGGCCTCCTTAATTGGCAATTTTGGAGTTATCAATTGTTTTGCTTGAAAGGTACTTTCCTGTCTACTTTTAGTTTAGGTTTGTTGGGAGACTCTTCGGAATTGTTGATCGAGAGCAAATTATGTTTAGTGTTTATTTTCTGTTAGGAGACTCTTCGGAATTGTTGACTGAGAGCAAATTCTGTTTAGTGTTTATTTTCTGATGTGTTGGGAGACTCTTCGGAACTGTTGACCAAGTGCAACTTGTGTTTTATGTTTGTCTGTGTCTGAATTTGTTTCTTTGGATTACATTGCTATGGCAATTAGCTGATATGATTTTTCCATCTTAACCTCATGTTACTGGATAGCTAGTATGAATTAACCATGGCCCGTATTGATTTAATTTTCAGAATGTTATCCTTGAAAAGCATGTTCTATTTTTCTTGTTTTGTTTAGATGATTGTCTATAGTTGTTTGTTTCTGTTTTTAGAACCATGATTAGTTGTTTAAGTTTGTGTTGGCAAAAATTAATTTACATGGAGAATGAATTAGAAAATGAGTGCTAAAATTGAATTCTCATGTTAATTTACATTTTGCTGAAATTATTGTGTTGTTTTGGTATTTTCCAAATGTATTTTAGTATGTGATTTGTTTTGTTTAATCTTTTTATATGTCCTATGTTTAGGAGAGATTGATGTGCTAATTTGTTGTTCAAACTGGCATTGTTTTGTTTAGACTTTTCTAGGATGTTTAGATTAAAATTCTGGTTTAGAATTTTCTAGTTTTTGTTCATACTTTGGACTTGTACAATTTTCTGCTTGTAGTGAATTTGGATTTGAAATTTTTACAGCATGTTCATCATATTATGGACTAACCTCTTTTAAAATTTCAGGTTATTTGGAGTTGAATTGTGCTAGTTTCTGTTTAGGATACTTTAGGGTGTTTAGAAATTTTTCTGATTTTTGAGTTTAAATTTCCTGAACTTTGAGCTTGCAGAACTTTCTGCTCATGTTGAATCTGGTTTTGAAAATTTGAAAGCATGTTACTCATATTGTTTGCTAATCCTTGTTAAATTTTTAGAAAAATTGGAGTAGATTTGTGTTAGTTTTTATGTTGAGGAAATTCTGTTGTTTTAAGTGTTTTGTGCACTGTATTGAGTTTTCAATTTCTGTTTTATGTCTTTAAAGCATCTAAAATATTATGTAAATGTTTTACCATGCTTATTTATTTTTAAAATTGTTTAGGATTTTATTTGATGTCTTGAATTGAAATTGAAGTGAAAGCATAAAACTATAACATCTTTAAATGGGATTGTAAAATTCTGTTTCCATCCATGTTTAAGCTGTTGTTTGATGATTGATGCATCTCTTGTATCTATGTTTTGTTTAGTATCCTTGATGTTTAGTTAAATTTGGAATGAAAAGCATGAACTAAATTGCATGTTAAATAGAGCTTGGCAAATTCTATTTCACCATGTTTTGTAATTCTATTTTGAACTCTTGCTTGATTGCATCAAGTTGAGTGTCTTTTATTTTGTTTAGGATTATGTTAACTTGAGGTCCAACCTTTTAACAAGAGCATGTCATATACTATCTTGTTAGTAACTTAGGATTCACTTGTATCGTCGAGTGATCTGTGTTTGTGGCCAAGAGCTTTCCTTTGTGGGTCGTTGGTATTTTCCGAGGTTTACCGCTGGCCATTGGGCCCGACAGATCGTCGTGTGAGGCAGTCGCCTATAAAGGGTGTGGGATAGTGTGACGATTTCCACAAAAATTCTAGAGGGTTGCCTAGACCCAATAGCTTATCATTGATATTAGTTGCAAGTTTATTTTCTTTGATTAACTTGCTTGATTTGTTGTGATGATTGATTAAATGTTTAGGACTTTTAGATTGAGTCTTGTGACTTAGTTGTTGTGCTAATTGTGAATTAAGTCTTTGGTTAATAGCATAAGGTATGCATGACTAATCGTTGATCTAATTAGTGATTGGTACCCAACCAAACCACTTTGTTTGTGTTGTTTGTTTGTTTGACTTTAGAGTCTAGTGTTTGGTCAATTAGTTTAATTGTTGTTGGCCAATGTAAAGGTAAAATCAAAATATATACATATTGTTTTTATCTTTTGAGAATTAGCTTTCTACTCTAATTTTGAGCATTGGCTATGGATGAACCATGGAGTTGGAAAGGTCATTCGGCAACAAGATATGTTCCAATGCCTCCTATTGATTATTTTAGATTGATTGAATATTAGGTTCATTTGATGATTTGAATTGCTTGTGGAAAAACTCCATTTGATAGTTCTTCTTATTATTTAGAATATCTTGATTACATGTTTTGTCTATGCATATCTTGATGGCTAGAACTAGGAAGAAAGAGTTTTTGTTGCAAAATGTTGCCTATTTTTAATTGTTGGATCCTAACTTAAAATTTTAGTGGAAAATTTATTTCTTGAGTTTTGGATTTAAGTTGAACTTATGCTAAGCTTGATTTTAAACTCTTATTCCTTTAGGTGGATTTGAATTGCTTGAAGCCAAGTGTTGTTTTCTTTGAAATGATGATTATCATTTGGTTCAATATTTTCTTGTTGGTTTAGCATGAGAAATGAAATGTTCGATTATGCTTGCATTAAACTTGCTTTTATCTTGAATGCTTGTTTTCTAAATTGTTGAAATGAACAATTTAATCTTGAAATTTATTTGAAACTATTGTGGATGGAAAAAAATGATTTTTCAACTTTAGGATAACTATGTTTTGTGCCTACTATGAATTGTGCTTAAGCTTTTTTCGAAGAATATTTATCCTAAGTGTTATAGCATCTTCCATGATATTCACCATTGGATTTGAGGTCAAATCCTCAAGAACCGGGAGGGGATGATATGCCCACAGTCCCGATCCATCGAGCACAAGTCAAGGTACGTATTTATTTGTTTATTTTATCTATCTAATGAACTTGTAGAATTGTAGGAAATTGGTTTCTCAAGGCTTGGAAAAAAATTAACGAAGAAGGAATTTGTTTTTCTTTAATTCAAATTATGTAAAAAAACATTGTATTTAATTTGTATATTTTAGGAAACTTTAGTTTTGTTTAAAACTCGTTAATTAGCAAACTTTAGCCTTTTAGAATGCATGTTTGTAATAGTCTTTAAAAGAGGATGCTAAACCGAGGTGAACCAAGTGGAACCAAGGTTGAACCGGCTAAACAAAGCATGAACCAGGTTGAACAAAGCATGAACCAAGGTAAATTAAAGATGAACCAAAGTGCAAGAGAGCTGAACCGGTCTGGAGACACTCATCAGCGGATTGAACCGCCAGCGTTCTGCAGAGCGCACCAACGACTCTTTTTCTAGCCGTTGCTCGATGCTTTTCCACAGCGATCTTCTCCTCCCTCTTCACCGATTCTCTTCTGTTATTTAAGCTCCTCTTCCACCTCTGTAAAACGTTGGTTAATCCGTTGAATATTTGAAAATTGCAGAGGAGTTTTTCTTCCTGTTCGGAGCGCTCTCCGCGAGCGACAGAGAGAGCTTTCTCTAGGTGCTTCATCGGCGCGCAGCGCCTAGATGAAGCCACCAGATTGCACCCCGAGCTTTTTGCTGCTAGGGGGTGTTCTTAGTCCCTCTCGTCCTCTTCCAAGCAATGGAAGCAAGGAAGAAATGGGTGAACGTCATAGTCCCCGCCGCCGAGAACTCCTTCGTCGGCAACGAAGGAATTCTGTCACCCAAAAATGCCGAGTCGTTTCTGGGTCGGCTTCGGGCCTTCATTTCACTCCTCCATCATTCTGCATCCTTCTGAGCAGCACCCACCTTCTCAAGCGCTCGGTAACGCTCTCTTCCCTCCTTGCCATTCTTCTTGTTTTTTCTCTAGTTTTTGTCTGTTCAGTTACTGTTTTGGGGTGTTCACATAGCACTGATCATGGTTTTTATCTTAAGTCTTCCACGTGCATATTTTCGCTCCATTTACAGACCCGTAGCCTATCAATCCATATATCCTCCCAGGGGGGGCGATGGATCGCCCCAGAGGGGCAACCAATCGCCCCAGAGGGGCAACCAATCGCCCTTGGCACTGTTGACATGAGAGGGAGGTTTGTCGAACTTCGTAGGTGGTTGTCAAAGCGACCACAAAGAGGGCAGAAGAATACCACGGCGACCACAGAGCGACCTTGAATGTGTTTGTGATCTCCTTCACCTGGCTAATCAGCGGCAAAGCTTCCCATGCTTCCGAGTTCCGAAGCAGAGAATACCACGAACGTCGGACGATGGGAGTCAGGGACGGGACAAGTGAGTTAGTGATGGGCTCGACCGAGCCCGCTGGCTCGTGGAGCCCGGTCATCGACGGGCTTGAGTCCTGATGGCCGAGCTCGGCTCGGCCACTCGGTGTGGCCCATGCCGAGCGCGCTACAGTAAGGAGCGGACAAGCAGGCTGGCGAGCCAGTGCCCCCGTTTAACATCTCTAGATTTAATTATACGTTGATAATAATTTCAAATGATCATAAAATGCTTTTAAAAGCTTTGAATTCGAGCATGCATATATTTTATAGCAATTCCATAGATTTCAAAGCATAACTTGATTTAAATTGATTTAAAAAAAAAATCATTATAAGATTGAGGATGAAGAATGATCCTAGATAGTGCGATAGAGTCTGAGTTAGTTATTCTAACTGCTAGACTTATTTACTGGACTAAAATCTCATTATGTGGATAATTTGTATTTTTCAAATAACGAGAACATTCACCAAGACAGTAAAGCGAAAAAAATCTAAATACGCTAAAGAGGCATAGGCAAAAATCATCGAGGTAGATGATTTTCTATTTGAGTTGGGACAGAGTTTAGTTAGTTTTTGTGTAAATATAAACTCTTTTTGAGCGGTCACGTGGGATGACCTATACCTTTGTAATAGCTTCCGTGTGAATACTCTGAGATGTATATGTTAAATATTCCAATATATAATATATATAAGGTATGAAAATGGATCTTGTTTTCTGTAAATGCTTCTATTAAATGCTTCTATTAAATGATAAGAAGATTGAGATATTTTGGAGAAATCTTAATTTAGGATATCAGGTTGAAGCATTAAGTTCCATAAATTAAAAATCGATCCATGCATGTCGATTCTTTGATTTCGTTCGAAAGTCTCTTCCCAGTTCAAAAGTCTCTTCCCAGTTCGAGAATCCTATAGAGCCTGTCAAAGTCCGATTCTGGGGAAAGATTCGGATCCTTACAAAACTCAGTCGCAAACTCATACCCAAGTATACAGAGGTTTCCTTCAACACAATAACCGAGCAACTTGACAAAATTGTCATGTTTTGTCGAGTAAAGCATCGAAACCTGAGGATTAAGAAAAATTGTGTAAAATCATGATTTATAACTTAATTGCATGTTAATGAAATCTCAAAGATTTCTACCATTTTTTTTTTTTTTGGAGCAAGCATGAAATGTGAATACATCTCAATTTAAATCCAGATGAAGATCCATCTCAATTAACAATCAGTCCAACTAGGTCCATTAAACCAACCCAATGAAAGGGAGAGCCACCAAAATCCACACAAACACCGACACTCAAAACCCGAATCAATTTGTTCAGAATACGATTCACACAGTTTTGACTCTTCTAGACATTCAAAGATAGCCAGAATAAAACTGGGAAAAATAAATAAATAAATAAATAAATAAATAAATAAATAAATAAATAAATAAATAAATAAATAAATAAATAAATAAATAAATAAATAAATAAATAAATAAATAAATAAATAAATAAATAAATAAATAAATAAATAAATAAATAAATAAATAAATAAATAAATAAATAAATAAATAAATAAATAAATAAATAAATAAATAAATAAATAAATAAATAAATAAATAAATAAATAAATAAATAAATAAATAAATAAATAAATAAATAAATAAATAAATAAATAAATAAATAAATAAATAAATAAATAAATAAATAAATAAATAAATAAATAAATAAATAAATAAATAAATAAATAAATAAATAAATAAATAAATAAATAAATAAATAAATAAATAAATAAATAAATAAATAAATAAATAAATAAATAAATAAATAAATAAATAAATAAATAAATAAATAAATAAATAAATAAATAAATAAATAAATAAATAAATAAATAAATAAATAAATAAATAAATTTGGTTCAAGACCTAATTAATTATCATTTTATAATTATTTGATCCTACGTTGAATTCCGGACAACCACCGTGGACTCCTAGTTTGTAGCTATAATTAAAATTAAAACTATATATATATATATTTCTAATTAAATATTTTTATAAAATTTAATTTCAAATTAACAAATGTAATTCAGTACTACAGTTTGACTATTAAATAGGAAGTATATTTCAACCCAGATTTTCATCAACGCAGCCTATATCCTTGAACTAAGGCACAAATGCAATTGAATTTGACCTCTAAATTAAGTTTCAACTAGGCCAATTTTGTATTTAGTTCTCATTTGGATGCTCTATAAATACCCACCAAGAAACCCATGTTTAAATCAAGCACCTAGCACCAATTTTGAATCCAAATTGAGAGGAAGATGAAGATCCTTTGCTCGAAGGTCGCATACTCTCTGCTCGTACTAGCTTTTGTCGTCTCGGCGATAAGCTCAAAAGTCGAAGCTAAATGTAGTCCGAGCGGGAGATTAAGAGGACACAAGCCACCCCCGGGGCAGTGCAACACAGACGACCACTCGGATTGTTGCAAGGAAGGCAAGATGTACACAACTTACAAATGTTCTCCTTCGGTGAGTGGGAACACAAAAGCTTATCTCACTCTCAATAGCTTTGAGAAAGGCGAAGATGGAGGGGGTCCGTCTGAATGCGATAACCAGTACCACTCTGATAACAATCCGATCGTCGCACTTTCGACCGGATGGTTTGCCAACATGAGTCGATGTCATCGTAACATCACCATCAACGGCAACGGAAGGAGCGTGGTTGCGATGGTGGTTGACGAATGTGACTCCACCGCGGGATGCGATGCCGACCATGATTACCAACCCCCGTGCCCCAACAACATTGTCGATGCATCCAAGGCCGTTTGGAAGGCGTTGGGCGTTGATGAAGACGATTGGGGTGGCCTAGATATCACCTGGTCAGACGCCTAATTGGTCAAAAAACATCGATTTGCTTTGTGTTTGCAATAGCTTGGTCATGTCCCTGTATCCTCATGTTGTAAGCGTCCTATATATAGTAAAGTTCACTAAGTTATGATGAATCTTATAAATCTTCTCTTGTGCTTAACAGAAAAAACGAGATTGAATGCAATCAAAATTTTTATAAAAGTGGGACGCCATCAGTTTGTTTTCAGTCCAACTAGGTCCATCAAACCAACCCAATCAAAGGGAGAATCACAAAATCCCAAACAAACACACCAACACTCAAAACCCGAATCAATTTGTTCAGAATATGATGCACAAAGTTTTGGCTCTTCCAGACATCCAAAGATAACCAGAGTTAATAGCGAAAATAAAGAAACAGAAAACGGAGTCGCTAGTGTGGTGAAAATGGAAGTACATAATTCAGAAAGATTCAATTAACAAAAAACAAATGAAAGATTGATGAACCAAAACCTAACTCAGATCGAAAGCTGAAAAAACAAGAAATTACAGCTCTTTGTTAGTATCTCTTGGTTTATTTCGACAGAGAAGATCAGAAGCGATTTCTGTTATTCTGGGATGCTGTTCCGCGTTCGAATTCAAAGCAAACGATGAGGCGAAGGAGGAATGATAGATTCAAAAATGGGATCCGTCCATCCTACGAACCCGGTTTGGTTCTTTATTTATTTTTTTTGTTTAAACTCGATTTTGTCTGGTTTAAACTAATTTTGAGCCAATTTTGACCAGTTTAATTCTATAATTTGTAATTTTTGATATAAAATTAAAAAAATTATATAAATATTATAAATTCAGTTTAGTTCGGTTTTGATCGATTTTTGAACAGAGGATTCAAGAATCGAATTGAAAATCTCACTTTGTTTCGGTTCATTTTCGAAATTCATTTTTTTAAAATTGAAACTGAATCGAACCGAGATTTTAAATTCAATTTGGGTCGGTTTTCTTTTTTAACCAAACCAATTTTCAACCCGACAAACTCATTGATCAGCTTGGACTCAAGGTCGGCCCAAAGCTGGTCCAATAGCCAATCTAACGGACTAAATAATATGAAATAATTATGTACAACTATAAAAAATAGCAATGAGATGAAGGAATCTACAATCATCACCTATCCACTATCTTCTACTCACTTCTCCTATTGCATTATTTTCAAACCTAGAATCTCGGTTAGTCGAAGCGAGCCTAAAAAATCTGAGAAAACCCAATTCTAATTCTAGTTTTATATGTATATTTTGTTGGAATTTAGGTTCCCTCGCACGGCAAAATTACTGGTGTTTGTAACACCCGTACATGCACAACTTAAATATTATGAAAAATAATTTTTCACAATAATAATAGGATCACCATTTATGATATACGAATAATTATATACAATAAAACAAATAAGTTAAATTGAAAGAAATTACCTTTTTAGAAAACTTCCTTAATATCGAAAAGTCTTCGAACTTTTTTGTCAATCATTCTCACCTCGAATAAGCACGTATGAGCGTGATGAATACAAAAGGATCACACACAATTTGTGATAGATCGTATTCTTAACACCTGAGATGATCTATTTGGATATAAAGAACGATTTTGCAAACCAACACGGAAATGCTCTTAAAATGATACTATATTTTTCACCCCGACAACTCATTGATCAGCTTGGACTCAAGGTCGGCCCAAAGCTGGTCCAATAGCCAATCCGAGTGATACTATATTTGTCACAAAGTTCACTTCAAATTAAGCCCAAAAGTCTTATTTATGAGATAAAGAAGTATCATTGAAACATGTCAAATGTTCTCAGAAGTTATGACATCGTACAATGTTTCTGAATCAAGGACAGTATTTGGGTGGTCCGAGGTGAGACCCGTTACAGCTCTCCATAAAATCTGCCAAAAAAAGATGCCCAACATGCCGAACCTCGACCGCATTCGTAAAAAAAAAAAAAAAAAAAACAGGGCCACAACTGGTTGTTGACCCTTTATTAAGATTGTTTCTAACGTATGGATTATGATCTCGCTTTATAACATGACAGTCACGTGTCATTTACATAATTGTGTAAGTTGTGAGAATAAATTTCGTAAGAACAAAAATGATCATGGATCTAGCCTAAAAAACATGTTCTGAGATAATACCTAAAAATAAATATGTGTGGAGCTCGTTCTAAAAAGAAAAATATCTCATTGATATGAGCACAAATTTCATGCACATAATCTATTATTTAATTATTTAATATTAAATATAATTAATTTATTTGATAAATGACACGAGCAACACATACTTAATGTGAAATTAAGCCTAACATTACCAGTTGTTTTTTAGGTTTCACCAGGCTTTAATTTCAACCAAAAAGTGTGGTACCAAATCCTAAGTTTTTTTTTAGGTTGGACCATGCTTTAATTTCAACCAAAAAGTGAGGTACCAAACCCTAAGGGTGATCAATAAATCTTTGATCTATTCCATGCCAAACTTAAATGCAATACGAGAATTGAATGAAATTATTGTCAAGAAACTATATAATCTAATGTAATAAAAATTCAAGTGTAGACATAAGATTGTTAAATTTCAAAGTAAATAAACGGTTAAATTAACTCTAACTAAACATATAAAACTTTCAATATTGTTAGTAATTTACCATTTTAATTGGAGCTAGAAACACGAGTTTGAATATTTGTCTTAATATACCTCATTTGAAAAATAAATATGCAGGAATGCATGTCAAAAAGCATATAAATAATTCAACTACCCTTAGCTCAAAAACTTAAATTTTTTATATTGTAGACTACCAAGTACTCTTAATACAATATCGTCAACTCAACTATGGGTCGGTGTTTGAACGAATTTGTTGTTGAGGTTAGCCCAAAATGCGTTGTATTAGGTATGAAGTGAACTCTTCTTATAGACCATTCATTTTGTACTCTCACATTCGATGCAAAATTGTGCACCTCCAATTATATGAGCTGAACTCTCACAATCAACAGAATCTCGAGTTGTCTTAGGTTTCATAAGGCGGCGGGCTGCAACATATATCATCAATAATTTATCACAATATCAATTGAGGAAACACAAAGCTCCCAACAAACATCATAATTATATATTTTTTTATAATACATTTTATTTTCTTCAACTTCAAGCTTCCAAAGTGTTCAAACAAAGAGAGTTTTACCATCTTAATTATGTGAAAATAATGGAGAGAGATTGGAGGAAATGTATGTTTGGTTTGGCTACAGGAATAAAAATGGAAGACGCAATTCTCTTCTTCTCGGTTTAATGTGCATTATTTGTGAGCCTATATGGAATTTTTTTAAAACATCCTCTAAAGTATCAAACCTAAAAAGGTAAACCTCAAACTATCCAAAAGTTAAACAACCAAACCCTGTCGGGCTCTCGAAAAATGAAAACGTGGGACAGTTTTCATTTTTCGCCTAAAACGAGGGGCTGATTTAATTTACTAGGCCCCCGTTTTGTTCACGTAGGAAACGTGGGGGTTGATGTGGGTGGGTGGAGACCGCCTCTTAAACGTGCGGTGCACGTGCCCGAGATCGGGTCCTCCGTTTCTGCAAAACGGGGGGCCGTGTTAAGGAGACGTCCCCCCATTTTACAACTGTTATTAACACGCGGGCCGTTTTTACGGAACTGGTCCCCCGTTTTACAATTGTTTTTAATAAGGGGGCCATTTTTACGGAGACAGTCCCCCATTTTACAATTGGCCCTAATTTTAAAATGGGGGACCGATTTCAAGAAACGACCCCTATTTTAAAATTAGGGCTTAAAGCGGGGGATCGATTTCCAAATAGGGGGACTAATTCTCGACTGTACATAAGAAATTGCCCCCCCGCCCCTAAAACTTCAGAAACTCTCTTGCCCACCCGATTTTTCAACCCTAAAATTTGATCATTTCATGCCAAAATCAGACCATTTTGCGTTGATTTCTCTATCTCTAATTAGTTTCGACTAATATTATCCACAAATCCGAGAAAACCGAGCCCTAAATCGATCAAAATCCCAAAATCTGAGCCCTTTTTGAAAAAAATTACCAAATTTCACAAAAAATGGCCCCCCCAAAATTGTCTTCAAACGAGAGGTTGCCCTTTCACAAATAGGTCCATCACAAGGTGTGTCGACCGAACGGGGTACAGGTATTCGTCAATCGACGTCAAAAGGTGGTTTGACCGAACGTGGTATGGGTATTCGCCCATCGACGGCTCAAGGTGGCCCGACCAACCAGGTACCCACGTAAGCGACGCGAGCGACAATGGGATATTTGTCGAATGAATTTTGAAACCAATTGTGTCAAGAGCAGTTTGAGCTGGGTATGTCGATCGATGATTTATAGGAAGACTGTAATTTTAAAGGTCGAGAGTCGTTGGAGATCTGGAAGATGTTTGACATAATTGCCTGGCATGAAGTGTATGGAATGAAGGACGATAGATGTGACAAAATTGTTCGCTTATTTTTGTGAACTTGAATGCTACTGGGAGGTCTGGGACGCTGAAGACGTACGTAATTGGTACAAAGATGGTTATCACTCCAGACGCAATTAATGAAATGATCAGGTTTTCTACAAGAGGGATGGACGTGGATAGATACTGCCACATCCATCAAGACTGTGACTTTTTCAGATCGGCATAGGGACTCGAGTTCCTTAGGACAATTCACCACAATTCTAACATCATCGGGTTCGTGAAGCCAAGATCGAAGAACTTGAACCTCAAAGCTCCGGTTATTCACAATATGATAACTCATACCATTTTATCTCGTGATGAACATAAAGATCTGGTGAGCTGTATGAATCTGTAAGTGATAGAGAAACTATACAGCGACAGGAGGTTCGACCTTGGGTACTTGATTTTAGGTCACATGCTTGAGATAAGTTAGACATCCAACAAGAATTTGGCGTATGACACATTAATTCAGCTACCGTCAGGAGAGTCGAGGAGAGCACTGAGATCCACCGATGTATTTGACTATGATGGGCCTAGTCGAAGTCGACGGGATTTTGGTGTTTAAGTCCGATCAGGGGGCCTCCACATCAGCAGATGATGTTCTTATGGAGGACGCCATGGCGGCGTCATTGTTCCCCCAGAAGGCCCCCCAGGAGGCTACTAGGTGGGAGAGGATGAACCAGAGTAGGGGTGGGCACGGGCCGGTTCGGTCCGGTCCCGAGCCTGGACCGAACCGGCCTGAACGGTTTCGGGATTTTTAATCTCGAAACCTGGACTGGACCGAAAATTTCGGTCCAGTCCCGGTTCGGTCCCGGTTCTGCCCAAACTTTTTTTTTTTTTTTCTAAAAAAAAAATTAGCTCATTTCGCTTAACAGATCTCTTTAGCAGTAAAGAAAAAAGCGTTAGAACTCAAGGGCTTCCAACTTTGCTCCTTTTCAGACCCAGTAATTGATAAACTTTCACTGAACTTTCAGCATTGACCTCCGCATTCTGCAACATCCATCTCTAAACAGCATGGAAAATTAAAAATAGACCAATTTCATGTCCAGACATTTAAGGATCTGTTTCCAGTTTTGTTTTACGTTTGAATCGAACGAAAAACAGAGGGGAAAACATTTGAATCTACTACATTTCAGTTCGTATCTTGATCTATAAAGAGCAAAGCAACCAGTAAACTCAAAAAAATGTTGAATTTGATAACAAACAACCCAGACCTAGTTTGCAATCACTAAACTTGCAGTCAAGCAGATGGATTTCAGAAAGGACAATACTTTCATATTTAAAATAGCACAACACACATCAAATCTTGGAGACTGTTGGCGAGAAAAGGGTATCCGTTTCTTCGGCCAAGACGAAGCGCATAGAGAAGATATCAAGACGGAGAGATTAGGGATATGTCTTCCCTCGCGAGCTTCTTTGCTCCACCCTCGCCATCGCCCTCGCCCTCAAAGAGAGATTCAAGTCTCTCATCTTTCCCTGTGTGTCGAAAGAGAGAGACAGAAAGAGGTTGTAGTGCATCCCCACCATCATCTGGTGTTAGGGTCAGAGGTCGGGACTCGGGACTTCGCGTTCGCCTGGTGTTCGCGTTGGGATACTGGCCACTGGGATAGCATAGCACAACAACAGCAAGACGCAAGTGAGCAGCAGAGATCGGGCGAATTTTTATTAAATTCGGTCCTTTGGTCCGGTCCCGGTTCTTCGGGAAATCTGGCTGTGGACCGAGGACCGGACCGCGGTCCATCATCCATGGACCAAAACCGGACCAAAACCGCCGGTCCGGTGCGGTCCGCGGTCCGGTTCTGCCCACCCCTAAACCAGAGGTTGGCCATGATGGAACCGAATATGGAGGAGAGGTGGGATAGGATGGACCAGAGGATGGAGTTCCTCGCGAATATAATTGATTAGGTCAGGTTGTCACAGATAGAGCTGAGTGTCAACGTCTCGCGTTGGATTGCTAGCACTGACGATGATGTCCCACCACCATAGTGTAGTTTATGTTTTGTTTTTCATTTTATGTATTGTACTTTCTGTTTGTAACTTTAGGTTTTGTTTGTAACCACACTTTCTGTATGGTTGTACTTTACTAAACACTTTTACTAGATGGTTGGACATAATAATTATCTAGATCTGGCTGTTGGGTATATAATTATGATTTGAATATGCATGAATTATTTAAAGATAGCGATGGAGGAGTCATAAAACAAATAAAACTTTGCATATTTTTTAATTTAAAATAGACGTAAAACAATAAATCGTACAAGTGTTATAAAGTCACTAAAATTTTCAGATTATCTTTCCAGGATGTGGTAAACATGTGAAAAAAGTTTTAAGTAAATCCAATAGCGTTTGCTATTTTTTTAAATATCTCTCGTTCATTCTTCATTTTATAATAAATCCATATGTTACACATTATACTAATAATAAATTAACCATTAAAATAAATTCATATATTACACATTTCACATTGGGTATAAATTAAATATTAAAATAAATTCATAAATTACATCCCGAGCATTCATTAATTTCTATCGGGGCTGCGTGATGAAGAATCTTGCTTATACTATAGTAAAAAAAAATGTCAGTGCCTTTATGAGTGAAACGTGTTGAAATTTATGTAACCCATAAATGTGTCTTGGGAAGCAGAACCAGAAGCAGTGCCCGAAGAAGATTTCATGGTAGGACAAATGCAACTATTATGCCTCTACTGCCGACATGTACAACACGACATCGTTGAGTTCTACCTACAAATTGTCAAATTTGGCGGCTCATCGACATCTCACACTCTTGTATTCTTCGGCCTATCTGGTTGGCCTTGTCTTATGGGCAAAAGTATTGGGGCCACATCTCCGATGGGCGACCACATTTGTTGGTTGCTAAGGGGCAAAATATAGTTTGAGTACATCTGCATGTAAGTTGTCCAGTGGTAGTATGGAGGCACGCAATTTTCCGGCGCTACTCTCATGAAATGCATGCACAAAATGGAATGAACACACGAGATTCCAATAAACACTCAGCTGTTACAGTTGCACACTAATAACTCTTAAATTAGAGTTATTTTATACTACTTTTAATTGATATAACTTGTATGATTTGAGTGAATGTAAAAAGAAATTAGTATAATTTATTGAAATTGCTGCAGATACTGCATTATCAAGAGATTGATTGAATTTAAAGTATTTCATGCATATTCTCTAATAAAAGCAGATTTTTATCACTAATTCAAATTTTGTATTATCTTATTTGAATGCAGATTTATTAGCGGAAAAATACAAAAGAAATATCGGTGCTTTAATAGGGAAGCAAATTAAAAGAGATGAAGAATATGAAAATCTCGAAGAGAGAGAAAATAAATAAATAAAGAAGATTATTTTTACCAGAAATAAAGGACAGAAATCAAGGAAGAGAAGAAAAACAAGAAAAAAGAAAAAAATGGGATTTGGCTGCCAAAAATTACGAAGGAAGAGAGAGAACTAAAAGAGAGAGATATGGAAAAAGAGATACAACACACTATGCACGCAAAACAAGGCAGGGTGGAGAGAAAGAAATTGTAGAGAAGGAATGAGAGAAAAGCTTGGCTGCTACAGAGGGCTGCTAGAACAATATTTCTTCTTCTCCCTCTTATTTATTTTTCTTGGGATGATTATTATTTTTGATTTTATTATTATGATTTTAGGCTAGTTTCTTTTATCTTGGTTAGAAGAGAAAGTACTCATTATATATTTTTATTATGATCTATGAATGTTACGTATTTTTCACTGAACAATTTCTCATGATTTTGATTGTGTAAATTGAATTGTGTCGATAGGCAAATTTGATGTCACATATTCCTATTGTATCGATAGGTAGATAGGAATTGTAAGATGCATGAGTAATTAAATAAATTAAATTTGTTGCAAAGTCGCTAACATTAATTTATTTGGTGTTAAGAATAGGATTACAATGAAATTCATATTAAGTTTTTGCCTTTTCAAAGTCGAAAAGAAAAATCTGAAACGGATTCATCTAAGCAATTCGATAGAACTTTAGAATTGTTATAAATTATTGTTGTTCTGTGATAAATGTTGTAGCATCTTTGTAGCTTCAGTAGTAAAATGCATGTAATAAGGAAATCAACCCTAGCCAAAGCTTCCATCATCTCAACCTTTTCGAGTTATTTCGCTTCCAATTAATTTCATTGTTACTTAGAATCCGCATTTTATTTTCATTTTACTCTTATCCCAATATTTTTACATAAGTTTTATAGCAATTTAATTTGATTAAAAATATCCTTGTAGGATCGATTTTTATTTACTCTATTCTTTGTTAGCGACATGTGCACTTGCGTTAGGGTGTAGAAAATCACTAACACATACAACGGCATTCATGTCAACAACATATTGTTCGTTGCCGTTGCTGACCTCAAATTGTCCAGCTCCCACAAACATATGGCTCCAATTTCGAGCCGCATGTTTTATCTTCCAAGCTTCTTTTTAATTTGTGGACACAAAAGCTTCATTGAAGAGGCAAACTTCTCATATTTTTAACAATATGAGTCATCAAGCACTTTCGGATCATCTCGAACATGGTCAAGATCGGTTTGTCCCTGACCGGCAATAGAACTGCATTGAATGACTGACATAAATTATTCAAGCCCATTTCGCACTTGGGAATCGAGGAAAATGCATGACTACCCCAATAGCTAGGCTCTGTTCGTCGAAGCCATGCGTGGGCATCCAGGTTAATCTAATGTAATTTCCACATTTCTATCTTGAAATGATAACTCGTGGTTGCCCTGACTGCATTCCACATTACATCTTTGTATGCCCTACCCCGAAATTAGTTTTTGAAGTTTGCGCACATATGTCGGAGGTAGTAGTGGTGTTCGGTTAAATCCAATTCATCCTTCACAGTAGGCATCAAACCCTGATATTAGAAAGAAAAACAAAGTCAACATAAAACAATATAACAACCACAACTACTTAATATTTGTGTTGGGAGAATATTAAAATTGGTGAGAGCAATAATAATAATACCATCGCTGTAAAACGTGGAGAGTACTGATCAGAATAATTCTCAAGAAAGACTGTACTGAACAATCTCCTAGACAAAATTACCTTTCTATGTAAGTTCCCAAGAAAGGTTGGAGGTCACAAACTGGTCTCGATCCATGTCTAAAATTTCTCAAAATCCCAGACCGGACTAAAACTTTAATTTAATAGCCATTTAGGGCTCGGCTGAAGGGGGAAGAAGGTTCAGAGTTCTTATTTTACAAATCTCTAACCTTCAATTTCTTTCTCCCCTCTTGGGTCCTGAGTCCCGTCGTCCGTCGCTCGTCGCCCATCAGCCTCCTCAGCACTTAGCCCGTGCTCTTTGGCCTCTGTTGCTTGCCTCGCTCATCAGATCTTAGCTCTGCACTACCTCATGCACGTGCAGGAGTCCTCGATAAAAGCAGAGAGATTGAGGTCTTTCTGCAAAAATAGAAAAACAAAAAAGTTAAGACATGTAGAGAGCAATTAAGGGAAAATAACGCCTTCAATTTAAGAAACTTGTTTGCGAGAAAAAGAAGAAGAGATTGAGAGAGGCAGGAGGGATCTTGTCGACGATGAAGGAAGTTGAAGCTGGAGCAATAGCAAGGGAAGCCATGAGTCTAATGAGATCAGAGATGAAGAAATCGACTACTGAAATGGAAGTTGGGCTTAAACTGGTAGGCGGCTGAGAGAAAGGCGGGACAGGGACCGACTGGTGGGCTTAAATGGAAGTTGGAATTTGGTGGGAGAAATTGGGACCGGACCAAAAATTTTGGTCTGGTTCTGGGATTTGGGAAAAAAATCCCAAATCCTTCTATCCGGTTCGATTCTGGCTCGGAACCAAACCGAATCAGACCATGCCCACACATAGGAAATAGCCATACACATGTACAGTCTTTCGAATACGTATGCCTGATTCAGGCCAGAGCCCACCAAGTAACCATGTATTTTCAATGTGCTACCCAGATTTGATCTAAGTATTTCTACTGCGTACGAATGCAGTACCTTGAATTGTTCGTCGCCCCTCCCGTCATTTAGTTTTCGAGCTTTGCTTCTTGCTCACGGTCTCGATAATGGAAGTGATTTCCCACGTAGGTTGACCTTTGAACCTATCCAAATTATTATTTGCCACATTTTTTGTAGTAGCGTGTCGATTCTCTATTTTTCTTGCACAGTTGTGAGAATCGATGAAACTTTTTATTTGAAATGTAAGCTCGTTTTGCATCTTCGAAGTATGCAATCTCCAATTACATCTGTCTTCACAGACTGCCGTCAGTCATCGAGATTCGCTTTTAGTGAATTTGATCCAATAACTATTTTGCAGTACATAATCTACTATTTCATCTCTAGTTTCACATAATGAACTATATTTTCTCTAAAAAAATAACCTATCGAAATTTCTTCTAATATCGGTATTGATAGGATTTCGGCCTGCAAATGGGGTTAGTATGCGCATGAGGAATACTTAAGACAAGATGTAACGACCCCGTTTCCCAGCAAGATATTGTCCGCTCTGGAGATTGGGCCGCAGCCTAATATCCTCCCCTCATGGCTTTGTTTGGCGAGAACTTCCCGGAAGGTCACCCAACCTGGGATTGCTCTTGCCAAAGCACTTTTAACTTCGGAGTTCTTATGGGATCCGTTACCAATCGTGCTCCAAAACGCGTCTTGCTATGTTGGAAGGGTCTCTTTACATATGTTTCATTTCCACATACTTCCCCAAGCGATGTGGGATTGTGACGATCCCCTTTTTACGACCTGTCACCTTCCGGTTCGCCTGCGCAGACGTACCGCCATCCGAGTTCCGGTTCGTGCAGCCATCATACCCATACGTGCATATTCGGGCATCACAATCACCCCCCCTCGGGGGCCCAACGTCCTCGTTGACCACATTTCCGGTTGGGTACAGGCTCTGATACCATTTGTAACGACCCCTTAACCCAGCAAGATATTGTCCGCTCTGGGGATTGGGCCGTACCCCAATATCCTCCCATCACGACTTTGTTTGGCAAGAACTTCCCGGAAGGTCACCCAACCTGGGATTGCTCTTGCCGAAGCACTTTTAACTTCGGAGTTCCTATGGGATCCGTTGCCAATCGTGCTCCAAAACGCGTCTTGCTATGTTGGAAGGGTCTCTTTACATATGTTTCGTTTTCCACATACTTCCCCAAGCGATTGTGAGATTGTGACGACCCCCCTTTTTACGACCTGTCACCTTCCGGAAGGTCACCCAACCTGGGATTTCTCTTGCCCAAGCACTTTTAACTTCAGAGTTCTTATGGGATCCATTGCCAATCGTGCTCCAAAACGCGTCTTGCTATGTTGGAAGGGTCTCTTTACATATGTTTCTTTTCCACATACTTCCCCAAGCGATGTGAGATTGTGACGACCCCCTTTTTACGACCTGTCACCTTCCGGTTCGCCTGCGCAGACGTATCGCCATCTGGATTCCGATTCGTGCAGCCATCGTACCCATACGTGCATATTCGGGTCATCACACAAGACATGATCGGTGCTCGGTGAACACCCAAGAAACAGATGCCTAAAATCAACAAAAAACAGAGAACTAAACCAAAAATGGAAAATGCATTCGGTGATGTGGGTGAGTGAACAAACCAGCTTCTTTGCCACAGAGAAGGCCGATAAGGTGAAGAAAATGGAGGTGGAGGTGAATGGCCCTCAGCTGGCCTAAGAGCTACGATTGAAGCTCTCGACAAACACTCCTTCGGGAAGGAATGACAGCACTCGGGAACGAAGGTTTCGCCGCCCTCTGGCGACTGAGTATTCCTCTGAGCAACCTTGAGCTCGAAGAAAACTTGGCGAAGCCATCAGGTGCTGGGCGCCAGCGACTGCCGAGAGAGAAGCTCTCTCTTCACGGAGGAACTCCGACAGACACGAAAGAGAACTCTTTCTGGTTTCCAAAAAATTCGTAACAATGACTAAACGTTTACAATGGTGGAAAAAGAGCTAAATAAAGAGAAGAACGGAGAAGGAGAAGAGGAGGAGCGATTCTAGAAATTTGTCGGCAACTGCTAGAAATGTAGCCGTTGGCAGCGAAGCAGAATGCTGGTGGTTCGAACCGATTCGCTGGTAGCGCACTACAGCCGGTTCATTTCCTTTGCATTTGGTTCAGCTTGGTTCAGCCTTTGGTTTGGCCAGTTCAGCTTGGTTCTCCTTTGGTTTGGCCGGTTCAGCCTTGGTTCCTCTTTTGGTTTGGCATCCTTTGAAGACTATTACAAAACTATACATTCTAAAAGGCTAAAGTTTGCCAATTAAAGAGTTTTAAACAAAACGAAAGTTTCCTAAAATTTAAACAAAGAAAACTTAAAACATGAATTGTCTAAGGGAAGACAAATTCCCCCTTTAAATCAATGGGTTGTCACCTACAAAATTAGCAAACAAATTAGGCCATAAAGATTGATAGAAGACATACCTTGACTTGAGATTGGGTCACGGACCCCGGGGCACATCAGGTATGCTTTCCACCTCGTATCATTCGAGTCGATTGGTGTTTGAAGCTTATCGTCTAAAGTTTTCGAGATCGAATAGACCTATATTTCTTCGTTACCTTCTGTGTGATCGAATGCTCGAAGATCACCGTATATGGGCGTGACATCTACATACCAGTCCATATTGGCATCACATGTTGTCGTCTCGTCTAAATCAACCGATATACTTGAATCGGAATCCATCAATGTCGCTAATACAGAGAAAATACGAGGAAGCAAGAAAATAATGTAGAAGTTTTAGAGTTTTCGAAAGTCAGTGGTAAAGAATGGAGGGCCGACTCCTTATATAATTTCTGAAATCGGTCCCACGTTTTAGAAAACAGCCCTTGGTTATTAATAAATATTGACAAAAATGGGGGGCCGTTCTGGGAAGCGGTCCCCCATTTTCTCCATTACTTTTGGCCCGTGACTGAAGTCACAGATAATAACAGAAAACGGGGGCCTTATTTGGTCACGGGCCAACAATAATAAATAAAATGGGGGGTCGATTTGGGAAAATAGCCCCTCGTTTTATCCATTACTATTGGCCCGTGCTAAAGTCAAGGGCAATAACAAAAAATGGGGGCCCGATTTGGGAAAATAGCCCCCGTTTTATCCATTACTGTAGATTTGTGATTGAAGTCACGAGCAATAACAGAAAACAGGGCCCCGATTTGAGAAAACATCCCCCCGTTTTATCCATTATTGTTGGCCCGTGACTGAAGTCACGGACAATAACAAAAAATGGGGGCCCGATTATGAAAACAGACCCTTGTTTTAAAGGCACGTGCACCGCACATTTAAGGGCTCCACCCCCAACATCAACCCTCCATTTCCTACGTGGACAAAATGGGGATCCGATAAATTAAATCGGACCCTCATTTTAGGCTAAAAATGAAAATGTCCCCCTGGTTTTCAAAAATCGAGGGCCCAACAGAGTTTGATAGAGTTGTTTAACGGGCAGACTGGCGAGCTAGCCCTCTCGCTCGGCTCGCCACTATAGCGAGCCAAGTCTGGCCCAGTCCCATGAGGAAGGCCAAGTCAAGCCCAAGGGCTGGGTTCACGAGCCAGGTAGTCCCCAAACGAGTTGACTCGACGGGCCAGACTCGCTAGCCAGCCTGCTTGTCGCCCAAACCCTAAACGCTTTCTTTGCAAAAATCGAACCGAGAATCAACTAACCTCAAAAACTTTCTTCACTAGAAAGGTAAAGCACACCGAGACGAACACTTTGATACCAAAATTGCGCCAGTCATAGGTCAGCTACCAACCTATTTCTCTTTCTCTCTGCTCGGGTCTCTCTCTTCACTGCTGCGGCGCACCAGAATAGGAAAAGGGTCTTCAACCCTTCTCTTCTTCTTTCCCTTTTCAATTAAATTAAATATTTAATTTAATTTAATTTAATTATTATTTTAAATCATAAAATAATATCATATAATAAACTTATATATGTGTGTGAGTGTATATTGTTTACCTCCAATCACGCTCAACTCTCCATCCCAACACGCACCAACCTGAATGTGTTGAACGAGACAAGAAGAAAGAAAAATTCAACGAAAATAAGGGAAATTCCAAAAATTCAATTTTGATGTCAAATCAAAGTCACTCATTAATCGATTGATCGAAGAAAAATACATGTGGCCAAGTGCCAACGTGTGATAACAAAATCGAGTCAAACCAAACACATTGACCTCGAAAGATGTGAAATTTTTATGTAAAATTTTAAAATTCTCGTATTTTACATTGCTAGTTTTGGAGTGGATGGTCGAGTCCTCTTCAAGAGATTAGATTGTTCAATTCGACATTTATGTTTAGACCCGTCTCTAGATCGTCAGATGTTTTCACAAAAAATTGTGTATTCTTACCTATAACGCGAACTAAATACGAAAATCACATGACGAAGATACATAAAAAATAATTTTGTTGGCTTTGTCCCCTTTAAGCTATATGCGGTTGAGAAGATTACCAACCCCAATTTATTGAGATATTATAGGTCTGCAAGTTCTTATATATTATTGGGTCTAATTCGAGACAACAAGAATATAAAGATTTTTATGGGGCTGCCCAACTTAGATAATAGTAGAATTCAACTTAAAAACTGACATAGATAATAGGTGGAATTCACCTTATTTGATATTACAAAATACTAGGCCATGTTGACAAGTTATTTGTACTTTTATTAATCATAAGACGCAAAGTATTAACCTTGACAAATCTAATTGTGATATGGTTAATATCTTTATTAATTTTTTAAAACCTTTTTATAATGCTACAAATCATTGTTCTGGAATTTATTATCTTACTTCTAATATTATTCTTCATATTTTTGTAGATTTAACATATAATTTTACAAAATATCGACTAATAGATGACTTTAGTAATATTCTTAATAAAATAGAAACAAAATTTAAAAAAATATTGGCATAGCATTCTGTTAGTGATTTTACACACTTACACGCAAGTGCACGTATCGCTAACGAAGTAATAAGTAAGTAAAGTATCGATCCCACGAGGATATTCTTAGTGAATTAATTGCTATAAAAATATTAAGATGATAAATGAAAATGAATAGAAATAAAATCAGAATGACGATGAAAGAAAGTAAATCAGAATAAACGAGGTAAAAACGATAAAAGAAGGCCTTGGCTAGGATCCTATTTATTCGTTACGATAATTTTACTACTGATGCTCTAGTAATGCTCTGCAGCATTGTCTATGAACAACAAGAATTAAGTTGTGATGACCCAAATATGCACGTATGGGTACGATGGCTGCACGAATCGGAACCCGGATAGCGGTACGTCCGCGCGGGCGAACCGGAAGGTGACAGGTCGTAAAAAGAGGGTTGTCACAATCCCACATCGCTTGGGGAAGTAAGTGGAAATGAAACATATGTAAGAGATCCGTTCCAACATAGCAAGACGCGTTTTGGAGCACGATTGAACAACGGATCCCATAAGAACTCCAAAGTTAAAAGTGCTTCGGCGAGAGCAATTCCAGGTTTGGTGACCTTCTGGGAAGTTCTCGCCAAACAAAGCCATGAGGGGAGGATATTGGGCTACGCCCCAATCCCCAGAGCGGACAATATCTTGCTGGGAAACGGGGTCGTTACAAATGGTATCAGAGCTTGTACCCAACCGAAAATGTGGCCAACGAGGACGTTGGGCCCCCGAGAGGGGGTGATTGTGATGACCCAAATATGCACGTATGGGTACGATGGCTGCACGAACCGAAACCCGGATGGCGGTACGTCCGCGCGGGCGAACCGGAAGGTGACAGGTCGTAAAAAGAGGGGTCGTCACAATCCCACATCGCTTGGGGAAGTATGTGGAAATGAAACATATGTAAGAGATCCCTTCCAACATAGCAAGACGCGTTTTGGAGCACAATTGACAACGGATCCCATAAGAACTCCGAAGTTAAAAGTGCTTCGGCAAGAGCAATTCTAGGTTGGGTGACCTTCTGGGAAGTTCTCGCCAAACAAAGCCGTGAGGGGAGGATATTGGGCTACGCCCCAATCCCCAGAGCGGACAATATCTTGCTGGGAAACGGGGTCGTTACATAAATAATTATAGAATTCTTTCGAATTGCCTATGTAAATTCAATTTAGAATTTCTTTCAACCTTGAATGAATGTAACTAATATTGAATTTCTTAAGTGCCCTATTCTTATTGCCAATAGAATTAATGTTAATCACGTTGTAACAATTTAATCTAATTAATTATTCATACATCTAAGAATTTATATCTATCTATCGATACAATATAAACATGGATCGTCAACCTATCTATCGATATGATCTGACTTAGCTAGAAATATTACAAATAATTGTTCAATAAACAATTGCATAACAAAACCGAGATCGTAGCAAAAACCGTAACGAGTACTATCGTCCTAACCAAGTAATAGAGTTTAGCCGCTAGGCGTCATAAATAAAATGAAAAATAACAGTGTTAATAAAAACATAAAGCAATAAAATATAAAAGAAGAAGAAGAAGAAGCTTCAGGAATGTCGTCGTTCTCGTTCTCCTCCTCTGGAGCTCTTCAGAAAAAAAATTCTCCTATTCAGCTAAAAAATCTCATTTTATGCTCCTTCGTCTGGTTTTCATGTAATCTCCTATTTTCTCTCTCCAATCTTCTTTATTTTATTGTTCCCATTTTTTAGCCTTCTTCCAGGATTTTTGCCTTTTCTCTCTCTCCATAAATCTCTTTGTTGAGTTTTTTTGTCTTTTAGTGCTACCCGTTTTACGTCTATCGCTGCCCAGTGCTTGTCTTTTATTACTTCGCTAACGACATCTACCGTTGCTTTTGTCGTTTACCGCTGCCCTTTTTTCACATCCACCGCTTGCACTGTTGGCTTCTATTTTCTTTCTTTCAACATCTACCGCTGATTTTGTCTTTTACCGCTGCCCTTTTTTCACATCCACCGCTGCCCCGTGCCCTTTCCTTCAGCATCAACCGCTGCTTTTCTTTCATCATCTACTGCTGCACGGTGCCTTTTCTTTCAGCATCTACCGCTGCACAGTGCCCTTTCCTTCTTTATCCATCGTCCATTTGCACTGTTGGCGTCCAAAGTTGACTGTGTTTTTCCTCATTAGAAACGCAGCCAAATAATATCCATTTCTTTTCCCATATTCAGTGCAACAAATTTTTCATTTTCCGTGATTTGTTTTCTCTTTCTTCATAAGTCTTCCGCATCTGGAGTTGATATTCCCACTATTAATTTTGCATTCAAATACGAAAATGTGAAATTCAAATTATAGAGAAAAATTTGCTCAAAATAGAAAATATGTACGAAATATATATTAAATTAATTAAGGTATTGATTATGTAGCAACTTATAGCAATTATAGTAAATTTCATCAATTTCTTCTTACATTCACTCAAATCATATAAGTTTTATCAATTAAATATTGTATAAAATAACTCTAATTTAAGAGTTATCAAATACCCCCAAACTTGAACCATTACTCGTCCTCGAGTGATGCAAAACAAAAATAAGTTCCCAAATTAACATTAACAAATTTTGTATAATTTCAAAATATCTAGTAACTTGTAAATTATTGAAAAATTTCATTATCACAATTAAAAGCAATCAATCTAGATTTAATTCCCAATAAACTACTTTTCAAAGTGTGTGTGCTCAAATTCCATTTGAATTGCTAAGTTCAAAAATCAAAACTAAACATCACAATTCATATCATAAGATGTCAATTTTTTTAATGTCCTTCCTAAATCCATTAGCTTTCAAAGATTCTTCTTCTTTTTTTTTTTTTTTTTTTTTATATATCATAAGTCAAGGGGATACACAATAATGATTTTTATATTGACTTTATTTTTTAGTCACACTACCTTTTTACCCGATTGACAACATTGATAATGAAGTCTTCCGGTTACTCGGTAATGTCACCTCAAGATATATACTCATATTGAATAGAGGAGTATAGCCAATAAATATGCAACGGAGTTCCTCCCAAAGTTTCTCTAATTTATTTCTACCCATCAAGTATCCAAAAGGCTCACTCGAAATTGAAAGTAGATTAGGAAATTGTAATTTTTTTTTTTACTAACCCCCAAACTTATTATTTATTATATATATTTTTTAGAAGAAGTCTTTAATCGCTAATTTCTTTCATCAAACACTAAATTATTGACATCTAGATAAAATTGTAATGTCCAGAAAGGATGATATTCCTAAGCAACCAAAAGGAGTTTGTGTGTTAAGAACAACTAAGCTTATGGAAATAAATTATAATTCATTTATAATAATATGTGACAATGACATTGTTCAATAACTTACTAAATTAGAAGATATTAGGAAATTTCATTGTTCTTCATTTCATCATAGTGTTGAAAACAAACCACCAGAACAAAGAAAATAAGACAACAAACTAAACAACATTGGGTACAAAACTAAACAGAAAAAATAAATATTTTAAACAATTTTCAAACACTCAAATTAAACAGAAACTAAACATCCACGTTAAACAATCCACACTAAACTTCCAGAAATCCAAATTAAGCAGTTAACATTAAACATGCATGCACCCCACACTTAAAAATTGGCAGTGTCCCCACTGCCAAACAAAATGAGATCCAAAAAGATAGATTAAAATAAAACTAGGGGGTTTAGGACTTCCCTGGTCTTTATGCGTCATTCTTTGATTCATCATCAGAGTCTCTCAAGAGTGTTGTTGGGAAATGGGGAAACCCGAGAGATTTATCCTTCGGTTTTTTAGCAAAGCTAGCTTCAATTGCTGTATCCCTCAACTTTGTGTACTTCCAAAATATTCTACTTTTGCGCTTTAGACTTTTCACGGTCTCTGCCATCTGGTATTGTAGAACCTCCTGGGTATGAAATTTTTGCTTTAAAGTTTCAACGCTACTTTTGTGCCATTCGAATTTGGTAAGCAAATATTCCAGACTATCAAGTATTTTCTGCTGGATGTTGCTATTGCTGGATGATGCTTCCGCAGCACTTGCAGCATTGGCGTCACCTTCTTGTTCCCCTGCCCCCAAACTGTCGGAAGCAATCCTTTTAACAATTGTAGGTGTCATCGCTGGTCCTGGGGAGAGTTGTTCTTCATCTGCTTCGTACGAGACTCCAATCATTTCACATAATCCAGATACTAAGGATGGGAAAAGTAGCTGCCCTTTTGGCTTCAGGGCATTGGCACACAAAGTCTAATATATAACGAGACCAACATTAATCTTCTTGTTGGTTAAAATGCAATAAAGCAAAATGGCGCGGTCTCTTGTCACATGCTGACCATGAGGGGAAGGGAATATCCGGAGTTTCAGGAAGTGATACCATACCTTGGCCTTGGGAAGCAGGGCAAGCCGAGGAATAGAGAGAAATTCAGTCTTTGATTGCACCCATTCTGTTCCGGGCACAGCTATTTCTTTCAATGCCTTGTTTAAAAATTCCGGAGATAAATTATCCTCAAACTTATAAAAATCATCTTCGACTTGCTCTAGATTGTAAAAATCGTTGATTTCAGATGGTCCGATTCCCACATCAATTTCTCGAACTTGAATATTTTCGGGTAGATCTCCCTCGAAATTGGCATAAAACTCTCGCACTTTATTTTTTATTGCTGGTTGTGGAACAGCACAAAGTTTTTCCCAACCTCTTTCTTGAATAATAGTGCGCACATAACTCGGGTATCCTTGTAATTGTTCTGCTTCCACTAGGAAACCTTTTTCTTGAGCAAAAGATCACTGTTGTAAAGCTTGCTCGTATTGCAGCTTTGCCTCCTCGGAGATGAAAGCCATTCGTATTGCAGCTTTGCCTCCGCTGGAAAATGTCGATTTAATTTATCTGCAAACGCTCGAGCGTTTATAAGAGCGGCGGAGAATCGTAAGCGGTAAAAACCCTAACAACTGGTTTTAGAGAACTACGGTGAGGAAAATCAGAGAAGTAAAGTTGAAATTCTAAATAAATGTATTTAAACTTAAAACAAGGAAATTGTAAATAAAAATGAAAATTAAAGGATATAATTTAGGGTTGCCTCCCGAATAGCGCTAAGTTTTTGTTTAAGTCTTCAGCTAGACTTCCATTTGCTAATTAATCTTCCAAATCCTTTAGAGAAATTGACATAAGTTTTGTCAATTGTTCTCCAAAATAATGTTTGATTCGTTGGCCATTAACCTTAAAATTTTTTCCACTTTTTTCATCATGCAATTCAACTGTTCCATATGGAAATACTTCTACAATTTCAAAAGGTCTAGACCACCTTGATTTTAACTTTCCTGGGAAAATCTTTATCCTCGAATTAAACAACAAAACTTTTTCTCCTTTTTCAAATATCCTGACCTGTAATTTTTTATCATGCCATTTTTTAACCTTTTCCTTATAAAGTTTTGCATTTTCGTAAGCTGTCATCCTCAACTCTTCTAATTCTTGTAATTGTACCAGTCTGTTCCTTCCTGCTTCCTGTAAATCCAAATTCACAGCTTTTATTGCCCAGAATGCCTTGTGTTCTAATTCTACAAGAAGATGGCAAGCTTTTTCATAAATCATGTTGAATGGAGTAGTGCCCAGAGGAGTCTTAAATGCTGTTCTGTATGCCCATAATGCATCGTCTAATTTTAATGACCAATCTTTTCTGTTCGGATTCACCACCTTTTCCAGAATCCATTTTACTTCCCTGTTAGATACTTCTACTTGTCCATTACTCTGAGGGTGGTATGTTGTAGTTACCTTATGTCTAACTCCATATTTACTTAGTAACGCAGCGAAGGCTCTATTACAGAAATGAGATCCTCCATCACTGATAATTGCTCTGGAAGTGCCAAACCTCGTGAAAATATTTTTCTGTAAAAATCTCAGAACATTTTTCCCTTCATTGTTTGGCAATGCTGTAGATTCTACCCATTTAGAAACATAATCAACAGCCAACAATATGTATTGGTTTCCACTAGATGCTGGGAAAGGTCCCATGAAGTCAATTCCCCAGACGTCAAAGACGTCAAGCTCTAAGATGTTGGTTAGAGGCAACTCGTGTTTTCTTGATATGTTCCCTGTTCTTTGACATATGTCACATTTTTTAACAAACTCGTTAGCATCCTTAAAAAGAAAGGGCCAGTACAAACCTGACTGTAGAACTTTTGCAGCTGTTCTGGTTCCTCCATAATGACCGCCATATGATGCTGCTTGGCATTGCTGCAGCACTGATTGCATTTCTTCTTCAGGAACACACCTTCTTAACAGCTGGTCAGCACATTGTTTGAAAAGGAATGACTTGTCCCAGAAGTATTGCTTAACATCTTTCAGGAACTTCCTTCTCTGCTGATAATCTAAATCGAAAGGTATTATGTTACTTACAATAAAATTAACAAAATCTGCATACCAAGGAGTCGAAGAAACTTCCAGCTTCAGTATCTGTTCATCAGGGAAGAATTCTCTTATAATCCCTTCATCTTGCTGTTCACCCATATTTTCAATACGAGATAAATGATCAGCCACTTGGTTTTCGCACCCCTTTCTGTCTCGAATCTCTATATCAAACTCTTGAAGTAACAGCACCCATCGAATAAGCCTAGGTTTAGCATCCTTTTTAGCAACCAAATATTTTATTACTGCATGATCCGTATAGACGATAACTTTGGCGCCAATTAAATACGCTCTGAATTTGTCAAATGCAAATACACCGCAAGTAGCTCTTTCTCTGTGGTTGTGTAGTTCTTTTGAGCTTCATTCAAGGTTTTGCTTGCGTAGTAAATAGAATGAAAAATTTTCTCTATCTTCTACCCAAGAACCACTCCTACTGCATAATCACTGGCATCACACATTAAAATAAAAGGTAAACTCCAGTCGGGTGCAGCTATCATAGGTGCAGTAATAAATTTTTGCTTCAACAGGTTAAAAGCTTCCAGACAGTTCCTGTCAAAATTAAACGTAGTATTCTGCTCCAGTAACATACATAAGGGCTTCAATATTTTTGAGAAATCTTTAATGAAACGCCTGTAGAATCCTGCATGCCCAAGAAAGTTTCTGATTCCTTTCACTATTTTTTGTAGAGGTAGCTTCTCAATAATTTCGATCTTCGCTTGATCTACCTCCAAACCTTTTTCTGAAACCTTATGCCCGAGGACTGTTCCTTTTGGAACCATAAAATGGCATTTTTCTCAGTTTAAAACTAAATTAGTTTCCATGCATCTTTTCAATACCCTTTCTAAATTTTCCAGACTATTCTCGAAAGAATCTCCAACAATTGAGAAATCATCCATAAATATTTCCAAACATTCTTCAATCATGTCTACTAAATTGGCCATCATGCAACGCTGGAATGTAACAAGAGCATTGCATAACCCGAAAGGCATCCTTCTAAACGCAAAAGTTTCATATGGGTAAGTGAAGGTTGTTTTCTCCTGATCCTCTGGGGCTATTGTAATCTGATTATACCCCGAATATCCATCCAAAAAGCAGTAGAATTTTCGACCTCTAATCTGTCCAACATTTGATCTATAAAGGGGAGAGGAAAATGGTCTTTTCGGGTTGCTTTATTAAGCTTTCTGTAGTCCATGCAAATCCTCCACCCTGTAACCGTTCTTGTTGAAATTAATTCATTTTTATCATTGGTTGTAACAGTCATCCCTCCTTTCTTTGGAATACAGTGAATTGGATTAATCCAAGAACTATCAGAAATAGGATAAATTATTTCTGCATCCAACCATTTGAGTATCTCCTTCTTTACAACTTCTTTTATAATTGGGTTTAGTCTTCTCTGCGGATCTATTGTGGCAGTGACTCCTTCCTCCAATCTGATTTTGTGCATACAAATGCTTGGGCTTATCCCCTTGATGTCTTTTACTGTCCATGCTAAAGCGGGTTTGTATCTTTTCAGCACATCTATTAACTTTTGCTCCTGCATATTAGATAAAGTAGTAGAAATAATAGCAGGGAATGTCTCTTTGAGTCCAAGAAATACATACTTCAAGTGAGGTGGCAGCTGTTTGAGTTTCACTGTTTGTGCTTCTTCACTTGAATGCTGTCAATCTTCTTTGCTTTCTTCGGATCGGATTAATGCTTCGAACTGCCTTCTATACCCTCTTGAGTATTGTTTTATTTCTGCTGCTTTAATTTCATCGGAAATATTAAAACACTCTTCTTCATCATATGGACATTTTATAGCCTTTAAAACGTTGAAAGTAACTTGCTGGTCGTTAACTCTCATTGTGAGTTCTCCTCTCTAGACATCAATAAGAGTTCTGCCAGTGGCCAAAAATGGCCGCCCTAAAATTATTGGTACCTCCCGATCTGCTTCATAGTCAAGAATGATGAAGTCTGCAAGGAATATGAACTTGTCCACCTTTACTAGTACATCTTCAATCTTTCCTTGAGGGTGGGTTAGTGATCGGTCATTAAGCTGCAGAGTTACTGTTGTTGGCCGAGCTTCTCCAATTCCCAACTTCTTAAAGATTGATATGGGCATCAAATTTATGCTAGCTCCAAGATCACATAGAGCTTTTCCGAAATAATTATTGTCGATTGTGCAAGGGATAGTGAAGCTACCAGGGTCCTTCAACTTTGGTGGAATCTTATTCTGCAATATGTAGTTGGTTTCCTCAGTCATAGCCACCATCTCATATTCTCCCAACCTCCTCTTTTTGGATAAGATGTCTTTCATGAATTTAGTGTAATTTGACATCTGTTCAAGGGCTTCCACTAGAGGTACATTGATATGGAGTTGCTTCAAAACGTCCAGAAACTTTTTAAATTGCTTTTCCTAGTTGTGTTTTTGTAGCCTTTGTGGAAATGGTGGGGGTGGTTTCTGGAGTTGCATTTCTGCAGGTCGATGTTGTTGCGATGCTGCGAGTGGAACTGCGGCATTGATATTAGTTTTTCCAGATTCATAATTATTCTCTTTGGCCTCCTGAGTTTCAATCATCATTTCTCTTTCCTGTAAACCCTCAGTATTGGGTTGCTGTTCTGCTTCTTTTTCTTGGCTATTTTTCTTTGGTTTCTCTACCCTCTGTGGCTGCTCTGGAATATCCATTTCCCTTCCATTTCTTAATATAATTGCCTTGCAGTGTTCCTTTCCCGGTCTTTGTGGAATTTCAGTGTCGCTGGGTAATTGTCCAATGTTTCTCGAATTTGCAGATTGCGCTAGCTGCCCCAGTTGGGTTTCAATATTCTTTATCGATGCTACTAAATTCTGCAATATTATGTCTGTCTTGGAAGCATATTCTCTTGCAAAATTATCTGGTTTCTCTTAAGTTGCAGGTTTCTGAGCTTGCTGGGTGTAATTCTGGGCATAGTTATCAGCAGATCTTGCAGGCATTGCATTGTTCTATTGCTGTGAATTCCATTGGAAGTTCGGATGTTGTCTCCATCCAGGATTGTACGTCTGTGAGAATGGATTTTATTGTTTCGGTTATATCCCACATAATTTGCTGATTCAAGATTCGTCGGGCATGAACTATCATCATGGTTCTCTCCACAGAAAATGCATGAAATCTCCCGTATTTGTGGATGTTGCTGTTTGTTCATAGCTTTAATGATATTTTCAAGTGAAGCTACCTTTGCATTAAGAGCAGCTACTTCATCAACTTCATCAACTCCATGTGTTCTCCTTGCTGTTGTATTCCTGTCTGATGGCCATTGATAACTGTTCACTGTCATTCTTTCCAGTAAGTCATATGCCTCATTAAAAGATTTTGACAGCAGCGTTCCTTTAGCTGCTGCGTCGATGATCGATCGGGTTTGTCCATTCAATCCGTTGTAAAGTGTTTCTAACTGAATCCAATGAGGAATCCCATGATTTGGGCACTATCTCAGCGGTTCTTTAATTCTATCCCACGCTTCGTAGAGTGATTCTCCATCTCTTTGCTGGAAGCTGGTGATGTCATTTCTCATCCTTGCATTCTTCACTGGTGGATGATATTTCATAATGAATTTCTTAGCTAGATCCCCCCAAGTAGTGATGGTGTCTGAAGGAATGCTATTTAACCAATCCCTGGCTCGATCTCTCAAAGAATATGGAAAGAGTTTTAATCTCAATGCTTCTGCAGATACTCCAGGGAAGTTGAAAGAATCCCTAACTTCACCAAACACTTTCAAATGGCGATGAGGATTATCTGTAACTGCTCCACTGAATTGTCCGACTATTTGAAGTATCTGGAACATAACCGGTTTAAGCTCAAATCTAATAGCATGCAGGTCTGGTCTCACGATACCAGGATTTAGATCATTGAGTGTTGGTATAGCAAAGTCTAGAATAGGTCTGTCTCTGTCATCAATAACATGTCCGGCATTGTTTCTTTCTCCCTGTGCATTCGCCATATTTTCTCCTTTAATAAACTGTTGCTGTTGTTGTCTTCTTCTAGCTCTAAATGTTCTTTCGATTTCGGGATCTATGCGTACAAGATCCTGTGCGTTTTCATCGTCCGGCATAAATCAAGAATATCTGAAAATAGGGAAACAAAATAAAATAAAATAACGTAAAATAAAATAAAATATTTATAGCAAAATAATCACAACTAAACAATATCCCTGGCAACGGCGCCAAAAACTTGTTAGTGATTTTACACACTTACACGCAAGTGCACGTGTCGCTAACGAAGTAATAAGTGAGTAAAGTATCGATCCCACGAGGATATTCTTAGTGAATTAATTGCTATAAAAATCTTATAAAAATATTAAGATGATAAATAAAAATGAATAGAAATAAAATCAGAATGACGATGAAACAAAGTAAATCAGAATAAACGAGGTAAAAATGATAAAAGAATGCCTTGGCTAGGATCGATTTCTTCGTTACGATAATTTTACTACTGATGCTCTAGTAATGCTCTGCAGCATTGTCTATGAACAACAAGAATTAAATAATTATAGGATTCTTTCGAATTGCCTATGTAAATTCAATTTAGAATTTCTTTCAACCTTGAATGAATGTAACTAACATTGAATTTCTTAAGTGCCCTATTCTTATTGCCAATAGAATTAATGTTAACCACGTTGTAACAATTTAATCCAATTAATTATTCGTACATCTAAGAATTTATATCTATCTATCGATACAATATAAACATGGATCGTCAACCTATCTATCGATATGATCTGACTTAACAATAAATATTACAAATAATTGTTCAATAAACAATTGCATAACAAAACCGAGATCGTAGCAAAAATCGTAACGAGTACTATCGTCCTAACCAAGTAATAGAGTTTAGCCGCTAGGCGTCATAAATAAAATGAAAAATAACAGTGTTAATAAAAACATAAAGTAATAAATTATAAAAGAAGAAAAAGAAGAAGCTTCAGGAATGTCGTCGTTCTCGTTCTCCTCCTCTGGAGCTCTTCAGAAAAAAATTCTCCTATTCAGCTAAAAAATCTCCTTATATGCTCCTTCGTCTGGTTTGCATGTAATCTCCTATTTTCTCTCTCCAATCTTCTTTATTTTATTGTTCCCCTTTTTTAGCCTTCTTCTAGGATTTTTGCCTTTTCTCTCTCTCCATAAATCTCTTTGTTGAGTTTTTTTGTCTTTTAGTGCTATCCGTTTTACGTCCACCGCTGCCCAATGCTTGTCTTTTATTACTTCGCTAACGACATCTACAGCTGCTTTTGTCGTTTACCGCTACTCTTTTTTCACATCCACCGCTTGCACTGTTGGCTTCTATTTTCTTTCTTTCAACATCTACCGTTGATTTTGTCTTTTACTGCTGCCATTTTTTCACATCCACCGCTGCTCGGTGCCCTTTCCTTCAGCATCAACCGCTGCTTTTCTTTCATCATCTACCGCTGCACAGTGCCCTTTCCTTCTTTATCCATCGTCCATTTGCACTGTTGGCGTCCAAAGTTGACTGTGTTTTTTCTCATTGGAAACATAGCCAAATAATATCCATTTCTTTTCTCATATTCAGCGCAACAAATTTTTCATTTTCCGTGATTTGTTTTCTCTTTCTTCATAAGTCTTCCGTATCTGGAGTTGATATTCCCTCTATTAATTTTGCATTCAAATACGAAAATCTGAAATTCAAATTATAGAGAAAAATTTGTCCAAAATAGAAAATATGTACGGAATATATATTAAATTAAATTAAGGTATTGATTATGTAGCATCTTATAGCAATTATAGTAAATTTCTTCTTACATTCACTCAAATCATATAAGTTTTATCAATTAAATATCGTATAAAGTAACTCTAATTTAAGAGTTATCGCATTCCACTTATTTTTTGTTATGCATGCATCATAGATCAAAGATTTAAATTAAAATAAGTATGTCTTATGCTTAATAGGATTTCTACAAATTTATGTATTGCACCTTTAATTACTACTGATGACATAAGAAATGAAGTTATTAATTTGTATGTTTCTTATGAACAAAATATTCCAATGTTAATCGTTATTATTTACGACCTCCACATACCGAGAGTTATCCTAATAGTAGTAGCGGTGGTGGTAGTTTTAGTCAATAATATAGTATTGATGATATATGAAGTGAATTACAAATTGAAATTATTCTATTTCTTTTACAAATGAACTTAGTATTTATTTTGAAGTTTGTTATCAATTTTTTCGAGATAAGAATTTTGATATTTTAGATTGGTGGAAAAAACATTCTACCACATATTATATTCTTTCTATAATGACATGTGATCTACTAACACCTCTTGTTTCTACTGTACCATCGGAATCTGCTTTTAGTGCAGGTGGACGTGTTTATGATGAACGAATAGGAAGACTTACACCGGACCTTGTAGAGACACTCATTTGTATCAAAGATTGGACCGGCGTCAAGACGAAAGATCAACAACGAGATGATGAAATTCTTGAAGAGTTTACGAATTTGGATGTTGGAAACTAGATATTCTTTTTATTGAATTTCTTTTGTAATTTGAAGTATTTTTTTTTCAAATTTTTAATTTTTTTTTTTTTTTTATTTTTTTCAAAATTTAATTTCTTTTTATATGTCAAAATATTTTTAATGATATTTATGTGATATTTTTTATTGGACAGTCTCAAATAATTTTTTTATTAATACATTTAATTTTATATGCCTTAATATAACTAATTTTTAAATTAAATGAGTAAATATTGTTGATATATAATTATTAATACTTATTATAATTTTAAATGAATTTTTTTTAAAAATTTATATTATATAATATAAGTTGAAAATATTTATATACGCTCGACTCGTTAGGTTCGGCTCATTAAGGCTCCTTGATCCGGCTTGGCTTGGCTTGACTCGACTCGTTTAACTCTTGACTCGTGAGCCGGTTCGGGTTAAAATTTTTCAGGTTGGCTCATTAGGCTCGGTGAGTCAGTCTACTTTTGGCTCGGCTCGGCCGACTCATTTGTCATTTCTAAAATTTAATTTGTTAAGTTTTGAATAGTTTGAAGTTTAATTTGTTAGATTTGATATTTTAGGGAGTCTTTTGAAAAATATTGATAGTTTGAGGTTTAAATGGGTTATTAACAGCCTATTTATAACAGCAGAGTGGGGCGTTAATTGTAACGAAAACAACCCATTTGAACTAAGATCTCTCTCTTTCTCTCTCTAGACAGAAAGATGGAAGTGAAGATCATGTCAAGAGAAATCATCAAACCATCGATTCAAACCCATGATCAAGAGATGAAAACCCTGCAACTTTCAATCCTGGATCAGCTTTCTGCTCCAATCTACACATCTCTTGTACTCTTCTACACTAAAAATCACTCTGAAAACTCCCATTTCGAGCCAGAATCAGTGTCTTCCAAACTAAGGAGCTCCCTCTCAGAAACCCTAAACCACTTCCGTGTGCTGGCGGGGCGGATGTTGGACGATGGGATCGATTGCAGCGAGCAAGGCGTACTGTTTTTGGAAGCCAAGGTTGGTACTGAAATGAACGAGTTTCTCACGAATCCGCAGCTGAAATTGCTGGATCTGTTGCTTCCGTTCCAATCCGCCGAGGTGGTGGAATTCTCAGTTCAGATTGCAGTTCAGCTGAACCTGTTTTCTTGCGGTGGAATCGCAATTGGCGTTTCGTTCTTGCACAAGCTGATTGATGGAAAAACTTTTAGTTATTTCTTCAAATCATGGGGTTCGATTACGAAAGGGTTGTCTCAGAAGTTACCAGACTTTGATTATAGAGTCATATCAGAACTATTCCCGCCTAGGGAAACTGAAAATTCTTGGATCTTCGAAGGTTGCCCTTTCATGGCGCAAGGAAATATTTCAATAAGAAGGTTTGTTTTTGAAGGTGAAGAAATTTCAAAACTCAAAGCTGAAGCTATGTCGAAAACTGTTCCAAATCCAACATCTGTTGAAGTAGTAACAGGATGGATATGGACATATGCACTAAAAGCTGCAAGGGAAAGATCTGGAGCAGATAGTCCGTCTGTTATAACTCATTCAGTGAACTTCAGAAGCAAGATGAATCCGCCATTGCCGGAGAACGCCATCGGAAACCTCTTCTGGGTAGCGCTAGCTTCCCACGACGCAGCCACCGGCAGACCCACATTGCCACTAGGGGAACTGGTGGGCCTAGTGAGAAAATCATTCGAAAAAATCAATGGCGATTTCATACGTAAAATGAAGAGCGACGATGGGTTTGACCAGATCTTAAAGTTTATCGACGAAGCAAAAGAGACGTATTTTGAAAGACGATGTTCGTACTTGTTTTCAAGCTGGAGAAATCTGGGTCTGAATGAAGTGGATTTCGGTTGGGGAAAACCAGCATGGGTAAGCGTTGGAGGGTTTGGACAAGATTTCAGAAATGTAATTCTTCTGTTGGACACTCAAGATGGTGATGGACTTCAAGCTTGGGTTGTGCTGGACGAAGAAGAGATGAAGATCTTCGAAAACGATGAAGAATTTCTAGCCATGGCTTCTCTTAATCCACCCATTAATCTCTGTCAATAATTTTCTGGTCGTTCGCTCTTTATATGGGTCTGCTATTGCTTGTTCGAAATATGAAGAAGACGACACGCTGGGAAGAAAGGTCCAATCTTGGGAGTTAATCTAACTTCTGTAACTGGTTTTCTTATTTTTGTGTTCTTGTTTTTGTTTTTCATTGAATCAAAGTTCGGAATAATGAACCATAAACCATTCCAACTCGCTGGTCGAAAATTCATATTTTCAACGCATAAGATCAATATAATAGTTACTCATATTTCGTTATCGTTGTTTAGTTTAGGTTATCTGAAAGGACTAAATAGACAATGAATTGACGTATAGACTATTTACGATCAAATTTTACATTTGAGCCGGTTCAGTTCGATTCTATCCAAGAACCGGATTGAACCGTGATACAATGGTTCCACACTTTTAGGAACCGAATTAAAATAAAAAATTATTATTTTTTTAAATATTTATATTTTTAGTTAATTTTGAGCCATTTTTTGAGTTTTAGGCCAAGTTTAACATGGATTTGGGTTGGATTTTCTACCCAAAATTTTGTTGATTTTTCATGGTCTTTGACTTCTTAAATCGTGAACCAAACCAAGACTTACGATTCCATTCCTTTCAAACGTGGATCTAATTTATATAAGCGTGGGAACCAGGCTGAACCCCCGGTTCCAATTTGAACTGCGATTCAATCCTGTTTTTGCCCACCCCTAGCCGATTGATTGTTGTTAAAATATTTTTATAACTAAATTGAACGACAAATATCACATAAACTTTTTTTTATCCACGATAACATATTTATGCCAAAAAAAGGTCTTATTTTACAATTTTTATTGTCGTTTGATCGCTCTTAAGAATTAAGTCTAATACTCATAAAAGTTCAGACGATCAGATAAAATGACATAAATACAAAATAATGTCGTAAGATCAAATAATCATTTAAAAACAAAATTAAATTTACAAGAACTTCCGATAAAATTATGAAATTATGAGTACCAAAGCGAAACAAGAATTAAACAATGAGAATAAATAATATATTTTAAATAATTAAATAAATAAATCACATATAAAAATGATTTTAAATAAAAAATTAATAAATCACATATAATTTACCAACGATTAACTCATGAAAGCCAAAACTAGAAAACCGGGTCAGCAAAAAACCGGTCTGCTTGCGCCATTGACTCACTTTTACCAACAGCTGCTCTGCTTTAGGGTTTTAGGTATTTTGGGATTTTAGAGAGAGGTCGTCTCTCCTTCCCTCTCTCTCTCTCTCTCTCTCTCTCTAGGTCTGTGAGTAACGCATATTAGTAAGTTTCAACACTTTCTTCGTTTCCGATTCCGAAGTTTGATCTTCTTCTTAAAAGTTGTTTGGTTCTGTTTCTGACCGTCATTTCCGGTGTTTTTTATTGTTGTGTTTTTTTTTTTTGTAGGATTAATTTAGCGGCGGACAACAATGGCTGGCCTTGTTCCTCCAACCACAGCTACTGATACAGCTTCTACGCCAAAGATAAATGACGAGAAAGTGGATTATTTGAATCTTCCATGTCCCATTCCATACGAGGAGATTCACCGTGAAGCTCTCAGTTAATAACTTGAGTTCTTGCTTGGCTTTTTTCAATTGATACTCTTTTTTTGTAAATAGTCTCAGTTATCTTGTGTCGTAGGATATCATTTTGTATACTGGGGATATTACATTGATATTTCTCTTACAATTTTGTGGATGAAAAATATTTCTTTGATGAATTTTTCATTTCTTTTGGGTTTACTTTGAATTTCAGAATTTCGTACTAGTCCGAGGTTTAAACATTTTTTTTATTCAATTGTTCGCTTTTATTGGTTTTTGTGTTTCAGTATGTATCAAATCTTGTTTTAAAGGGGGATGAAGGGGTTATTGGATAGAAACAGAAGTGAATGGGTAAAATAGTCGATTAATGACTTTCTTTCTACTGTTGCGTTTTTCTTTACGAGCAAAGATAAAAAAATGTGCAACTGTTTTGCAGTGTCGTTAAAGCCAGAGCTTTTTGAAGGGATGCGCTTTGACTTCACAAAAGGACTCAATCAAAAGTTCTCGCTTAGTCACAGGTTGCTTTAGCTAAGTTTTCTCTTTTACTTCCATGGTAACTCTTGTAACATTGAAGTTCCTCAAGTGTATTTTTTTCCCCAACTGATTGGCAATTTTACAGTGTGTTCATGGGACCTACAGAGATCCCATCGCAGTCTTCTGAAACTATAAAAATCCCTACTGCCAATTATGAGTTTGGCGCCAATTTTATCGATCCAAAGGTATAATTCTAACTTGGTAAAGTTTGTTCCTTCCATGATCAACATGGATTAAACTGCATATTTTAATGGGAGAGTTTTACGCAGCTGATGCTTTTTGGGAGGGTAATGACTGATGGAAGGCTAAATGCAAGATTAAAGTGTGATTTGAGTGACAATATTACGATGAAGGCCAATGCCCAGGTGATATTAATGTTTACTTTATTAGTTGGTTAAGTTTCTGTTTAGCTTTTCTCTTCAAACGTAATATTTATTAAAAATCTCATGTTTTTCTTTTTCAGCTAGCAAATGAACCACATATGTCCCATGTCATGGTTAACTTCGATTATAAGGTAACCAACTTTGGCCCCAACATGTGTATGATATACAATGATTGTGGATTGTTTCATTTATTTTCTATGTTGTTGATGGAATTAAAATATTAGTATATTGAAGGTGCAAATATTTTCCATCGTGAGTTTTCTTTCTTTTATGAATCTTCGATTTCACTGAGGAAAAGATATATATATATATATATATATATGTGAAAATATAATAAACATTACAGTTTGGTCTGTTTAAGGTTAGGGTGTTCGTCAAACATTTTGCTCTCAACAGTTAGAAGCGCTTCATGTTTATTTCGCCTAAAACGATGTTTGATTCTATCAAAATGTTTTGGGTGTAGTTTATTTTCCTAAATGTCTCATATGTTTTTATTTTAGTGTTGAAACATTCTAATGATGTTTGTAAGTTCGTGGGGGAAGTTTGTGATAGAGTTGCAATGAAGGTTACTACGAAAGATAAATGAATGAAATAAAGATGTGTAATTTAATTGTCTTTTAGAATTCTTGGACAATATTTTAATTATGTTTTTAAATATTATCTAGTTGTTTATTTAAGGGGGATATTATAGGATTAATGTTTATCTTTGGGAGAATTAATCTAAAGGGAGAGCTAACAGACTTCTCGAAGTCTTACTATTTTGGGGAGAGCTAACCCTACGCCAAGTATATGCAAGAATTCTCTATGCAAGGAAGTTTCTATATATATATATATATATATATATATATATATATATATATATATATATATATATATATATATATATATATATATATATATATATATATATATATATATATATATATATATATATATATATATATATATATATATATATATATATATATATATATATATATATATATATATATATATATATATATATATATATATATATATATATATATATATATATATATATATATATATATATATATATATATATATATATATATATATATATATATATATATATATATATATATATATATATATATATATATATATATATATATATATATATATATATATATATATATATATATATATATATATATATATATATATATATATATATATATATATATATATATATATATATATATATATATATATATATATATATATATATATATATATATATATATATATATATATATATATATATATATATATATATATATATATATATATATATAATGTCTCATTGTTTTTATTTTAGTGTTGAAACATTCTAAATGTATGTTTGTAAGTTCGTGGGAAGTTTGTGATAGAGTTGCAATGAAGGTTACCACGAAAGATAAATCAATGAAATAAAGATGTGTCATTTAATTGTCTTTTAAAATTCTTAAACAATATTTTAATTATGTCTTTTGATATTATCTAGTTGTTTATTTAAGGGGGATATTATAGGATTAATGTTTATCTTTTGGGAAATTAATCTAAAGGGAGAGCTAACAGACTTCTCGAAAGTCTTACTATTTTGGGAGAGCTAACCCTACGCCAAAGTATATGCAAGGAATTCTCTATGCAAGGAATTTTCAATCGAAAATGAGTTGGAATATTGTATCAATGTGCAATTCAATTCATAGAAACAAAAAAAAATATGTTTATTGTATGTACATTGTGGAAAGGACCATTTTCTATTTCTTATTCTTTTTGGTTTTAGGGAAATGACTACAGAACCCAGTTTCAACTTGGGAATGGCGCCTTATTTGGAGCGAATTACATTCAGGTCATTTGTTTTACTTAGTTTGAGTATTGTTTTGTTGGGAAGCATATAAATTTTCAATTGCATTGCTAATGTTATCCTTGTTTTTAATGGTTGAATCTTGTAAGCTTCTTCATAGCTCGCTTGGTTTAATTCGCTGTAATATTTCCCTAACAATGAAACTACATTCCTATGGTTTTACATTGAACCCTTGATAATTAGCCTAACTTTGGAAATAAACTTGTTTTTTGTTTGGTGGGTATGCTTCGATATCTTTCAAAGCTCTAACCTTATGATAAAGAGTACCGGTGTATTCATTGGGATTTTAAGGCTTTTGATGTCTACACAAACTGTTCCTCTATCTTGCAAGGTACAGATCTGGGGTGACTGGTTATTCTTTTAGGTTTGGACTTTGATTATGGTTTGGATTAATAGCCATATTTAGTGCCTTAGAAAACTGACTTTTCATTTGAGCATTTGTAGGAACGAGCTGGTAATTTTTCATTTAATCCAGGCATGTATGAAGGAGAGGCTTCCCGTTGTAAAAATCTGCTTCTTTATCTAGATTGAGAATTTCTTTGTTGGTCCGTCCCGTAGTTTCTATCTCATAAAATAACCTTTAGGTCTCTTTTGATGAAAAGTTTTTTGCTGCTAGTTTGTTGAAGGATTCTAATTATTGTTTTGTAACCTGAGAGCTTTATATGGTCTGGTGTGAAAGGATAAGAAATCCAATCGTAATTCAAAGTCTCTGGATTTGTTAAGTTAGATTCTTTGAAGGATGGGCATCTCTGTTATTTATGTGATTCTCTGATCTTTAAGCATAGTTAATTTAATGAATATTTGAGTAATTCTCATGTGTATACTCACTTACTTTATGACATTTGTCTTCGTATCCTAATTGTCTCTATGAATATGTGAGTAAATGACTTGGAAATACTAGTCTTGCCTCCTCTCCTTTGAGTGTTCATAAATAATATGTAATTTTATAAAGTAAGATGACATTTTATTCGACAGGAAATTGTGATCTTATCTAATCCTCTATTTTCTCTTTATTTTCTTCTGTATTTTTTAAAAGAAAATGTCACTACATTAGATTTTCTCTTTTTGGGATATTTAGATGGTTGTTTTAAAAACATTATATTTGAAATTTCATTTTTCAGTTAGATTCTATAATTTATGTAATTACTTCCTGTCATTTTTCAGAGTGTCTCTCCCCATTTAGCATTGGGTGGTGAAGTGTTTTGGGCTGGTCAGCATCGAAAATCTGGTATTGGATATGGTGCTCGTTACAATACTGATAAGATGGTATGCGATCTTTCCTTAAACATTGCATTGTATATTTGCAACTTACGTTCATAACTTGAATTGTCTGTCTGATAATTTATCTTATGCGTGCTGGGTAAGTATTACATTGTGTCCATCAAGGTTAATCTAAAATGATTCTTTATTTTCTATGCTAGAATGATTGCAGGCAAGAATCTTTGTTTAAAAAATACTGAATAGCTATGTTGCTCTCTTGGTTGAATTCCATAGATCTTATCCAGTTTCTTTAAATAAAAATGTAAACAATGTCTTCGAGCAAAGTTATGATAAGATTAGGAAATGTATGCGAGCGAAGCTAATACAGTGTAAATAATTGAAAACACGGGAAATAACTTGTGCCACAATCTATTGTTGATAGAGGAGTCATCAATTTCTCTTTGCCTTCAGTCTTGCTTGTCTTTTTGAGTTTTGGTGTCTTTCAGCTGATTTATATGGGAAAGATTAATTTTGCAGTGAAGCCTTTTCCAGCCCTTTAGTTGGGAAGGAAAATTAGATCTTCCGAGTGGCAGGCATTATTGGCTAACACCCACTTAGTATTTATGCTATTTAATTTTATGATTTGCAGGTTGCCACAGGTCAAGTTGCTAGCACCGGCATGGTTGCTCTGAGCTATGTTCAGAAGGTATCTGAAAAGGTGAGTAAAGTTGGATATTTAGCAAAGTACCAGATTACCATTTACTTCTTTTGTAAAAATTTCTTTCATGGTTATCTTGCATTAGGTTTCGTTAGCATCAGATTTCATGTACAACTATATGTCGAAAGATGTGACAGCCAGCTTTGGTTATGATTACATCCTTAGACAGGTAATTGTTGCTTTTCTTATAATCTACTGTTTATATATACATATATATATTCAGTTCTGGTTTGTCAGTTTCAAACTTTTTCAATATCCAATGTTTAACTGAAGATACATGTTTTTTTTTTCTTAATTCACATCACTGCTGTTATATGTTAGTAAGTATATTAATGTTTGGGATTATATAATTAACAATTAAAAAAACACATTGAGTAAGATTTTTAGGGAGGATAAATTGAAGAAAGAAAGTTGGAGTTATGTTGAGAAATTTCTTGAAGTTGCCATTCAGCACAATACAATGACTTGATCATGATTAATCTGATTGAAGATGCGACAGTGGCTTATAAAATTAAGATTGTCTGGCATTCCTCGATTTTTCATCACATTCTGTATTTATTTCTGGAAGGAAAGTACCAAGTACCGGTTTTGAACAATGAGAAGGCCATCGGATCTTAAATTATTTAGATCCATGAATGTTTGTAGTTCTTCAATTCTGTTTTTGATAAAAAACCAAAGTGTGTATTGATGTTGAAAAAATTACAAGTAGTAATAAGAAAGGTAATTACCATCCAAAGATAGTGGTAATATACATTATTAGTACAACTTCTCTTTGATGTAACACGATTTTTTTTAGCCTATCAGGTGTGTACTACTATGAATGCTACAAATATTTGGGACTGGTTCATAACTTTGTTGGATTTCTACTCAGTTAGTTACCCTGGAAAAATTAGCTTGTGCTTGTTTGACTAATTATAACAATTGTGACAGTGCCGACTTAGAGGGAAGATAGATTCGAATGGTTGCGCAGCTGCTTTTCTGGAAGAGCGACTCAACATGGGTCTTAATTTTATACTCTCCGCGGAGGTGAGCATCTATCTATACATTATATTCATTCCCATTTTACCTCCAAATTGAAAAAAACAACAATGTTGCTCACAAGTTTCTTCGACCTCTTGCCCCAAAACTTTTTGGTTTTGCATTTCACTTTGATCCCCAAATTTCCTGCAGATTGATCACAGGAAGAAAGATTACAAATTTGGGTTCGGACTGACTGTGGGGGAATAGATTTATAGCGGTTTGCTTCGGCTTGTTATTTTTGCAAGTTTAATCATCAGATATTGTAGTCCCATCTATTTGGAGCAGCACCCACCAGCCTTTTGCTGCTATTTTGCGGCCAGTTGGAACATTTTTATATTTGTCCTCACGGGCTGTACATTTGAGAGAAGAAATAATTCATATTCCAATTTTTTTTCTTAAATCACTTTCAAGTGTGATTTCATATGAATTTTTTCTTTTGAATTTAACGTACACTCCTTGCACTTTTCTTGAATGTTCAATTGTTGAACTGATGTAAGAATTTTGATTCTTTTTTTTTGGAGGTAATTGAGTTCAATTGAATGGCAAATTTACTTGAAAGAGTTTATTTTTTTTTAAGGGATGATTTAGCACTTGGAAAACTAAATATTAGAGATTTTTTTTTTGTATTATAAATTATATTTTGGAAAAATAACAATGTAGAATATGATAAAAAAAAAGAAAATAAAAAAGCAAAGCTTATGTTTATTGTTGTAAACTTTTGTAGGTGGTTGATTCTGAAAAGCTATATTCTAAAAAGTATTTGGCAATTATAATTTTGTAATTATTAATAATTTATAGCATATTTTAAAAAATAGAATAATAAAATTGGCTCATTATTTTTTAAAAAATAACTTGTACTCCTCTTATATTTTAACTATGTATTTTTTACTCAAAAGGTTTTAGTCTCCCAAATACTTCAATTTAAATAAAGAAACTAGAAACAAAATTAACATGATTATTTTTATGTAATTATCATAAAAATAATATCACAAAATGTATGAATAATTAAATTAATTCAAATTCAACAATTTAAATTAATATGAGCACATTGGGAACCTCGAAGAAATTCTCTCATTTATTGACTGTAATTTTTTATTTATACAATGGAAAAAACGGAGGCATGGAGTGAACGGGCTCCACGGGTGGGGAAATGGGAATCTAAGTGGGTTTTCTTGGTCCAAGTCTATACCGTAGAAACTGAGTCTACCGGCTTTTTTCTCTCGTCGGCAGTGAGGTGGTGCTCGATCCGAGCAGCGCTGCGGTTCATTAGAACCTCATGGCTGCTCCTACGATGAGGATTGTGTTCGGACTTCTTACTTTTGTCACTGTTGGGATGATCATCGGTACTTCGCTTTTATTTTGATCTCATTCTCCGATTTATGTTTTTTTTTTTTTTTTTTTTTGTTGTTGTTGTTTACATTTCCCCTGTCTTCTTTGGAAAAAAATATTCGAAACTGCAAGTTTCCAAGACGTCATTTTCGTCGCTTTTTCTTGGTTTAGTGATTTTGTTTGCTCATATAGCTGAATGGAGTAAACGCTGGTATCTTTAGTCTAAATATAGATATCGAGCTCTTAGTAATCCTGTACAACTATAGAAATACTAGAACATGAATCTGATCTTTCAGGCGTGGTATTTTTTTTTTATAAATTATACCTGTGGAAATCCGTGGAGTGTTCTTTTTAGTAGCCCTTAATTCTTACTAATATAATTCTCTGAAGACGTGCGATTCTGATGCAAATGGAACTTCTTTGAATGGCCACAATGCAGGCGCTTTGTTTCAATTAGCATTTATACGAAGATTGGAGGACTCATATGGTATTCTTCTTTATTATCTGTTCAGAACTTTTTTTACTTATATATAGTTTCTAAATTTTTTAATCACCAAGTGTGGGTTTTAAAGTATAACTTCTTTCAATCACTGAATACTCTGCATTTTGGCTCATTAGGAGCTGATGTGGCACTTTGTACAAATACAATGAATTTGATCACTCAAAATGTCAATGCATATTAATATAAGCCTCAAAATTTTGTTTCATTTCCATCCCTAATAATATAATTACATTTCTCATTACGAGCTGATGTGGCCCTTTTTACAAATACAATGAATTTGATCACTAATAATGTCAATGCATATTAATATAAAGCCCAAAATTTTGTTTCATTTCCATCCCTAATAATATAATTATATCTCTCAGAATAAAGTTTCTTTTTACTTGTGATAGAAAGTGAGAGGGTAGAACTCACTCCAAAAGTTAGTTCAAGGAGTGAGTGAATCCCCCTAATATTTATACATGACCGTTTGCTTTGATTCTGTCGATGTGGGACAACACTCACCCACACGTTTAGCGTGATAGGTTTTTTTTTCTTTCACGTCTAACGTGTTTAATTGGTCCTCACATCATACAGATTTAGCTCTGATATCATGATAGAAAGTGAGATGGTAGAACTCACTCTAAAAGCTAGCTCAAGGAGTGAGGGAATCCCTTTGTATTTATACAGACTCATTTCCTTTAGATCTGTCGATGTAGGACAACACTCCGCTTTTTTTTTTTTTTTTTTTTTTTTTTTTTTTTTTTTTTTTTTTTTTTTTTTTTTTTTTTTTTTTTTTTTTTTTTTTTTTTTTTTTTTTTTTTTTTTTTTTTTTTTTTTTTTTTTTTTTTTTTTTTTTTTTTTTTTTTTTTTTTTTTTTTTTTTTTTTTTTTTTTTTTTTTTTTTTTTTTTTTTTTTTTTTTTTTTTTTTTTTTTTTTTTTTTTTTTTTTTTTTTTTTTTTTTTTTTTTTTTTTTTTTTTTTTTTTTTTTTTTTTTTTTTTTTTTTTTTTTTTTTTTTTTTTTTTTTTTTTTTTTTTTTTTTTTTTTTTTTTTTTTTTTTTTTTTTTTTTTTTTTTTTTTTTTTTTTTTTTTTTTTTTTTTTTTTTTTTTTTTTTTTTTTTTTTTTTTTTTTTTTTTTTTTTTTTTTTTTTTTTTTTTTTTTTTTTTTTTTTTTTTTTTTTTTTTTTTTTTTTTTTTTTTTTTTTTTTTTTTTTTTTTTTTTTTTTTTTTTTTTTTTTTTTTTTTTTTTTTTTTTTTTTTTTTTTTTTTTTTTTTTTTTTTTTTTTTTTTTTTTTTTTTTTTTTTTTTTTTTTTTTTTTTTTTTTTTTTTTTTTTTTTTTTTTTTTTTTTTTTTTTTTTTTTTTTTTTTTTTTTTTTTTTTTTTTTTTTTTTTTTTTTTTTTTTTTTTTTTTTTTTTTTTTTTTTTTTTTTTTTTTTTTTTTTTTTTTTTTTTTTTTTTTTTTTTTTTTTTTTTTTTTTTTTTTTTTTTTTTTTTTTTTTTTTTTTTTTTTTTTTTTTTTTTTTTTTTTTTTTTTTTTTTTTTTTTTTTTTTTTTTTTTTTTTTTTTTTTTTTTTTTTTTTTTTTTTTTTTTTTTTTTTTTTTTTTTTTTTTTTTTTTTTTTTTTTTTTTTTTTTTTTTTTTTTTTTTTTTTTTTTTTTTTTTTTTTTTTTTTTTTTTTTTTTTTTTTTTTTTTTTTTTTTTTTTTTTTTTTTTTTTTTTTTTTTTTTTTTTCCCCTCATATTTATACAAAATCGTTTGCTTTGGTTCTGTCGATGTGGGACAACACCTGCCTACACGTCTAGCGTGTTTAATCGGTCTTCATATCGTACAGATTTAGCTCTGATACCATGATAGAAAGTGAGAGGATATAACTCACTCCAAAAGCTAGATCAACCACAGTGAACATGTTACAACCCTTAAGCCAATCTAAAGTGATCTTAGTGTACCCATAACTCTTATGTGCAAGGTGTACGTGAGTGTACCAAACATCATATTTCTCGTCATGTGTCATATCATAAACTCTCATCTAGTTTTAGAGTCTTCACCACTAGCATCACTGATGATGAAATTCCAAAAATGATACAAGAAGCACTAAGAATTTCAAAGTGGAGGGGGACTGTCCTAAAAGAAATGAGAACTTTGAAGAAGAATGAAACTTGAGAGATGACAGAGTTTCCAAAAGGAAAACACCTCATTGGCAGTAAGTGGATTTTCACAATCAAGTATAACTCGGATGACTCTGTAGAAAGATACAAAGCTAGGCTTGTAGCTCGAGGGTTTATAACCTATGGCCTAGATTATGTGGAAACATTTGCCCCAGTTACCAAACTCAACACTGTCAGGGTCTAACTTTCATTAGCTGCTAATCTGGATTGGTCTCTTTTTCAGTTTGATGTTAAAAATGCATTTCTTAATGGTAATTTAGAAGAAGAGGTGTTCATGCAAGTGCCTCAAGGATTTGATAATGCGAGTGTTGCAGGAAAAGTCTGTTGACTAAGGAAGTCCTTATATGGCTTCAAGAAATCTCCTCGTCCTTGGTTTGCGAGGTTTGCAAGGGCTATGAAAGAGCACGGCTATTCACTAGCTCAATCGAATTATATATTATTTTATAAACACACTGCAGGAGGTAAAATTGCTATTCTGATTGTGTATGTGGATGATATAGTTGTGACAGGAAACGATGAGATAGAGCAAGCATCATTGAAGAAGCTTCTAGCTCGTGAGTTTGAACTTAAAGATTTGGGAAATCTCAAGTTCTTCCTAGGTATGGAAGTAGTTAGGTCAAAGAATGAGATTGGTATATCCCAGAGGAAGTATGTGCTCGATCTCCTCAAAGAGACAAGTCTCCTCGGATGCAAGTCTGCCTCAACACCTATTGATCCTAATTAGAAGCTCGGTCAAAGTAAGAATGAGTTGCTTGTGGACAAAGTCAGATATCAGGAATTGGTTGGAAAACTGATTTACTTAGCTCAGACGAGGTCTGACATTGCATTTGTTGTTGGCTTAGTAAGCCAATTCATGCATTGTCCAACTGAAAATCATCCCAAGGCTGTCTACAAAATTCTCCACTATCTCAAAGGAAGTCCTGGCAAGGACATTATGCTGATTGGGCAGGATCTAAAACTGACAGGAGGTCCACATCAGCTTATTGCACGTTTGTATAGGGCAACCTTGTGACATGGAGGAGCAAAAAGCAAAATGTTGTGGCAAGAACAGTGCTGAAACTGAGTTCAGAGCAATGGTTCAAGGTGTTTGTGAAGTTATTTGGCTTAGAAGTATTCTAAAAGAACTAAAAATCGAGATTGATGAGCCAATGAAGTTGTTTTGTGACAATAAGTCAGCTATCAACATTGCTCATAATCCAGTGCAACACGACAGAACAAAACATGTAGAGATTGATCGTTATTTCATCAAAGAAAGACTTGAAAGAGGGGAGATTTGTATGCCATATGTTCCTACATTTGAACAACTAGCAGATGTTCTCACAAAAGGGCTCTACAAGCAGATGTTTGAAGATCTTCTAGTCAAGCTTGACATGATTGACATCTTTGCTCCAGCTTGAGGGGGAGTGTTGAGATATGCTACTGACTAAGCTATGTGTAGATATTTATAAGGATTAGAATTGTATCTATATATGTGTATTTATTTTATTTCCTAGTTTAGGTTATTCTTTCTTTTTTGTTACTAGGTTCTATTTATGTATATATACTCTTAATCAATGAATAAGTAAATCAATTATAAATAAATAAATAAATAAATAAATAAATAAATAAATAAATAAATAAATAAATAAATAAATAAATAAATAAATAAATAAATAAATAAATAAATAAATAAATAAATAAATAAATAAATAAATAAATAAATAAATAAATAAATAAATAAATAAATAAATAAATAAATAAATAAATAAATAAATAAATAAATAAATAAATAAATAAATAAATAAATAAATAAATAAATAAATAAATAAATAAATAAATAAATAAATAAATAAATAAATAAATAAATAAATAAATAAATAAATAAATAAATAAATAAATAAATAAATAAATAAATAAATAAATAAATAAATAAATAAATAAATAAATAAATAAATAAATAAATAAATAAATAAATAAATAAATAAATAAATAAATAAATAAATAAATAAATAAATAAATAAATAAATAAATAAATAAATAAATAAATAAATAAATAAATAAATAAATAAATAAATAAATAAATAAATAAATAAATAAATAAATAAATAAATAAATAAATAAATAAATAAATAAATAAATAAATAAATAAATAAATAAATAAATAAATAAATAAATAAATAAATAAATAAATAAATAAATAAATAAATAAATAAATAAATAAATAAATAAATAAATAAATAAATAAATAAATAAATAAATAAATAAATAAATAAATAAATAAATAAATAAATAAATAAATAAATAAATAAATAAATAAATAAATAAATAAATAAATAAATAAATAAATAAATAAATAAATAAATAAATAAATAAATAAATAAATAAATAAATAAATAAATAAATAAATAAATAAATAAATAAATAAATAAATAAATAAATAAATAAATAAATAAATAAATAAATAAATAAATAAATAAATAAATAAATAAATAAATAAATAAATAAATAAATAAATAAATAAATAAATAAATAAATAAATAAATAAATAAATAAATAAATAAATAAATAAATAAATAAATAAATAAATAAATAAATAAATAAATAAATAAAAGTACGTGTAGGCGGGCGTTGTCTCACATCGGCAGATCTAAAGGAAATGAGCTTGTATAAATATTAGGGGAATTCCCTCACTCATTGAACTAGCTTTTGGAGTGAGTTCTACCCTCTCACTTTCTATTAACTTAAAATATCTTAATTGTTTTTTTTTTATCTAAGAATTAATTTTGTAATTCATTTTCTGTGAAACAGTGGCAAACTGCTGTTTGTTGTATTGCTCAAACGATGATTGCTGTTAGCATCATCATTCATTGGATGGTTTGTCTTGAAGTTAGACCGTGTTTAAATCAATTTATTCTTGATAATATCACGAGAACGAAATGGGTTCAGTTCTTAGTATCCCGTTTTTTTAATTAAGCGAAACGTGCATTCTCAATATCAAAAGGTGTTCATTCTACGAAGGGAAATGTCACCTAAACTGTGTTTGTCCAGTCATATTACCTCTATAAGTAATGCAAGTACAAATTAAATCATGTATACTTGACATGGTGGCCAATGTGAAGAAGGAAATTCGGATTTGGAAGAGATTAACCTGACTATATGTGCATGTTTTACATGAAAGTAACCCCCTGCTAACGATTTCAGATTTGGAAGAGACTAACCTAACAATATGTGCATGTCTTGCATGAAAGTAACCCCCTACTAACGAATACATAAAATAAATTCATTTAATGTGCTAAATGTGATTTTTTTTCTTATTATTCTAAAGTTATTTCAGTGATATGTACATACTTATTTTGGGAGAATTTTATTATCTTCCCTTCTTCACCATTTTTATTCTTCAATACAATTTTCTCTCGAAAGAGAAAAAAAAAAGAAAATTTTCCAATAGAAGCAACAAGGATTGGATTGGAAATGTCCTTAGATTCTGTGCAGTGCAACAAAATATTGAAACAAATTGTTAGTTTCCTCATAGCAGGCCACTAAACCAATGTACATTTCTTGTGTCATGTTAACAATCTCAATTCAAGGTCGATTCTTCGCATGTAATGTACAAAAAAATATATGACAAGTAGCATTCTCTCCATTGTCTAATGGACCAAAAAGAAATACAAGAATCATTTTATTTCATTTTCTAGTTTAGGTTGCATATGTTTGTATCTTTGCAACTAAACCATTGAACAATTATTATAATTAATTGAAGTAAGTTAATCTATGTTTACTAAAGTCTGTTATTCTGATAATTTTTGAATTTACAGATCATCTTCTGCACTTCGCTTACCATTACATCATTTCTTTTCATTGATTTATTTATTTTTCATCTATGTTTTATTATACTTGGAATGATTCTGCTGTTTCTGGCCATAGTCAGTTAACTTGTTTTTTCTTGTTTTAATGACCGTTCTAAGTAACACAAGTCATTGCATGTCAGCGAGAGGATGAAAGCATATTGTTAATACAGATAGTATTATATTCATAATTTCCATATGCATTTGTTTATTATGTCAAAGTCCTATTATTAATTCAAGTCATTTGTAGGCACAGAATTTCTCTCCTCTAGAAGACTGCATACAAAGGTAGCTGATAGTTATCTTCCGTTTCCAAGAGGTCGGTGTCTTGGCGAAGGAACTCCGTTTTTTCTTCTGTGATTGAGTTGGAAATAACAACATTACATTTCCATTAGGTTATCTATTTTTAACATTTGAATTTTTATATGTTCATGAAGTTCAAGTACTGCCCTTTTTAGATGACTCTTAAATTCATTTGCCTTTTAATGTATAACTGGTTTTAGGGTGATAGAAAAAGAATAATGATACCACATGATGATACCTTGTAATACAAATTTTGTTTACCATATGAAAAATAAAATGACACCTCTGGACAAAGGCTTGATCAAAGTGTCAAGACCCTCAGGCTTACTTTTTATTTAAAATTCAAAAGTTAATTATCTCGTGCTTATCTTTAGTGGATATATCTCCTCCTTTATGAACATTCATCTCTCCATGATTAACTAAACTGTTTGACTAGGTGATAATTCATAGGGCGTGGAAATAATAGGTATTAAAATGTGATTAACGCAGTGAAACTGAAAATATAAATAAAACAGTTGTTGTGGAAAAGATAGATAGAAGGCAGAAAAAATATCATGCTTTGCTGAAAGTTCTAGCTACGTAAAAGAAAGAATTTTCAAGTTCGTAAAAGAAAGAATTTTCAAGTTCGTATCTTTGTGAATCTGAAGGTGCTCAATGCTGATCGCTAGGGAGTTTGAGGGATTCTTGTTTCATAGTGTACGCTTTAATATAATTTTTCTTGCTCTCATTTGTGGTTTTCAGGTATTTCTCAATGGGATAATGATAAAGATGCAGAAATTTTACGCCTTGGATATGTATGCTTATGCCTTTTTTATAAGTTTCAATCATGATGATTTTCATGGATGAATTTTTTAAAAAAAATTTAACATACCAATAACGGATGGCGCAATTCAATATTTAGGATGAAAAAGTTGAACTGAGTAGTACAGTAGTAAATCAGAATGCATAGCCAGAAGAAGAACGTAAGTGCAATGGAAAACCTGGAAAGGAAAATCATCTGAACTTTCAAAATTTTGAAAGAATTTGCTGAATTATAATGTTAAGCTGCTCTATCCGTGATATAATGTGCATTTTAAATTTTCTGACAAAAATTAATAGTCAGTATTTTCCTATTATTAGTTTACCGATTTCATGCACATATGAATATCCTTTATTCTTTTTTTAGCCTTATAAACTTTCTAACTTATCAATTTAAAAAAAAAACAGAAATTTCAAATTTATTGATTTTATCATTCTTTACTGTACGATAGGGCTTGATGAGACATGCTAACAAAGAGTTTTTCCTCGTTAATCTGTTTATACAGGTTAAGCCCGAGATAATTAGCTGGTCACCACGAATAATTGTACTTCATAATTTTTTGAGCATGGAGGTATGTGTAATATCAAGATCCAATGCACATACATTTTATTGGACTTTTGACTAATAATCCAGACAAAAAAAAGAGTTTTTTTGCTAAAAATGTTAAACTGTTTTCAAAAAAATTCTAAAAATGTAATTTTCAAGGGAACAGTTGAAAAGTTTATGGAATAAATGTTTTTTTTTCAGATTTTTTATATGATTTCTAGAAAAAGTTTTAGAAAATCTTTCCATTCCTTTTACTATTTGTGATATTGTTTGTAAACTTCGAAGAATTTGTGAATTTTATCAGGATGATAGTTTTTTGTTTCTTCAGGAATGCGACTATCTTAGAGCTATATCTCTTCCTCGCCTTGAAATTTCCACTGTTGTTGATGTGAAAACAGGGAAGGTACATATCAATGTTTCCTTGGTAGTATGATTGGTTTTTAATAAAAGAATTTTGAATCAATGATCTAAATTTTAATTAGAGTATTTTGAATCAATGCTCTAAATTTTAATTAGAGTATTTTGAATCAATGCTCTAAATTTTAATTAGAGTATTTTGAATCAATGCTCTAAATTTTAATTAGAGTATTTTGAATCAATGCTCTAAATTTTAATTAGAGTATTTTGAATCAATGCTCTAAATTTTAATTAGAGTATTTTGAATCAATGCTCTAAATTTTAATTAGAGTATTTTGAATCAATGCTCTAAATTTTAATTAGAGTATTTTGAATCAATGCTCTAAATTTTAATTAGAGTATTTTGAATCAATGCTCTAAATTTTAATTAGAGTATTTTGAATCAATGCTCTAAATTTTAATTAGAGTATTTTGAATCAATGCTCTAAATTTTAATTAGAGTATTTTGAATCAATGCTCTAAATTTTAATTAGAGTATTTTGAATCAATGCTCTAAATTTTAATTAGAGTATTTTGAATCAATGCTCTAAATTTTAATTAGAGTATTTTGAATCAATGCTCTAGATCTTTGTTCATTTTTTGTTGTTATTATATCTTGGGGTAAAATATGAAAGTTATGTTTTTCTTTTTCCTTACATCATTTACTTGGAGAACTAGCACAGAAAGGTACATTAGCTCAAAAGAAATAAACTTTGCTTGACCCGAATTAAAATTCAACAAAGGTGTTCGAGACATTTTTAAATTACACACCAGTTAGTTTGATGATTTTTATATAAGAAAAAATATTTGTGTGAGAACACACACGCATGCTAAAAATGTTTTGAATCAGGGAGGATAAGCCACGATTCTTGAACGAAAAACCTATTAATTTAAGATAATACCACAAAGGATTATCCTACCAAAATCGTAGTGGCTGAATCCTGTATAGCAACAAATTACATAACCTTCTGCTATGGAAGATCTGAGGTAAACTAGTTTGTAAAGTAATGAGAATTAAAAAAAAGTCTACTGCTGTAAAAGGAAAGAGTTGGCATGGTAATTCTTTTGGATAAAGAAGTAAACCCAAATTAAAAAGAAAAACACCCAAGGAGCCAGGAGGTAGTAAACCTTGAAAAGAAAGTGAGAACGAGAGAAAAATTTAGGTGCCGAGATGTTGATTTTGACCCTGTATAAGTTGTTTACCAAAACGTATCAAGGATGATGCGCAACTTCCCTATAAACAGATTGCCAATTGTCCTTCTGAAGAAATAGGAATCAAAGAAGATCACACCCATTATCAGTGTTAGCACTTTTTGATATGGGAATGAGCTGGTTTGGGTTTATACTCGATTATCTTTAAACCATATTTGCACTTCGTGTCTGTTTTCGCTGATTGGATACTTCATCTTATTACCATGTTGTAATATTTCTTTCTTTTTTTTTAATGAGAACCATGTTGAATATTTCTTAATTAGTCATTTTTGCTGGCGATTGGCATTGGATTCATTTTCATACCTGTTTTTTAATAGTTTGGAAGATTTTATATAAGAAATCTTTCTTGCCTTTGTATTTACTGTTATAATTGTGATCTAAAAGAAGTGTCCATATCGTTTTTTATGAAAGTGAAAAATATTTATAGTTCTTTTTTACATTTTTATCATAATTTGAAATGTAAAAACCATTTTCTAACCAACTGACCAAAAAAATTTAATTTCTCAATAAATTACTCTGAATGACCACTAGTTGTTTGATGACGGTGTTTCATTGCCGTTAAGTGGTGTGTTTTCATAATTTGAGTTTTCAATGCCTCTTCTGTAGAAATTATAAATGACCATCTTTTGGAACTTGTTTTAGGGAATGAAGAGTGATGTCAGAACAAGCTCTGGTATGTTTTTAAGCCGTGCAGAGAGAAAGTATCCAATTATAAAGGTAATATTTGTGTCAGTTGTTATTCAGTTTTGATGATCTAAAGCATTATTCCTTCATCAGGTTTAAGCTGCTGCAAAAAATTCAAAATGTTTTTTCCTTGCTTTGACATTGTTATTGATGTAATATTCCTTCTACAGTGTAGTAGGACTTTATTGTTCTCGGCCTTTGTTCAATTCATAACTTTATTTCTTATCCAGAAAAAGGATTAGAAAGGCCATTCTAATTTTTGACCGGCCTTGAACATTTCCTAAGTGAAAAATATAAAAAATGATTGCCTACAATAATAGTTGTTAAATTCACAAGAAATTTTACGAGACTTATTGTTCATCTCCTAAGCCATTCCCTAGAAATTGCTGTGTTTACAAATAGATGACATGTTGTCTTGTAAAATTGATTGAAGAAACAAAGTTGTGTGAAATAGTTCCGTGGTCGCACTCGCACATTGTGTCAGTTTGTAAGAAAATCATCCAAATATGGCTGTTACTGACTTTTATGTGTGGACTTCACGAATTTGAATGTTGCTCTGACTTTGTGTTTGACTAGAATGACTCAATTTGAGGAATGAGACTATCAATGCTTTTCTGTTCTTATTATCCTCCGTGCTTTGGGTTTTTAGTCTTTGTCCTTGTATTGTGGTGGAAGTTTTTCAGCGTGTGTTCAATATTCGATGTACATATGCAAACTATTGGCGTAGTAATGTTCCAATTCTACAATTTCTGGTTAATAATCTAACTTTACAGTTTGTTCTACTACTATATGGTGTTTTCTTTTATTTTTTGGTTGAAATATTTATCTTCCAGGCAATTGAAAAACGCATATCTGTCTATGCCCAAGTACCAGTAGAAAATGGGGAGCTTATCCAAGTTCTAAGGTGTGATTTGAAAATCTTTTTTAAATATTTCTGACATGAAAAGTGTATCCTCCATTCTCAAGGCTAACGTCTACAGCAGCACAGGTATGAAAAAAGTCAGTTTTACAGACCCCATCACGACTATTTCTCTGATACTGTAAGTTATCCTTTTTCCCTTAAATAATTGAAAATCTTATTTACTATTATTATCCTTCTTACTAGTTATTATCACAACCTCCAGCATGATAGAGAAGCAATTTATCTTGTATGTTTTCTATGTAGTTTAACTTGAAACGTGGGGGCCAGCGAATAGCGACAATTCTTATGTATCTAAGTGACAATGTTGAAGGTGGAGAAACCTATTTCCCACAGGTAATTACTCTTGCATACTTAATCACTATTTCATTACTTAACGTGCATTGAGATGTATTTTTCCTTTGGATTCTCCTTGTAAGAAAATGTCAGTGTCTGACTATAATTGTCTTGATTGCTTTTTTTTTTTTTTTTTAATAAACAAAATGCTAGAATGCACCCAATAGTCTGAATGAAGCGAGAAATGAATTGCCTCCAAATCCTTCTAGTAAACTCACAATTAGTCATAATGTGGGTATTAGTTTTCTCATTCTATTTACAAAAAGGACAACAATAGGGTAAGATCAAAGAAAATATCTCTCTTCCAGATTTGATCACAAGTATACAATTTTTCACATATAAGAATCATAGCAAAAACTTGAATTTTGGATGAGACTTTTTTCTTCTAAATAAAGTCAAAAAATGAGAACTTCATAGTAGAAGCATAAGTAAGCTGAGAGAAGAAAGATTATGGAAGAAAATTTTGTTGAATGGTCAAAAAGCCATCTTCTGGTGTCAACAATACTCATTATTGGAGAGAAACAAGAGATAGTTGCATAAGAGCAAAAAACTCGATAATCTCAGAGATATTCATTTCTCTTCAGAAGGAAAGATGCCAATGACTGTGAGCTTCATCTGTGCCAAAACAAAGAGGCAATAGAGAAGTTTTTATAATAAGACTAGTGATAAATGCTTGAAAACGAGCACATAACCACCCTAATCCACTTATCTTTCCCATAACTGAACTAAGGCTCCGTTCCTCACCTTAAATGCAATGCAATTATGAAAAAGATGAAAAACTGAGAGAAATATCCTTACAAGGATTGCAAAATGAGACTCGATTAACAAGATAACTACCCAACCAAAAGTCATGGGGTCATAATTGCTCTTAATCACTACATGACACGAGGAATCATTTTCTAGCCTAGAAATTACCAATCTGAAGGCTCCTCTCCATTTAGGATTAGTAACAATCTCACAACAAATTAGATGAGAACTTGACCTTCCTTCATTTCCTTCCCTTAGAAAGTCTCTAACTAGTTTGTTCAACATCTTAGCAACGTTAGCCTTGAAAAGAGAGAGAGAGAGAGAGTATGTTGAAATACCATTCCTTGCAAGATATGTGTAATAAATCAGAGATTTTTGGGTCGAAATTATTCTATTTTTGGGAGTAAAAGCAAGTCCTTTTTCTTTCACAACCATGCTACCACATCTACCTCTAATTAAGGAATCCTTGCGAATAGCTGAACAAGTCCAAGCTAGTGGGATCAATCTCTTAGAATATTGTTTCTTGAATCAAATTAAGTCCTCCACCTTTGGAAAACAATTTATTTTCCTACCATCGAGACTTTTTCTGACTTTTTGTGAAATTGGCACCCAAAAACAGCAAGAAATAAGATTACTACCGTGAGGATGAAAGAGGCCAATAACTTTTTATGGAATTAGTCATAGTGGTTAATTTATCAATATTGTGTTCCTCGATAACACTTTTGTTAAGATTTAACTTAGCACCGTATAGTAATCTAAAAATTTTCACAAAATCAACCAAGTTGTGATTTTAGAGGCATCCTTTACGGAAAACAAAATGTTGTCATTTGCGAACTGGAGATAAGAAACATGAACAACTTCACTACCAATTTTGAATTCCTATATCAAGTTAATGCATTTCGCTTTATCCAATATTTTCTAAGTACATGACCAATGAGAATAAATAAAAAAGGTCTCTAGCCTTTTAATTGCTTGAAATTTAACTCTAGATTTTCATTTATAAACACAAAAAAATTTGATGAGTACAAACATTCATATATCCACTTTCTCCACCTCCCATCAAATCCTTTCTTTCTCATAATAAAGTCAAGGAAACTCTAATCAATGTGATCATAAGTCTTCTCAAAATCAACTTTAAATATTATTCATTTCTTCTTATTTCGCTTGTAATATTCAATATTAATTAGCAATTAAAGAAAAATCAAGAATTTTTTTATCCGCAATAAAAACCCATTGTTCCTTTGAAGTCGTCTCTGCAATAACATCTTTTAAACGAAACGACAAACCTTGGTCACAATTTTGTAATGGCTCAACACCAAGATTAGAGGCTTATGATCTTCTCAAAATTTCTGAATTCCCTTTTTTAGGGATGAGACACGAATAAGACTCGTTAATTTTTGAATTGATAATGTCGCTTCCGTGAAATTTTTGGAAAACTTTAAGCAAGTCAGACTTAATCACTTCATGTGAATCTTGGAAAAATGCTATAATAAAGTCGTCAAGCCTAGGAGCTTTGTCTCTATCACTAGCGAACACCGCTCTTTGAATTTCATTTTCATCTAAATTTCTAGACAGATGATCAACCATGTCAGGGTGGATGGCCTTCTAGTCAAGACTCAGAAACTCCAAAGTGGGCTCCGGATTTCTGGGAATAGAGAGTTGTGAAATAGTTTGTGATTTCATGAACGAGAGATTCTTCCTTAGCAAGTTTGTTCATGAGCTTATTAATTTTTCAACTATTCGCAACCCTATGGAAAAATTTGATGTTATTATCCCACTCGCTGACACTTTTAACTCTAACCTTTTGTCTCCATTATTGGGCTTCAAGTATAAGAATTCTTCAAAATGCATCGTAAGGTTGTACCTTTCTTGTCTCATAGCATCATCTAAACCTTGTTGAACATTTAACAAGTCGAGTGATTGGATTCTATTTTTTATGCTAGTTTTCTCCAATCTTATGTCACCAGAAGTAGACACATTTCAACTTTTGATTTCATGTTTAATCCCTCAAAGTTTTTTTATTAACTTAAAACCCTCCTGCCCACTCTGTTTGCAACTATCCCACCAAGTTTTGATGTTCTCCAAACACTTTGAATGAGACTGCCGCATGTTCTCAAATCTGAAAGGACTAGACCCCATTTGAGGTTAGAGCTATCAAAAACTATTGGGGAGTGATAAGACATCAACTTGCATTGACTCCTGAAATAGGTTTTCTCAGTCAGTTGTGAAAAGAAAACGATCATCTACCACTAACCAAGTTCGCTCTAATATTCGACCAAGTAAAAGGCAAGTTGCCCAATGAGATGTCACGAAGTTAAGCCTCAAAAATAAAGTTTCAAACATTTTTATGCTGCGAGTAGCTCTAATCAAGGTGGATTTTTCAGAAGGAAATCTAACCACGTCAAAATTTCTACCAACACACCAATTAAGAGAGCATAAACCGAACAAGTCAAACAACTCCATTCAAAACTCATTGCAGCTTTCAAGGTGTATGGGCCATAGATCCCATATAACCACCAAGAAACAGAATTTCCAATGTCAAATTTTAAAGAGATCAAAAAACAACAAACACCATGATCGAGAATACGTCAACACCTCCCTTGAGCTGGCAGGACTACCCAACTTTTGAAATGAAAACCTCACACTTGCGAGACCAAAGTGCTATTGATTGTCTCCAATTTCGTGTCTTGTATGATAATAATGTCTGGATTCTCCTATGACTTATTTGATAACACATTTTTTATTACTAGATTTCAAATCTCACATTTTTCAACTGATGATCTTCATAATTAACCTCAAGTTATCAAAAAGATGCAATCAGATGTTCACAGGCGCTGAAGCTCAAGATGATGAATTTCTCAAGGCCACCGAGTATCGAAGACATTCTAGATATAGAGTAGCGCAATCAATAAGTGGAATCTCATTATATGATTTAGTTATCAAAACCATTTATCAGTGATTGTGATGATAAAAACTTAGAGAAGGCGAGCAAAATCTTACCCGGATTTGAAAAAGGAGGAATGACTTTGTTGAAAAATTATTTTACAGAAACTTGACTGCTTCTTACATACCACAATTGTTCCATTTTCATCGAGTTTTTCTGATGGCTTCAACATTGTTGTGGTTCTAAAAAACTAATAATAATAAAACATTTCCTTTAGCTGGCTTATGCATCATTTACCTAATAAATCCTTTTTAATGAAGACAAAAGAAGGTCTTGAAATCCTTTTTTTACTATAACAGAAGTTGATTGAGAGAATAAATTTTTAGGATACTTGTAATAAATGTGCAAATACACCTGTCTTCATTAGTAGAAGGTACTTTATTCTAAGTTCCTACCTCTGCCAATCATTGACAGATCATTTTCATGACAAAGTCCAAGAAATCGCTATTAACTTGGGCTTTAGCTTTTTCATAAATAATCTTGAAAAAAATCCTCTAAATTTATAAATAATCTCAAGCAACTCACTTGTCATAAGATCTAGGTCCATTCTATATTTGCTATCAATGAAGGCACCATGTGCTAACTGAAAGTGTTGTTGAGAACCTCTCACATTCTTGCAAAGAGAATTTTGGCTAGGATATCAAACGAGTTAGACACCAAGTTGATGGTGTAGAATTTCTTAAACGTCTTCTTCGGGAGGAGGAAAATGCAAGAGTCATTTCTTGATCACCTGTCCACTCATGTTTTCCTGTCAAGCTACTTAAAACTATCGTTCAACATTTTGTAGAAAAGTAAATAGAAAAATTATGCAAAATAAATAGAAATGAGAGCATCGCTACTAAATTTAAAACTAAACAAAGGGTATGGCTTAAAAACCTTTTGATGCTCAAGTCCGTTAAAGGGTACAGAGGCTGTGATACGATCGAATTCCTCAAGATCTTTATTCAAATCCCAAAAATAAAAATACAGCAAAAGAACTACAAACTCAGGGGTATTCGAGAGCCCCAACCTCTCCCTGTAACTTTCCACAACAACAAAAACTAAACTTCCCCTACTCTTCATTTTCCTTTTATTCTTTTCCCTCTCCCGTAACTGCATTTATCAACCAATGGTTACATCTTCTTTATCCTTCTAAAGTAAGTAAACTTATTTAATAGGTTTATCAGGCTGCCTTATAGAAAGAAAAAACATGTGAAAGATGATTTACTTTGTGACAAATACAGTTTCTTGCTAGGCTGCAACGTAGGACATCAATATTATATTAGTTACACAGTCATGCATGTGGCTCGTCAATTATGGTGGATGTAATTGAAAGCACTGGTCTAGTTTGGAAACTCTATTTTCTTTCCAGTTGCATTTTTTGGGCATTTCGCTTACAATGGCTCTTGATTGACTGCAGGCTGGTTCTGGCGAGTGCAGTTGCGGTGGAAAAACTGTGCAAGGATTGTCTGTTAAACCTGTTAAAGGGGACGCTGTGCTTTTCTGGAGCATGGTATGTCCTTTTACGCTATTAAAGTAAAATGATAAATGATAATTAGTTAGCATGATTTATTTCTTCGCGATTGAGCAATATGAAGAGTCTAATAAGATACCATCTAATGAAGGTTTAATTAAATAAAATGGTTGAAATCCATAAATGGTAGCTTATTAGTCTCCTTGTCTCAAAGGTATTGAGATCATAGCTAGTTTTGCATGTATACTTTCGGCTTTAGGAATTTAATAAATGCAATCAATAATTCTTTCATATGGTTGTCCTATGTTGATTAGGGAATGATCATTATAAACTCTTATCAGCTTATAGCTTTTGGGAGAGTTTGTCTCTACATCGGACGGTATTAGGAAAAGTTATTCTTAACATATCGAGTGATGCCATATTAAGTTCTGTTACGACCTTCGACCCGCTGAGAGGATCTCACTTGTCTGGATTACATCCTTTTTTTTTTAGTAGGAGTGTTAGATCTTCTCACACATCACCTGATTTCAAATCCTAACGATTTACGCTTTCGGAGTGTAAACGCATTTTATCACCAAGTTAGGACATTAGTTACGATATTATTTCCATAGCGAATAGTAAATTAAAGAATTGAAACAACTGTTTTTTTTTTACTAAAAGGAGACTTTGTAAATTTTCCAAGTGTCCTTTGCTTTCAGGGGTTAGATGGGCAGACAGATCCAAACAGCGTACATGGAGGATGTGAGGTGGTATCCGGGGAAAAATGGTCAGCTACAAAATGGATGAGGCAAAGAAGTACTTCTTGATTGTGGTATAGCTTCCTACTCTTCATTATTTTCTTCCTTTTAGTGTTACTTTTACAGGACTGAGAGAGAGAGAGAGCAATGTACAGTCAAATATGCCCACATTTTGGAACCACAAAAACCAGGTTTTAGCTTGATTGTTTGAATATCTAGTTTATATGGGTGTTATTTTTGTACTTGATTAGATAATTTAATGTACTCAACTTAATTTTCCATTAAAAATAATGAGATAAATAACTTGACTTGCTCTTTCATCAATTGAGTGGTCGTGTGATGGTTTTGCTTGGGATGAATCTTTTTCCCATCTATTATTCTCTTCTATATTTTCTTTTCCAATACAATTAATTTTTTATTGATTACAATTTTAAATTCTATTAAAAATACTACATTTAATTTTTTATTCATTAAAATTTTAATCTTCTTACCTATCCTTTGTGAAAAGTATAATTTCCACATTTGCTTGATTTATGATGTCCTGTTTCAACTGCATAAAATTCAATTTCTTAACTTAATTGAGATATTATCATAGTACCTATAATTTGCAGAATATATTTATTTAATGTTCTAATCTTTTTTTTGTTAACAATTTAGACCTTGTATTTTAGGTTATTGACAACTGATATTTTGTATTTTATCTTTTGACAATTCTAAGCCTAGTACTTCATATTTTATACTTTATTTTTCAAAAATTCAAACTTTACATTATCAACTAATGGCTATATGAATCTAGTGGTCAAATTTATCGTTAATTGGTTACACGCGACTTGCACATGTTACCAATTAACACAATTTCTTCAAAAAAATTAGGAATTAACAGTAAATTTAACCACATGATTCAAATTGCTAATGGTTAATAGTTTTTTTGTAACGACCCGCCAGGCTCCTCCGAAAGGCCATACAGTCCCGGCTCACACAGGGCCCTACCACGTGGTTTCCTGAAGGCCGTTTCACGTGTACTCACGGTCTTTTTCCCCCTGAAGTGAGTTTTTGCCTTCCCTCATTCAAACCCAAAACCTCATGGACTAGTACTTGGACTACAAGTGAGGAGTACCACTTGAGCTACTCACTTGTAGCTCAGGTACAAGTCCATGAGGTCTTGGTTCGAGTAGGGGGAAAACAGGGGGAGAAGACCGTGAGTACACGTGGGACGGCCTTCGAAAAACCATGTGGCAGGGCCCTGTGTGAGCCGGGATTGCACGGTCTGTCGGGGGAGCCTGGTTTGAATTGTTAAAAAATAAAGTACAAGATATCAATTGTAAACCAATTAGAAAATGGGGGATAAGGAGAAAAATAAAAAATGGAAAAAGAAAAGGAAAAGAGGAATGAGTTCGTTAAGATATGAATCCAAGGATAAAAAAGGTAGCAGAGGGCAGAGAGAGTCACTCATGTCCTCCCAAAACTTGACGGGCAGGTATCGCCATTAACAACCACCGTGTTCGTCGAATTGAAGCGAGGACCTTCACTTTTCTGATCCAGATGTCTCCTTCTTCCCTTTCTCCACCGCTTATTCTTCTCCTTTTCTCTTTCTTTCTCCTCCCATTCCTTCTCTCCCCCTCTTCGGTTCTCGCCGACGACGTTTCTCGCGATGACGATTCGACTCCTAAGTCTCCCTCCTGCAACAATCCCTTTGAATTGGTATTTTTTTTTAGATTCATTTTATTCCTCATTCTATTGGGCCTCTGAGTTATTTGTTTTCTGCTTACAAAGTATAGCGGATTGATGTCCAATGAATTGTAGAAATTAGTTTTACATGCGGTTTTCTTCCAAACTTTTTTAGATATATTATCGATGTGAAAGGGCTTTGTGATTGGTATAATTTCGGTGTAATTTTGAAAGAACTATGAAATTTTGACTTTGTTATTTGTTTGATGAGATGCCCACTCTTTTACTTATGTACTAATTTCTGAAGGGAGCTTTGATCTGTCTCTTTTATCCTCCTGTTAAATCTTGAAAAATGTAGCATTTTTGTAATAAATTTTGTCAGTATTCAATAGCATTTTCCTATTTTTCAAATAACATCTACTCCATTACATTCGTCTACATATTGAACTGTTACCTCTTTCAGGACATAGTTTATTTGTGTTAATGCAAGATTTAAGGATCTAGTTGTTCATTTTGTATTATTATTGACTTTTCTTTTACATATTCTGGTTTAGATCCCAAACCTTAGATGTCTGATTTTTTTTTTTTTAATATTCTGTTTCAGATCAAAATTAAGAGCTGGATTAATGGCGATGAAGATGAGAGCATAGTTGGATTAAGTGCAAGATTTGGGGCCTTATTGCCTGCTCACGCTGACAATGATCAAAGATTGCCTGCTATTTTTCTAAATCCATCAAATGGCTGTTCCATTTCCTCTTCAAAGGTTATGGCGCATTGGTATCTATTGGTGTCATATATAAGGGCATATAATGTTCATATTCATTAATTGATACTAGATTGTGGCTTTGATGCTACTCCCACAGGAAGATTGTGATGTTTATAATTATCATATGTTTTACTGCAAACATTTTTATCCTGTAAAGATAATTGACGTGAATAATGTTTTTAATTGTTTTTCCCAAGCATACATGCTCATTTTTTATATCCATCCCCTTCACAGTTATCTGGATCTGTTGCCCTGTCTATTCGTGGTGAATGTGACTTCACTGCTAAGGCTGAGGTTGCACAATCAGGGGGTGCAGCAGCCCTTTTGGTGATAAATGATGATGAAGGTTTTTGTCATTGCATTTACATATTAAACTGCATTTGTTTCTTCTTGAGATATCTTAGTGCACTTTCGAAATAAGACATTCATTTTGGGAAACCTATAATATGGTACAATGCTTTGTGTAATTGACCTTAAAACAATAAACATGACATTTTAATTGAGGAAGTAAGGAAGTCAGTAGGCATTATGATACGTGAAATAAAGTGGACTGAAAAAACATTGAGATATAAGAATATTATTATTTTTTAATGATTGAGCAAATCTTAGGAAGTTGAGCATGATCCTGTTGGTGGTTGATTTGTTACCGAACTGTTGATATTTTGCTTAATTTTACAATAGCTGCCCCATCAATTATCTAGTGTAGTTTTGATATTTTGATGGTTGAATCTCAAATTTATAACTTGTTTCTTAACGTCCCAGATCTATACAAGATGGTGTGTTCTGATAATGATACTGCTCTTAATATTTCAATTCCCGTCGTGATGATTTCAAAGTCTGGGGGAGAAGCTCTTAACAAATCTATAGCTGATGGAAAACAAGGTGAGTTATTGCATTCTAAAAGTTTAAAATAGATATATTTCCATTATTGTTTCCCATGAATTTTGTCTTAAAAAACAAGGATGTTTCATTCATTATAAGGGATTGTAAGTTGGTATAGGAAGTCACATTTCATTAGTTTTTTCTTCTACTTATTTCTGTAGATATATACTGTTTTAGAAATGCATCAATAATCAAAGTCTAAATATATATTGTTGTTCAATTAAATATTGTCTATAAAATCGTTGAACCATGTTATATTGTCAAGAAAGTACAATTTACAAATCATGACATTTTCAGTCACGTTGCTAAGTTTTGGCAACATCCTTACTTCCTAGTGATGTGCTATCTCCGCTTCTTTATTTCCTTTCTTCCTACCTACTAAAACTTTAAGAAAATTGAGGACATAAATAAAATTTAATCACAAGCATGTAAAACTCCACACTACTTCCACAGAATGAGTCCAAATTTTTTCCTTAGTGTCATTTGATATTTAAGCTCACTCTTTTTCAAGTAATAAAAAATAATAAATATTTACAATTCTTTCCCACTAAAAAAGAGTATTAGAGAAAGAAAGGTTAAGATTTTCTTCATTCAGTTTGTCCTTTCCAAAAATTTTCCTATCGTGTCCTTTCCAAGTACCCAAAGAATGCAATGGGGCACCAACTTGCTCAACATCTTGTATGAACTTTCATAACTGCCCCAGTGCAACAACAAAGTCTTCACTGGAGTTGTTATCAACCAATGAAATGCCACTCCCACAATCAAGACCATATCAAATATATATTTGGTTTCAATTCATATTTGGAGAGACTCACGGGCATGCTTGACTTCATGAATCAAGCTATCTCATTCCCCTTGTAATTTGCAATGAAACAAATATGTAAAATATTTTATTTTAGAGAGGAGTAAGAATTTCCTAATTTTTTTACCAATCATCAGAGAAAAGAGAGGGAGGAGAAAAGAAACTTTTCCTATTTTGATGGCACTTCTTGGAATGTAAAAAACTGTAGCTATAGGCTATGCTCCTCTCTATGATCTTTGATAAGTGTGATAACAAATGATTGAAATGGATATAGGTTCAGAGATTTGGAGTTCAATTGAGGTGAAGTGCACTTCTTGTTAGGTTATGACTTAAGGTTTTGTACTGTATAATGTATGGTATTTTTGTGAATTTGAAATATAGTGATTGATATGACTCCTATGGAAGTTTAATCTTTTATTATATCCGGAGTCTCTCTATTTTCATTCTCAACTAGGAATATAAGGACGTTTTAATGTATTGATCTGAGAATTTCTTTTATAGCACTACTTTGGTGGGATAGCTTTTTAAGAGTTGAAATTCTCTTTGTATTCTTTTAGAGCCTTGTTTATTAGTGAAGAAAATACATTATGAATTAACATTACAAAAAGAATAGATTAGGGTTAAGTTGCAAAAAGCTCAGCCCCTAAAAAATCTAGTGGAGCATTTTTTGTCACCTACCTCCTTTGTGTGTGTATATATTTTTATCAATTACACTTTTATTTCTCATCAAAAGAATTGGGAGGCTTGGATTAATAATCTCTAATTTAAAAGAATTCTAATGTTTTGATGATGGATTTGTGTGCATAAAATGATTATATAATGGGTAATTATCGATTTGAACTATGTACTATACACTTTTTTTCAATTCGCCCTTTGTACTAAAAAAACCGGCAAATCGAACCATGTACTTTGATTCTGTCATCTGTTTTGACCTTCTATCAACACTTTTATTAAACTCTTATTTAAAAAATTACCAAACAATTTTGGATTCAGTTGAAATTTTTATCATATGTTTACTATTTAATAAAAAGATAATCTGAATATTTTCGTTATTTTTTAACACATGTACAATTTATTGTAATTTTGTTTTAGTATTTTATAAAAATATTATAATAAATCATACAAATTTTATAAAATCACGAAAATTTTTCTATTATCTACTCATGATAGGTTGAACAGGTGGAAAATTGTTCAAATAAATCAAATATCGTTTGATATTTTTTTAAATTAATCTCAATTTCTTCTTTACTATATAAATTAATTTTTAAAAAACTACCAAACGATATTTGATTTATTTGAAAAAAATTTCAAATGTTCAAACTATCATGGGTAGATAATAGAAACATTTTCGGGATTTTCTAAAATTTGTATGATTTATTATAATATTTTTATAAAATACTAAAATAAAATTACAATAAAACGTACATGTGTTAAAACATCACGAAAATTTTCAGATTATCTTCTCATTAAGTAGTAAACATGTGGTAAAATTTTCAACTGAATCCAAGATCGTTTGGTAATTTTTTAAATGAGAGTTTAATGAAATTGTTGATAGAAGGTCAGAACTGATAACAAAATCAAAGTACAGGATTCGGTTTGCCGGTTTTTTTAGTATAGGGGGCGAATTGAAAAAAAATGTATACTACAGGGTTCAAATCGATAATTACCCTTATATAATTCATCCGTCAAGCTCAAAATATACACTTAGTTTGCAATTATACAATATATTCAAGGCAAAGATGCCAATATATTATGAATTAATATTACAAAAAGAAAATGTTAGGATTAAGCTGCAACTCAGCCCCTAAAAAATCTAGTGGAACATTTTTTTGTCACCTGCCTCCTTTGTGTTTTTATCAATGAGTAATGTTATATTTACTTTCTTATTCTATCATATTAAAATACACGTTGACGTGTCAAACAATGATTGGTGCAATTAATATAATAAATTATAAATAGTTAATTTATTACATTAATTGCATGAATCATTATTTGACACATTAATAAGTATTTTAAATTGGTAGAATAAAAAAGTAAACATAACATTACTCTTTATCAATTACACTTTTATTTCTCATCAAAAGAATTGGAAGGCTCGGATTAATAATCTCTAAGTTAAAAGAATTTGAATGTTTTGATGATAAATTTATGTGCATAAAATGATCATATAATTATGTGAGATCTTTGTCTTGAATATACTGTATAATTGCAAACGGGGAATATTTTGAGCATGACCGATGAAGAAAGTGTCTGCACATAAATGTAGTGTGTGCATATTTTCTTGCTAATATTACTCGTAGTCATGTATGTATATACTTGGATCTATTATTACTTTGTTAATTTATGTTGTAAGAGTTGTCAACTCTTTGCTTTAATGTACAGTGGAACTTCTATTATATGCTCCAAAGCGTCCAGTTGTGGATTTCTCAGTTATATTCTTATGGATTATGGCTGTCGGAACTATTACATGTGCTTCTCTTTGGTCAGAATTTACTAGTTCAGAGCAAACTGATGAGCGCTACAATGAATTGTCACCAAAGGTTTTATTCTGAATCAACAAAGAAATTTAGGTTTTTTTATTACTCTCATCGAATGCTTATATTATCCATATGTACTATTTAATGGTGTATAACTTGGGGACTTCTCAGTTGCTCATAGGAGTTGCCCAGGTTAATTCTGAATAAGTTTTTAGATATTGCTTTCTGACCTTATGATCGAGAAAATTAGCAAAGAAGAAAGGAAAAAGCCTGTGTGATGGATATTTGTTAACAAAGAAAGACATTATAAAAGAAGTGAGAGATGATGCTGCATAATCTGGATTGGAAAAATCACCTTATGAACGACGCTATCAGTGATATACTTTTGTACAATGACGAGAAATTAATATTTGTTCTCATGAAACTATTGATAATGGTTACTATATGTTTAATTCTGATAATCATTTTGTCTAATTGATATGGTAACTATACGAGCATCATATAATGGATTTTTCACTTAATGTTTACTAGGAGTCTTCCATTGCTGCAGCACAAAGAGATGATCCTGATAAGGAAATCCTTGATATAAGTGCAAAGGGTGCTGTAGTTTTTGTAATAACTGCATCAACTTTTCTGGTTTTGCTGTATTTCTTTATGTCTTCTTGGTTTGTCTGGCTGCTGATTGTACTCTTCTGCATTGGTGGCGTTGAGGTAATTGTAAAACTTTCAGTATATTTTAATTTATTTATATTTGGTGAACATTGATGTTAAAATTTCAAACTGGAAGTTTTTAATTTGTATTGAATGAAAAGAAAACCAGTTAGAACCAAAGGTTTATCTATAACGCGAAGATAATAAAAATGGGGAAAGTCTTTGATGCACTTTGATATACTTGTACACAGAACAACACTATATAACAAAACAACACAGCAACTCCACACAAACTACCACAAGTCCTGGAACCATAGACTTGGATTCAGACCCTTAACACAGAGTATTTTCAATAGAAAATACCATGAATCCCCAAATGACTCCTCTCTCTCATAAAAACTACTCCAACCCTCATCCCCTACTAAAAACATAACTTACATTATTTTACAAAATAACTAACATAAAAAAACCAAAGATATCCTTAAACTAAAACATAACTTTAAGTCTTCCCAAACAAACTCCGTTTAGGAAATTCTAATGCATCAGTCTCGTATTTCCTTGTTATGAGAATTAATTTTGTTTCTGTCACCTTATACCAGTTTATCCTATTCATTCTTTTTTATTTTGTTTTTCATCAATTACTCGTAACAATGTCTGTAACTAGAAATTTTATTGATACTTGTTTAAAATTTCTACTGCAGTTGCAAATTTTTGGAGGTTTTTTGAGAAAGGAATAATAAATTTCTTAGAACAAATCAAATGAATCTTAGAAGTTCTGATTTTCATAGGACCAGGCTAAACTTTTCGTTTGTAGTTAGATCGGTAACAACTAATGAATCCTATCTCTCTGCTTATCATTTTTAAAAGTTATTTAAACTGATTTTCTTGAGGATTTTTTATCTAAACTTTTGCCTCTTCAATTTTTATTGATGGAACATTTTATGACATTGAAATTATGTAAAAAATATATATTGAACATGTCACTTGCTAATTATAGTAGCTTTTATCTTTCAGGGAATGCATGCGTGTATACTGGGGCTGATGTCAAGGTATATCTTACTTTTGATTTGCTCATTAATGTGTTCTACTGACCATATATTATTTCTTTTTGTAGAGCCTGCAAAAATTGTAAAAGGAAGTCTGTGAATTTGCCTCTTTTAGGGGAAGCTTCTGTGGTTTCCCTACTTGTTCTACTGTTCTGCATCATATTTGCTGTCTTCTGGGCAATACATCGGCGAGACTCGTATGCTTGGGTTGGTCAAGATATTCTCGTAAGTTTTCATCTGTCTTTCTCCTATTCTTTTTCTTCCTTGAAAACAGATATAAGAAAGTACATGATCAATAGTCCAGGAGTTGTCCTTAGAACTTCATAACAAAAGCAACTACCTTAGAATTTATCTGTTTTTACTGTCCTGTTCCCCTACAACTTGTAGCTAATGGAAGTTTAGAGATCATTTAGTGACATATCCATCCTATCTATGCATGTAATAATATATCATGCTACTGAGATTATTGATCCCCCATCCTCCCCAAGAGTCTTTTGGGCTGTGATATGTGGAATGAAATTATCCGAGTTTATGTCCATTGTAATGCCCTCTTGATTAGATTTGATGTCTTTTCTGTTGATTCTTAAGTTCTGAGTGCAAAATAGAGATCAACAATTTGGAGGCCATAGAGTCTAATAATGAGTATTATTTTGGACCTGATTGGATTAAAGTTAAGTTTGATGCTGCATAAATGGTCTGTAAGTATTTGTTAATGCTCCTATTATCCCTTTTAAAACCCATAATTTTTGTGAAGCTATCTATAACTCCATTACTCGTGCTCAAAATAATATAGTGGAAAAGCTTCATGAACTTCTCTAATAATTTTTTTTGTGAAATTGATATATAATGTAATTCTTCACCTTTCATGAACTTTATCATTAGCAAAGATAACATGATGGTTTGCTGAAGATTGGTAATTGAGTCTTTAAGATAGCAAATACTTCAATCAATCTCTTTTTCAACTCTTTTGATATGATTGTTCTCAATTCTTATTAGTTTCATATAGGAGTTCCCTTTGTGGTTGCACAATTTCTTATGTCACTCATCTTTAATCGAATTGTTAATAAAAAAATCTTTATATCTCAAAGTTTAGATCATATTTCTCTATATTGTACTCAATACTAGTTTCTTTTGACAGGGTATTTGCTTGATGATAACAGTTTTGCAGATGGCTCGATTACCTAATATCAAGGTATCCAAGGCTTTTCTTGGGGGTTTGAATAGTTATATTGGATTTTAACTTTGATAGTAGTTTGACATTTCAGGTTGCGACAGTACTTCTTTGCTGTGCATTTATTTACGACATCTTCTGGGTGTTTGTTTCACCAGTTATATTCCATGAAAGTGTTATGATTGCGGTGAGTGGATCATCCCCATAAATATATGATTATTTATTTTACAAGGTTGTAAAATTTTCTTAGAAATTCCACCAGGACTTGGGAGATCATCTTGAACTTGTTTATTGCAGTCCAAAAACTGATTTCTTGACTGCTCTTACTCTAAATGTGAATATATAACATCTAGTGGTATGTATTAGACTCCCGATCACAGGATTCATTCCCTAAAAATTTATCTGGATGGATTTAGCAATAAATTTCAATAAATTTTCTGTGTTTAGTTTATCATTTGAGATGGGGGAAAAAAGTGCGCATAGAAAAGATACATGACAAGAAAATGACTGATGACCTCTGATGATGTTTGTGATATCCCGATAAGTCACAAATTAGACTTACCAGAAGCAAATTAGTGCAACTTGGAGAGTGTTTGCCTGTAGAAAATGGATGGACTGTACATAATTTTTTGTGTTGGAGGGAGATGTTTAGGCAAATTTTTTATAGGCTTGTGGGATTTGATCAGTTTGTAATTTTTGGGGCATTTATAAAGAGAGAATTGACCAAGTTAGAGATTTGGAGAGATCCGTTTCAGGACGTGGTTTCCTTGTCATAGTGCTGGGTTAAGATGAATTTATTTCCTTACATATTTAGATTCTCTGGGAATACCTTTCGAGGAACATAATGATGAAAACTGTAAATGGTTACAGTTGAAGGTGGCTGGTTTATCTATGCCAAAAAATTATAAATTGAATAGTTGCCGAAAAAGGTTTTTATTTCTTAAATTCTGCATTTAAGTGGAGTGATCATATCGGGTAGTTGTATATGTGCATATTTTGGAATCTGAAGGTTATAGGGTAAGAATGCAGTGATGTTTTCTACTCAGTGCCTAGTAGTCAGATGATGTTTCTCGTAGTTCATGAAGTTTGACTATTTTTGCTTAGTATTATCTTTCTGAATATGCCATGTTTTTTATTCCCAGAATATTTTTTGTCATTCTATTTTGTGATGATGACGAATATCTTTTTCATTCTATATGATCTGATTTCATTAGGTTGCTCGAGGAGACAACAGTGGTGGAGAATCCATTCCCATGCTTTTGAAAATCCCTCGTTTATTTGATCCTTGGGGTGGTTATGACATGATTGGTTTTGGTGACATACTCTTTCCGGGTTTGCTTGTATGTTTTGCTTTCAGGTAATGTTTAGCATCTTAAATGGTTAGGATGAGTAACTTCCTTATATTATTTCCAAATGGTTGCCAACTTTTACCCTCTCTTAAAGAGCATAGCTTATCTTTTAAGTAGTCGTTTCTCTACAGCTAAAACTAGGTTTACAAATTGTTGTCTTACTTTTTTCCTAGCAATACCTTACAACTCCTTCTGGTGTTCTGCCTTTATAAAATTTCATTAACCTACAAGTATACGAAATTTCCTATGTTAGAAGAACCTATAAAATTCTTACAAGTGGTTACGGACGTTGTTATTATCATCCCTCTCTACCCAAAATAATCTCTTCTGTACCACCTCCCTCGCCCCTCCTTTTGATTTCCCTACTAACATATCATACTATCGACTGACCAAGGTGGTGAGGTCTAGTCTCTTTTTTCGTCCCTTCTGACATATGAGAGTTTTATCAATTTTAATCATGAAATTTGGTAAAGAGGGGAGTAGATGTGTAACCTTTTCTCATTCTTTGTATTTTATTTTATTTGCTCGGCTTAGATTTGACAAAGCAAACAAAAAAGGTGTTACAAATGGATATTATCTTTGGTTGATCGTTGGATATGGGTTTGGTGAGTACTTCTGACCTTTTCTTATATTACGTTGCATTCGTCTTAGTGGTTATTATATTACATATTTCGATTATAGATTTAGCTCTTGCCTTGCAGTAAAGATGATTCATAAGCATAAACTTCTCTATCGTTTCAAATCTGCTTATTTTACTTGAGTAGTTCAAGTCACTAAAATTATGGTTGCGTTGATGTATTAATTGTATTAAAAGAAAATCTTCTTTGGAATGTTTTGTTGGGACTCCCTACAGTAGGGTTTTATCTGTTACATGGACCATGGGAAATGATCAAAGTTAATGTTGTCTTAATACAACTGTTACACAATTGAGAAAGGTTGTCTAGCAATGGAATTTTTTTGGAAGAAAAAATTGTTTGTATGCTTGAAAAAAAAAAACAAAAAATATATTAAAAAAAGACGTCCTTAATGTGTATAATCTTAACACGAAGTGTTGCTTTATAATTGACTATGATTATGTAGCCTGTCCATATTTTCATTCTCAATGTTTTGTTGAGGAAGGAGTTTGACCGTCTTGAAAATGTCTCCCCAGCTCAATACTGTATAAATTGTTTCTATTTCTATCAAAAGGAAAACAAGAATGAGACCAGTCTAGTGTACTTTTCAAGAACTAATTTCAAAGGGAACGTTATGTTTTTTAGAGCCTGTAATTTTTTTCCCCAAAGCTCTTTTTATTCATGTTCATAGAACATAAAACTTGTGAAGACATCTTACGTCATATTTTTTCCCTCTTCTTTAAGAACTGTTTTAAAAGGTTTTCTTCGTCGTTGCAACTTACAATACTATTTTTGCACACAATGACGTTGGCCCCTTTTTATAATACTGATGATGTAATGTTTTCCAATTGCAGGTCTCTTCTTTACATATCTTGGCTTATACTTCATGAACGGACATGGTCAACCTGCTCTTCTCTATCTTGTTCCTTGTACATTAGGTGCCAAATTCTTTCTTTTGCTTCATATGTCATTTTTTGGTTAGTAGACGAGGCAAAAAATATCCTTCAATTTTAAATCAGTAAGCTTCGAGGATTTGCATTAACTATAAAGCCTCGAGTGCACTCCCCAATAAGTTCTCAAATTCGAATCCCCTTAAATGTTGTGGGATTTGATGAGATATGCACAAACTGACCATAAGATGTAGAATTATTAAAAAAAAAAAAAAAAAAGAGGAAACTTTAACTTGGTTATTATCATGGTTGGGGGTTTGTTTCAGGTGTTACTGTGATATTGGGTTTGTGCCGAGGTGAGCTTAAACAACTTTGGAGGCATGGTGATGAAAATTCTTCGTCCCCGAATATTTCACAAGTATGAAAACATCAACACCATTACACTTGAATTAATCTTCTTGGCAAAGGTAATGAGTTATGATTGTCAACCTCGGTGTCATATGGTGTAAATTTCATTACTATGTGTATGTATTATTTTGTTCTACTAATGTAAATGCACCATTTGGATTTGTTGGGGCCTTTTTTATAGTAATGTTTTGGAGTTGGTTTCGAGTGCAGTTAAAGAGTAAAGGATTGGATGGGTGACCTTAAATTTGCTCGCTAAATATAATAGAATCCACTGAAACCTATCAAAGAGAGGAGGCATACGAGGAATCGTACTTGTAAAATTTGAGTCGTCTCAGAAATTTGCTCATTTTGATTCAAAAAATGCATAAATGGCAATTAGAAGACCTCATTTGCATCTTCTCCCATTAACTCTTTCAATTTAAGTTTCAAGCAGAATCTCTCATAAGTTTCATTCTAAGAATCTCTCTCTGTGTTGAGCTACTCAGCTTACAACTTAAAGGTAGCTCATTTCTGGCACTGATCTGTACATTACTTTCTATTTCTTTTTCTTTTTTTTTCAAGAATAAAAATGAGAAAATATAACATATAGAAATGCTGTAAATTTACAAGGAGAATAAAACATCTAATGGACATCAAATGTCTGGCAGATATTCTGCCTGCTTGATTGATATTTTGCTTCATCCATAACCAAAATTTTCATTCTACAAAACCAGATCAAGAAAAAACATTTTTTTTTATAGAACTGAACTTCACAAGACGTCTGTTTGTGTGTACATAAAACACTTCCAGAAGCCTTGGAGAATCTCCAACTCACTTTCTCATGTGGGAAGTATCCGGCTTATCAACAGTTCTTTCTTCCCAGAAACTGGAAGACCTTGTGCCGTCAAGTAATACTTGAGTTCCACAACCGATAGATTATATAACTGCACAACATGCATTAACATTGCTCTAAATTTGCATACATGTTACAAATTTGGATCAATGATCAAGTCACATAACTAGATCATGGTCCAAGCTTAATTTAAACATACACGTTTAATAATAAATAAAAACAACATAATCTAAATTTGATATATTGCCAAATTTCGCATTACTTGATTATTACCATGCAGGCCCATTCGGCCTCTTTCATGGAAATGCCTCAAACTAAATCTTGTTATATGTCTCAGCTAACTAAAGTATTAGCAAACACAGATGAGATAAGGAGTAGTTCTTGAAGCAGTTGTTGCAGTGATTTACTTCTAACCTTATACTTGTCTCTTCCATTGATTTGACAAAAAATTCTCTCTATTAAAGCCTAGAATAAATCTGAATCTTCTATTATAAAACAAAAGCTTTAGAACTTATTTTAGCACGTTGTATTTTTCTCCTCTATTACCTTTGCTTGTTATGCAAGACCAATAGAATGATAAAGCACAAAACAAGAAAAATATTTTACCTTTCCACTGTTTGCAAGGGTTCCCCAATCATACTCCTGAGACTTCTGAACAGCATTCACTGCAATTGTTTTTCGCTTTTTTGAGATCTCGCTTTCTTTTCCTGTTTCATCACTCCCGTGAACATAATTCTCTCCATACACAGAAAGCTTGAATTCCTCCAAGGCATTGGTCACTCTAGGTCTAAGTGCAATTTCACAAATGCAGCATGTCAATCCTTCAATGTACAACATCGAGGGCAGATAAGAGCATTAAGAAACTGGGAGTTAGACATATCATACTTCCACTGTTTTCTTTTTCTCTCTTCTCGTTAGCATAGGTCAAACGAGAACAACACGAAGGAATCCAAGTTTCTGCTAATTTTAAGGAAAACTATCGATTTTAACCTTGTACCTTATCCGTAATTTCAGTAGCCCCCTCTACTAAAAAAATCGACAAATTGAACCACGTACCATGATTTCGTCAGCGGTCTTGACCTTTTTAATCTTTCTAATAAGTACATTGAGTTTAATTTTATAAAAAAAAAATCAAACGACATTGGATTTACTTGAAAATTTTATCACATGTTCATCACATCATAAGAAGATAATCTGAAAATTTTCTAACACTTATATAATTTATTATAATTATTTTATAAAATAATTAAATAAAATTACAATAAATCGTACAAGTGTTAAAAAATCATGAGACTTTTCAAATTATCTTTCCATGATGTGGTGAAACTGTAGTTAAAATTTCAAATAAATTAAATATCGTTTGGCATTTTTTTTAAATTAATCTCAGTTCCTTCTTCACTTTATAAATAATTTTAAAAAATACCAAACGATATTTATTTTACTTGAAAATTTAACCACAGGTTCACCACATCATGGAAAGATAATTTGGAAAGTCTCGTGATTTTCTAACATTTGTACGATTTATTGTAATTTTATTTAATTATTTTATAAAATAATTATAATAAATCATACAAGTGTTAGACAATCACGAAAATTATCAGATTATCTTCCCATGATGTGGTGAACATGTGGTTAAAATTTCAAATAAAATAAATATCGTTTGATATTTTTGTAAAATTAATTTATAAAGCGAAGAAGGAACTGAGATTAATTTTAAAAAAAAAAATACCAAACGATATTTAGTTTACTTGAAATTTTAACCACAGGTTCACCACATCATGGAAAGATGATTTGAAAAGTCTCGTGATTTTCTAACACTTGCACGATTTATTGTTTTTTTAGTTAATTATTTTATAAAATAATTATAATAAATCATTCAAGTGTTAAACAATCACGAAAATTATTAAATTATCTTCCCATGACGTGGTGAACATGTAATTAAAATTTCAAATAAAATAAATATTGTTTGATTTTTGTAAAATTAATTTATAAAGCGAAGAAGGAACTGAGATTAATTTTAAAAAAAATACCAAACGATATTTAGTTTACTTGAAATTTTAACCACAGGTTCACCACATCATGAAAAGATAATTTGAAAAGTCTCGTGGTTTTCTAACACTTGTACAAATTACTGTAATTTTATTTAATTATTTTATAAAAGAATTATAATAAATCATACAAGTGTTAGAAAATCATGAAAATTTTCAGATTATTTTCTCATGATGTGGTGAACACGTGATAAAATTTTCAAGTAAATTCAATGTCGTTTAGTATTTTTTTATAAAATTAAACTCAATGTACTTAACGGAAAGATTAAAAAGGTCAACCCCGATAACGAAATCATAGTACGAGATTCAGTTTGCTGGTTTTTTTAGTAGAGAGGGCTACTTGAAATTACGAGTATAGTTGATAAGTGTGTATTTTACACACTTATTTATACTTTTTACACTTGATTTGATAAGTTTATTCTCAAGTGTGTGAAAGTATTTGATGAGTTTGGTGTAAATGTGCAGAAAACGTATTTAAAGCAGGGAAATATAAGGAGTAAAAGAAAGACAAACATAGAGGCAAGGAGTGGCAAAACAGTGAATATGGTGATCAATCGCCACAATATCCAACGATCAATCGCCACAAACACAAAGGATTTAGAAGCTGTCTCCAAGAAAACAGAGAAGGTGGCGATTGATCGCCACCATCCAGTGACCAATCGCCACATTAATTCAATTTTAGAAAGTTTGCTGCTGGACCGTCAATGTAAGAATCAGTGAATCTCAACCATGGATGGACTAAAAAGAAGAGAAATAAAAAAACCTAAGAGTAGCAAGCAACAAGGGGGCAGTCTGCGTGTTTGAGAGCTTCGACAGAGGGGTGTATTTTTGGGCATTCTCTGGTGGCAACTTGGAGAGCACGGCAGCGAGGATTCGGCAGAGGCGAAGACTTCGGTGATTTGGGCAGAAAAGATTCGGCGATTGAGGGCTTTCGGTCTTCGGCGTTGGGCGATTCTGGCGAGAGGGTATTCTGGATTTGGCGACCACAGCAGAAAGGGAGATTATTTTCTTTAACTTCTTTTCTCCTTTATTAAAAGAAAAACATGTTTACTTTTATTATTATTTGTGTTTTTATTTTCTTTAGCATGAACTAACTTTTTATTCTAGGAGCTACGATGTAGTCAGACGATAATTATTTTATGTTCTTCGTTTAATTATATTTACTGAGTATTTCTTCCAATATTGTTGGCGCATTTAATTTCCGTTCTTAAAGCCTGTAAATTTCTGGCCAATCTTTACTTGATTTTTGGGGTGTTTTGAGACTGAGAGGTGATAAATACCCGAGCAATGAAATTAATGTCATGAATATACGTAAGCTAGAGATAGTTACGGTATTGGTGTGATCACTGTGATTTCTTGATTTATTTGTATTTGATTAATGTAGGATTTGAGACTGAGAAGTGATAACCCATTAATCAGATAAACTATGCAATGCTCGAGAGAGATTGTACTAGAATTTAGTGAAATCGATCATCAACATAGGAAGAATATTTATGAATATAATTGCGAAGAACTGAAATAACTGTTGTCTTGGTGAAATCGTAGTACCTAGGTTTTTATTAATTAGATTTAATCCAATTTTATTTGTTTTGCTATTTTAATTTAGTTTATTTTAATTGTTTTAGTCATTTATTTTAACTGCAATTATTAAAAATCATAAAAACGTGTGTTCAATTTAGAATTAAAATTAGTTATTTTGATTATTAATTACAAGTCCTCGTGGGTTCGACACTCTCTTTATCACTATATTACTTGTTGCGACTCGTACACTTGCGAACACATTTTGCACAACAATAGTACAGAATTAAAATCGATAGTTTCTCTAATTTTAATTAAGATTACTTAACAGTTGAGTTTAGAGACGCGTGGAAATGGGATGGAGCAAGATGGAAGACTAATTGTGACAGAGGAGAGCCATGGACAGATTACCGAGAATAGAAACCAAAAGTTTGTACCTGGCCATGCCTTCTTCATCTGGAGTTGTCTCGTCTTTCATATCTGGCATCTCATCCTCTTCTAGAGCAAGGGCCTGCAATATTGCATAGTGTCTCTGCAAGGCTGGAAGTGATTATTGATTACAAAAACTTACGAATTCCACCAATGTTAAAAAAATATTTTACAAAAAAAAAAACTCACTAAAAATTAAGAAGATCATCAACTCCTTAAGAAAAAGTTAGAAAGCCATAAAAAAATGATATTCTAAGTGAAGTGAATACCACTTTAATAAGAAGGATTTTAGAAGGTGGAGCTAGAAACGAATTGAGAGATAGACAAGAAATACAACAAATAGTAAAAAAAAAAAAAAAAAAAAAAAAAAAAAAAAAAAAAAAAAAAAAAAAAAAAAAAAATCACGTAACTCCTTACAGCATCTATTGATAGACTTAAAAGTTACACTTCGATGGCTTTATGAAAGAAATCTCCG